>JAXRKP010000423.1:0-97500 GCA_037039925.1 Doris montereyensis
CAGATATTCTTCACATTCATAGCATCACCAACATCACAGATGACCAGATATTCTTCACATTCATAGATCACCAACATCACTGATGACCAGATATTCTTCACATTCATAGGACCACCAACATCACAGATAGATATTCTTCACACTCATAGGACCACTGATTACAGATGGTCAGATATTCTTCACACTCATAGGACCACCAACACCACTGATGACCAGATATTCTTCACACTCATAGCATCACAACATCCCTGATGACCAGATATTCTTCACACTCATAGGATCAGCAACATCACATTTGACCACATATTCTTCACATTCATAGGACAAGCAACATCACAGATGGCCAGATATTCTTCACACTCATAGCATCACCAACACCACAGATAACCAGATATTCTTCTTCACACTCATAGCACCACCAATATCACAGATAACCAGATATTCTTCACACTCATAGCATCACCAACATCCCTGATAACCAGATATTCTTCACACTCATAGTATCACCAACACCACTGATGACCAGATATTCTTCACACTCATAGGACTGTGCAACACATTTGACCAGATATTCTTCACACTCATAGCATCACCAACACCACTGATGACCAGATATTTTCACACTCATAGCACTGACCAACATCATTGATGACCAGATATTCTTCACACTCATAGCATCACCAACATCACTGATGACCAGATATTCTTCACACTCATAGCATCACCAACACCACAGATAACCAGATATTCTTCACATTCATAGTACCACCAACATCATTGATGACCAGATATTCTTCACACTCATAGCATCACCAACACCACAGATAACCAGATATTCTTCACATTCATAGCACCACCAACATCATTGATGACCAGATATTCTTCACACTCATAGCCTCACCAACATCACTGATGACCAGATATTCTTCACACTCATAGCATCACCAACATCACTGATGACCAGATATTCTTTCACTCATAGCATCACCAACACCACTGATGACCAGATATTTTTCACACTCATAGCATCACCAACACCACTGATGACCAGATATTCTTCACACTCATAGCATGATCCCTGATGACCTCAGATATTCTTTACACTCATAGCATCACCAACATCCCTGATGACCAGATATTCTTCACACTCATAGGACCAGCAACATCACAGATGGCCAGATATTCTTCACACTCATAGCATCACCAACATCCCTGATGACCAGATATTCTTTACACTCATAGCATCACCAACATCCCTGATGACCAGATATTCTTCACACTCATAGCACCATCAACATCCCTGATGACCAGATATTCTTCACACTCATAGCATCACCAATATCACTGATGACCAGATATTCTTCACTCATAGCACCACCAATATTACTGATGACCAGATATTCTTCACACTCATAGCACCACCAACACCACAGATAACCAGATATTCTTCACCCTCATAGCCTCACCAACATCACTGATGACCAGATATTCTTCACATTCATAGCATCACCAACATCACTGATGACCAGATATTCTTCACACTCATAGATCACCAACATCACTGATGACCAGATATTCTTCACACTCATAGTAGTCATAGCATCACCAACACCACTGATGACCAGATATTCTTCACACTCATAGCATCACCAACACCACTGATGACCAGATATTCTTCACACTCATAGCATCACCAACATCCCTGATGACCAGATATTCTTCACACTCATAGCATCACCAACATCCCTGATGACCAGATATTCTTCACACTCATAGGACCAGCAACATCACAGATGGCCAGATATTCTTCATACTCATAGCATCACCAACACCACAGATAACCAGATATTCTTCACACTCATAGCACCACCAATATCACTGATGACCAGATATTCTTCACACTCATAGCACCACCAACACCACAGATAACCAGATATTCTTCACACTCATAGCATCACCAACACCACTGATGACCAGATATTCTTCACACTCATAGGACCAGCAACATCACATTTGACCAGATATTCTTCACATTCATAGCATCACCAACACCACTGATGACCAGATATTCTTCACACTCATAGCACCACCAACATCATTGATGACCAGATATTCTTCACACTCATAGCATCACCAACATCACTGATGACCAGATATTCTTCACACTCATAGCATCACCAACACCACAGATAACCAGATATTCTTCACATTCATAGTACCACCAACATCATTGATGACCAGATATTCTTCACACTCATAGCATCACCAACACCACAGATAACCAGATATTCTTCACATTCATAGCACCACCAACATCATTGATGACCAGATATTCTTCACACTCATAGCCTCACCAACATCACTGATGACCAGATATTCTTCACACTCATAGCATCACCAACATCACTGATGACCAGATATTCTTCACTCATAGCATCACCAACACCACTGATGACCAGATATTTTTCACACTCATAGCATCACCAACATCCCTGATGACCAGATATTCTTTACACTCATAGCATCACCAACATCCCTGATGACCAGATATTCTTCACACTCATAGGACCAGCAACATCACAGATGGCCAGATATTCTTCACACTCATAGCATCACCAACATCCCTGATGACCAGATATTCTTTACACTCATAGCATCACCAACATCCCTGATGACCAGATATTCTTCACACTCATAGCACCATCAACATCCCTGATGACCAGATATTCTTCACACTCATAGCATCACCAATATCACTGATGACCAGATATTCTTCACTCATAGCACCACCAATATTACTGATGACCAGATATTCTTCACACTCATAGCACCACCAACACCACAGATAACCAGATATTCTTCACCCTCATAGCCTCACCAACATAACTGATGACCAGATATTCTTCACATTCATAGCATCACCAACATCACTGATGACCAGATATTCTTCACACTCATAGCATCACCAACATCACTGATGACCAGATATTCTTCACACTCATAGTAGTCATAGCATCACCAACACCACTGATGACCAGATATTCTTCACACTCATAGCATCACCAACACCACTGATGACCAGATATTCTTCACACTCATAGCATCACCAACATCCTGATGACCAGATATTCTTCACACTCATAGCATCACCAACATCCCTGATGACCAGATATTCTTCACACTCATAGGACCAGCAACATCACAGATGGCCAGATATTCTTCACACTCATAGCACCACCAATATCACTGATGACCAGATATTCTTCACATTCATAGTACCACCAACATCATTGATGACCAGATATTCTTCACACTCATAGCACCACCAATATCACTGATGACCAGATATTCTTCACACTCATAGCACCACCAACATCACTGATGACCAGATATTCTTCACTCATAGCATCACCAACATCCCTGATGACCAGATATTCTTCACACTCATAGCATCACCAACATCCTTGATGACCAGATATTCTTCACACTCATAGCATCACCAACATCCCTGATGACCAGATATTCTTCACACTCACAGCATCACCAACATCCCTGATGACCAGATATTCTTCACACTCATAATTCACCAACACCACAGATAACCAGATATTCTTCACACTCATAGCACCACCAACACCACAGATAACCAGATATTCTTCACACTCATAGCATCACCAACATCCCTGATGACCAGATATTCTTCACACTCATAGCATCACCAACATCCCTGATGACCAGATATTCTTCACACTCACAGCATCACCAACATCCCTGATGACCAGATATTCTTCACACTCATAGGACCACCAACACCACTGATGAACACTGTACAGCTCAACTCAAAGGAGTGTCTCACACTATGAAAGTTCTTGGCAGTTAACTGGACAATTAAATGACACTAGAAAACAAAACACTTCTATAAACACTGTACAGTTCAACTGAAAGGGAACCTTCAAGTACTTTTGTTTGTTTAATTGAAATTTAACCCATCCACTATATGTGGTTGTATCGGGTGAATTAAGACGAAACTGCAAGATGAAAGATAAGTGAAAGAGGGAAAGGAAAGAAAGACCTAACAGTAGCACCTGCCAACCACCCACCCTTCATGTGCATCTTTAGTCTTTCCAAGCAAGAACTAAGATCTACAAGACATATGAAACATGCCAGAACATGCACATGTTGGAACACTGTAACTGATTGGGTAGGAGCGTGTCAAGTAATCTCATTCCTACGTTTAATTTATTATAATTTTTTTTTTAACTGTGAATATTTCCTTCTCTTCACCTTAGGAATAAATTTTGAAACTTCAGTGGGACAACGGCTAACAAATGACTCAAAGCCTTGGATGCAAAATTCTCTGAGTTCATCGTCGTCTGTTTGGCAAAACTTTACAAATGAGGGGAACCATTTTGTCTAGATGTTCACCAAACCTCCCACCTGCTTGGCGACTGGAACACAAAGAGAAAAAGCAATAGATTATAGAATGTGTAGATTTTCTCATTCACCGGCATTAATTTCACTAGATTTGTTTTGTTTTTTTTTAATTTAATTTGATTTTATCCCACCCACAACTAAGGTGATCTTGGGAGTTTGGTAGGATTTTTAATGTGCACAGCGTTGCAATCTGCACACAAGACCTCCTTTTTATTGCACATTTCTGATAGGACTAGGTGTCAATCCACCTACCTAGACCAGGCATAGGTTTTACTTGAAAAATTTACAACCTACCAGGTCTTGAACTCAAGACCTTTGCTTGGGAGGCTGACACCCTGCCTCTTGACTATCGAGTCCCTCATGTCATTAAAAATATTATTCTACTTTACCCATTTTCTAAATCCTCAAAACGTATCAAAGAGTCACTTTACCTCTCTAGCTTATGTTAACCATGATAGCAAAGATCTCATCACTAATTACTCTCAAAATCTACCTGTACAAAAGGATAAAAACAATATAGCTACTAATTTTCAGGAGGACAGCTCATGATCTCACAGTATATTCCTTTAGAACCTGTAATATCATATCATTCTAACTCATTGTATCCTAAATTGCATGACAACAAATTTAGGAGACTTTTTATCTGCATCGAGAGTGTCATTTTTCCAAAGTGCTCACAAATTGTGCTCACCTGATAGCACCCACACACTGGATATATGTTCGTGTTGTAGACGTACTGGCATTCTTAATCAATTCTGACAGAAGAAATTCAATCAATTCCTGGAACAGGATGCGTTACAACTCATTACCAGATGACCTTTATGAGGGAAAGGAACAAAAAAAACAAATTAGAATCTTTCACCTGATATAAGAAAGAAAAAGAAAAAACATTATATGTCATGACTTTTTTTTCATTAAGCATTCAAGAATAAACAGTACAGAACGCTTAATCCATAATATCATGAAGGAACAGGCAAAATAATTGTATTAACCGGGAATATAGATTAACCAAAAATGCCTTGTTTTGATCTAGTTGGAGGTGTGGAATGTTAAACAATGTAAATTGAGTGCAAACACTACCCTCTGCATTTTACATACAGGCCTAGGACCGATGACCCTGAGTTTGGTTGATCAGTCAAGATCTTTTTGTTTGTGTGAAGACATCTTGTCAACTGATGAATCTAAGATTTGCGCCCCTTTTATCCCAATCGATTAAACAGAAACAATGAAATGCGTAACCAGTTTCAGAACCGTCGGGTGGTCCATAGGCAACGTGTCGGCCTCTTAACAAGAAGGACATGGATTCATGTCCCCCAGTTGAACAATTTCCTCAATTTTTTCAAGTAACCCCCTCCCAGATAGGTTGATCGACACCCAGTCCCATCAGAGAGATCATGAAAAGGAGGACCTGTCTGCAGATCACAACACTCTGCCCACATTAAAGATCCCTTGGCTGTTTACTGGGCAGTTGGGGCAAAAATTAAACATTCTATAATAAAACCCTGAAATCACCTTAGCTGTCGATGTGGGTAAATCAAAACAAATTTAAGGTAAATGGTTAAAAATCTATGGAGGCTATGCTAGAGAGAGAGAATATTACTATTCACATTCTTTGCATCTGTTAAATAGGACATCCTGTAGAGTCCTCCAAGAATTTGTTTTAACATTTAATGCGGAGAAAATTTAAGAACCCATCATACCAATAGCAATTATTGCTCGTTTTCTGACAGCCAACCTGGGACTTGACAACTGAGGCAATAAGGCTTGTTTGATTGTCATGTGAAAGGTGATGAGGAGTCCTGAAAACGGAAAGACAAGAAAATGAGATGAGGATGAATGTAACGTTCACTTTCATGTCTACTGGCTCAAGATAAAAAAAAAAATCTTGCAAATACTGCATCTTAAGACAAAAAGTGGCAAAATCAAATTAAATCAATAGAGAAATGGGTCGCATAATACTTGTGGTCCAATTATTTCCTCAAATCAATTAATAATCTTACACATTGACGAAATTACCCAGTGATGATTATGAAGGAAAGGTGCATGAATGAAAAGAGATCTTACCTCCAAATCTGCTGAGTAGGTCACCCAAAATGTCCAAAGCTTCCAACTGTACTGATACATCCTCTTGCTGAAAAACAACAACAAATTTTTCACCTATAATATGGATAGCAGACAACTATCTCCTAACTTTAATATTTTACAGGGATCAAATGACAATAATGTGAAACAATGTAGCTATGATGTCCTAATATCAAATAAATAATTGGCCAACAATGACTGATCTAATTACTTGAAATAATCCTGGCCAGGAACTATAACAATTTTTCATTAAAACAAAAATATCAATCATTCACTGACAAATGTTTACCATTAACCTTTTTAATGTGAAAAAAAGTCAAGATACTTACAGACTGAATCACCAGCAAGATTTACATAAATAGGGTGATTTTATTATGAAAAATAGACACGATCAAGATGAATTGCAAATCTTCTTTACTAAAAAATCTATTTCAATGACAATTAAAAGTATGGATGTAAAAAGTATTTCAAATTTACATGGTTTTTATATTCCTATGACAACTACTTCTATGTCACAGAGCCTGCAGTTCAATTTTATTCATCTGTTTCAATGAAGTTTTTGTTGAAAGGACAACTGCATCACGCATGTATACCTCAATAAATGTTTATTTAAATTTTAATAAAACTTGTATTGATAGGCAAACCTTGGAAATAGCATTAGTGAGGCGAGTTGTGATTTTTTTGCAGATACTGGCAGCAAGAGTTGTGGAGGAGGGTGGCAACTCTGTTATCACAGTCTTCAAACCTGAAATGGACCACAGGCATTAGAAAATTTCTATAAATGACACAGCTGTGAAATTAGTAACAAGCAATTCCCTAGTGTTACCAATGCTACACTTTATGACAGTGTATTACTGAATTAACTTCAAAAAACTTCTACTACTACTACTACAATTACTACTAGTATCAGACCATAACAAGAAAACTTGAAAGATTTCTGCACAAACAAGATTAGGTCCTTTTACTTAAAGAAAGCAAAACTGTCTTAAAAATATAATATATTTTGCCTCTTTCCATGCACAGAGGTGAAGCCAAGTCATATATTTTTATATGAAAGTACAATGGAACCTCTCTAATCTGGAAATCTTGGTGGAAAATTGTTCCAAATAGCCGGATTTCCCAATTACCCGGGGACATACAGACATTGGTTTCCTTTTAACAGTTTTGAGGTACGTTAAGCCCTTCCGTGAGGGGTAAAATACAGATTCAAACAAACGATTTATTTCAGCCACAGGACCAGTTGCTAAAAAAAACATAGCATTCATCAGTCATGTCCTTTACAGTCGAGCTTGTGATTGACAAGTTAAACGGGCAATGAAAGTGCATGAGTCTGATAACACTATACTGCATTGTTAGGTGGACAAGCAAGAACTGGCTCGACGGCTGATTTCACACCTGCATGGATGTCTGGCTAATGGTCGTCGTGATCTGGCACTTATGACATTGTGTACATATTATGTAATGGATAACATGTGTAGCACTATCGGAGGTGTAATAATTAAAGTTTTGATGACACAGAGACCAAATTTGGATAACAAGTGAGAGGTGGAATAAATAATTCTGGAGTAAGGGGATGACAATCAATGCAAGCCTGCAAAGAAATGTCCGATTAGCCGGGAACTTTTCCCGTTAAGAGGTAAAGTACGCAGAAAAAATCTGTCCCCTGAGGTTTGTTCCCTATTAGCCGAGTTTACCGATTCCCCGTTTAGAGAGGTTCCATTGTATAAGTAATAGAAAGATTGGATGTTAAAACTTTTTTTTTTAATTGACAGACAAAAGATATCTTTTAACCGGTTTTATCACATCTATTCTGCACACAAAATACAACCACAAGCACTTACCAATACTAGAAATATCACGCAATTGTTCCTTGTCTGAAAGCATATTGCTGCATAATGTGTCAACAATTGTTTCCACTTGGTATTCCTTTACTTTGCTCACCAAGGGACCCAAACTGGCAAATTAAAGATCAATCCATATTAATTCAATGATATTGAGTAATAAGTTTATACATCATTAATGATTGTAGATATTTATTGAAAGACAACAGAAACAAGACTTTTCGACATGGAAGATATCAAAACCATGCACACACAAAATTAAAAGACAGAAAAGAACATTTTTTTAAAACATTAGAGAAATACTCAACTCATCAATGACATGAAGAAACCAACATCGGTATTGTCAACAACAAAAATGAATGACTTTCAAATAGGGGAAAGCCCAGCTCATTTTTTTTTTTTAATGACTTGCACAAAAGAAAACAAATGTTACTGATCTCTATCGAACAAAAAAATATAGATAATTGAAGAGAATTAATGCAAAGCAATATGAAACAATGCAAAAATACAAAAATCCCACTTTTGCTCCAATACTCCATTCATGACAAGGAAAGAATCTTGATTTCAAACACATGTATCAAACAACTCTCACTGTGAACCAGCTAGCATGAGCCAATACATTTTCAAACAAATTTTTAAAAGTCTAATAAACTTCTTACCCACCACTAACTTCCATTGCAAAGGTCTGCTATTACGGGGAGCCCAAAGGCTGCATTTCTAAGACAAAACTCTGAAGTACGGTTCAACTGAAATGTAAACACTCAAAGAAAAGCTCACCATTTGACGGCCAGATTTTGAACTTCACCATTCTTGTCCTCTAAAAGTTTAAGCAACATCTTCACAACCTGACCAGATGATATAAATGTATATATGTATATATATATATATATATATATAATATAACTTCTTTATAAAGATGTTAAATAAACAAAAAAGTAGAAAGAAAGGCTGACTATACTCCTAATACTTCTTCTTCTGGTCAGAGAATGTATGAATTAAAAAGTTATCAATGAGGATTGGGTTTTTTTAGTGCTTTATAAAGTATGAAAATCTACAAAAGCTGCTTTTATAATCTCCTGAAAAAATGAAGGGGTTATTTCAACAGTGTGCCTACGTCACAATTTCATCTTTTAGAGAAAAATGCCAAAACCCATGGACTCTATTGAAATGACCCCTTCAATTTTAAGAAGCTTTTCATTTCTTCAAAATATTATCAATGTTTTTCAGCTAGATCTTTTTGACACTACATTAACCCTTTGAACCCTGAGTTCCTGAATCTTATTTGGCCTCGTACCAAATGAAAGAGAAAGTGGAAACTGGAAACAACTGGACGGCAGCAGCAGTAACTAGCTTTAAATTTTCTGATTGGTCGAAAATCAGACTAAACATTCAGCGCAAAATGTAGGGGGTGTCTCTGCCCGCTTGAGCTCGCATACCGGTTCAAAGAGTTAAAGATAGTGTCAAGCAGAATGACTCGAGCACTGATCACAGATTAATTGGATCCATTACAGTCTCTGTCAATGATCAGGGGACTCGGTAGTCCAGAGGCAAGGTGTCAGCCTCTCAACCAAAAGGTAGTGGGTTCGAGCCCTGCCAACGATTGAAAATTTTTCTCGAGTTTCTTCGAGCAAAATCAACCACCCTGGTCCAGGTAGGTGGACCAACACCTAGTCCCATCAGAAACGGACGATAAAAAGGAGATCCCGTGTGCAAATCACAACACTCTGTGCATGTTAAAGATCCCTTGGCTATTTACATGGCAGTCTGGGCAAAATTAATAAATCCTACCAAAAAACCCAGAGATCACATGAGTTGTGGATATGGGTAAACCAAATCAATGATCTCTTACAATATTTAGAGCTAGAAATTGGATACCTCAGATTTTGCAGGTGACTTTGAGTAAATTTGAAATGTATTATACTTTAATAACAAATTATTAGTTCTTGCATATATCTGTAAGAAATTTAACTTGCGCATTCCACAGCAGTAGTTAACTCTTAGACCATTATACCATAACAAATTTAATAGAAGTTTAGTAAGACTTACTTTACGTTCACTGTCATCATCTAGCTTGATTGAATCTTTCTGCAGCTCAGCCATCAAGTCATTTGTTGCCATGAAACGAAAATCCTTGTCAGAAGATGTCATCTGTCGAATAAAACAATGACCAAAAGAACAAAAACTTACATTTTTAGACTTCAGACATGATATCTTATCAGTTTAGTAATTGGCTGGTTACTGCTACACTTTATACAATATGTCAATTTCGATGTCTCATGTCATAAATTCGGCTGTCTCAGTCTCATATCATCTCACATTGACCCAAAGAATCGTATTCAGTCACAAAAGACTGCTGTACTTGATAGCAAACTCTCAAAACAATCTCCTTACTTTCTTTCCTTTTATTATTCACCAGAAAAACCAAACTCAATTTTTTATCTATCCCTTCAAAATACACCCTCTTTATTATGTCCCTTGGCTGGTTCCAACTACAGAACTCTTCCTATAACTAGGATCAATCAATGAATCAGAAGTGACAGACTTTTATTTGATTTATATAGATCTAGTTGAAATTGTTGTAATCATAAATTTAACTTTCGTAAAATCCATCACAATCAGTTGAATTCCTCTTTTACCCTCGCCCCCAACATATCGTAGCCTTGGAATGATAGGGTCATAGGTCCAATCTTTCCAAAAATCTAATTAACACACGATGTACCTATATTGTGTGCGTTCTCCCTTCAAATAACATTTTCAAGGGTCATTGACCCTATTAGGCTCAGTTTTAGTCATGTACACAGTCATATTTGCAGGCACTCCTTTAAAAATTGATGTCCTGTTTGATCCCTAAGTGAATGTAAATTGAAAAAGTGGCTAGGTGGTGTTAATGGGGCATATAGCTTCTACAGCCAATCTGTCCCATGATGCATTATAATGCGATTTCCCAGATAGGTTGTAACTCTTTTGCATGACTGTTTTTTTACCAGTGCTCTTCAATGCATAGTGATAGCAGAAGAATTATGCACTAACTTTAACACTTGTACGTCATCGATCTAAACATGTGAATCAACATATATGACTAGTTTTATTTAGAAATACATCATAAAATTGGCGAGGAAAACTTGCTATGGCATCTTTTACATCCCAAAAATGTTAATACAGTGACTTATTCTTGCCAGCCTTAGGAGAGCAGAATGCTAAATCTACTTATTCATATAAATGCTTGCTTGGTTCCAAAATAATTCCACCCTTTAGAACTTCAGAAATCTAGATTGCTCAAGTCGGACTATCTTGTGTTGCCAGTAATAGAATCAAATATATCCTTTTGATTTAATATTTACCTCTAATAGCCATGGGTTTACAAATTTCCAACTTTCTAGTAGCATTTCTTGCCTTTTATGCATTAGGAGACCTACTCCAGCTCTAGCTCTATCTTTGACATCTACTCCTGAGAAGATTAAAGTATGATTTGGTCCGACATTTTCTATTCCTTGTCCTTTTTTCTTTGTTTGTGTAATAGCCAAAATGTCTACTTTGAATTTTTCCATTTCTTCAGCCAATTCTAACTCCTTTCCATTAATTGCCCTAACATTCCATGTTCCAAAAATCACAGTCCATGTTCTTTTCCAGAGTCGTCTTCAAAAGTTCAAGCCGGGTATATCATTGTATATATTACTTTGAATCAGATCGTTTTGGATAAGCAGGGATTAGCCCACTGTACCCTAGGTAGATGGTGGGGCTGCCACCCTGAGCCCCCTACTGGGCCTTGTTATTTTCTGTCAGGGTTATCTAGTAAACAGAGGAGCAGAAATATTTAGTGATCATCACTTAATGATTGCCAAAATGAAGAAAACAAACAGAAAAGGAAAGAGAAGAAAGCTACTAAACTCAAAATAGAGGAACTAAATAAACCAATAGTAAAACAGATATACCAATCTAGGAAAAAAGATTTATCGATGAAAGGCAGATGGATCTGAATGATAGCACAATAGAAGAAAAGTGGCAGATGCATAAAGAAACACTCCTCATTAAAGGAGATAGGAAAAGAACAGCATAGTGGAATGAGAATGTCAAGACTAAGATCAAAGAAAAGAAGGATGCCTGGAAGAAATACTTGCAAACAAAGAGACCAGAGGATAGGATAGATTACGAATAAAAGAACTATTGCAAAAGAGGAAGTAAGGAAAGCAAAACAGGAACAATGGGAAGAGTTTGGACAAAGACCAAGAAAGCTATCAAGGAAATCAAAAGCTGTTCTAGGGGGCAATGAAGAGCATGAGAAAGACCAAAGCATGCCCAATACGACAAATCAAGAATGCCAAAGGAGAAGTAATGAAAGAAGACAGCCAACTCATGGAAACATGGAGAAAGTACTTTCAACAATTACATAATCCCTCCAGAACATATGAAACAAGGAGTACAGATCAATTAGTAAGAGTAACAAGTAATCCAGATGAGACAGCTGAAGATGTAGATATATCAATGGAAGAAATCCCAAGAGCTATAAATATAAATGAAATTAGGAAACGCTTCAGGAGCAGATCAAGTTTATCCAGAAATGATTTAAAACCAAGGGAGAGAGGCAGACAAACTACTAAATATAATATGCCAACAAGCATAGGAGTCCAAACAGGTGCCAGACGACTGGAAAAAGGGAATGGTAGTACCAATACCTATGAAAGATTCAACTGTGGAATGTTCAAACTATAGAGGGATATTACTAATTAGCGTTCCAGGAAAAGTATATGCCACGATACTGGAAATGAGACTAAGGAAAAGAGTAGAGGACCAGATTGAAGAGCACCAGAGTAGATTTAGACCAGGAAGAAATGTACAAGATCACATATTTACAATTAGACAAATAATAGAAAAATTCATTGAGAGAAACATTGACTTGCACCTGTGTTTTATTGACTTAGAAAAGGCATTTGACACTGTGAGGAGGGACGAACTATGGCATTCCTTAAAAGAACACAATGTAGAGTCAAATTTAGTAGAAGTCATTAAAAGTTTTTACAATAAACCAACATGTGCAGTGAGAGTAGCTGGAAATGTATCTGAAGAATGAGTAAGACAGGGTTGTATCCTAAGTCCTCTTTTGTTTATCACATTTATGGATTCAGTCGCAAAGGCATCCTCAAACATGAAGAAAATGAATGTAGGTATGTGGAAGCTCAAACCAGTAAATGTATCAATGCTTTCATTTGCTAATGATTTAGTTCTGTTTGGAAAATCAGAAAGGGACCTCCAGTCAAATATCAACATAATGAATAATGAATTAAATAAAAGAGGAATGAGAGTAAATGCAAAGAAAACCAAAACAATGCTAGTAATTAGGGAAGCTAAAACACAAAATCTTAAATTACGCAGGAGAATTTAGAACAAGTTCAAAGCTACAATTACTTAGGAGTAATGATTAACTCAGAGAGGAAAACTAAGAGAAGAAATCAGCCAGAGAATCAAAAAGGTAAGTGCAATATGTAATCATCTAGGAAAGGCATTTGTAGGTAAACAAGAATTGTCAACAAAAACCAAAATGGCAGTATACAACACAGTTTATTGTCCTACTCTCCTCTATCGCAGTGAAACCTGGAGCTTAGACAGTAAGGAGTAGAGTAGAGTGCAGGCAGCTGAAATGAAATATCTAAGAAGAGTAGTAGGGAAAACTAAAAGAGACAAAATCAGAAACACAACAATAAGAGATCAAACCAAAGCAGATAGCATAATAACTAAGATAGAAATGAATCAATTGAGATGGTTTGGGCATGTTAACAGAATGAATGACAATAGAATAGCAAAATCAGTATACAGTGCTAAAACTCAAGGTAAAAGACCAAAAGGCAGACCTCGGAGAAAGTGGGAAGAAGATATAAAAGAGGCATTAACGCAAAGAAATTTAACTTTCACAGAAGGAAACAGAAATTCTCAGGACAGGGCAGCCTGGAGAAAGATCATTTTGGGCATCTAAAACCCATACACCAGAAGGTAGAATGGGAGCTGATAAAGAAAGAAAAAAAAATTCCGCGAAGCAATTATCGATTGAAAAAGACACAAGTTTGTACTAGTCTAGTGGGACGCTGTATATGACTGTAGATAGTCGAGAGGGAGGGGGGGCGAGTCATCTGATCAACGGTAAGGCACCGGCCGTGGACTCCACGCCCGAGGTATCGGGAAACACAAACACAGACTTCACATCTTATTGAGAACTAGGGAAAAGTCAGGGAACTCTCCAAACCAGATGCCCAAGCGTTACGTCACTAAATAAACGCCAGGGAAACCTCGGTCGACGGACCCGTGCAGTTCGCGTAACATTACGTCACTGGCATTGGACCTAGAATTTTCAGTTATGCCCTTGACTGAAAAACATGACTTTTAAAAGCTAATTTACTCGCCTCACAGTCCTTTGCTATCTCTTAAAGTCATATATCTGGAATCATCAGGTTCTATGCTTTAACATGGTATATAACACTTGTAAGAAATATAACATGTACATTTTGACAAAAAACCTGCCTTCTAAATGCCAAATAGTGTAATATCAATAAGTATTATATGGAGTATTGTATCCATTTTATCTTATGACTTTTATTCAGGTGAGATAACCCCCTGAACCCCCAGCCCTCCTCTGGTTTTTATGGGTCTCATATCCCTTTTTTTTCACTGAGTTTTCTCGTCATCAGGAGAAAGACCCACCCTAAACACCCCCGACTTTTCACTTCATTCACGTATACAAAAATTAGGCGAGGTATTCCTATCTGGCCAACCACTCCTTGTATCATCTGACACCAAAATTGTTAAGGAGTACCATATCAGGCATATTATGCAGACAAGTTGTTTTTGAAATCTTTAACACCATTTTTTCAAAAACCAACCAACCTGGACTTAACACTTACGACCCTGTTATCTCAAACCATCTTTGATATCTAGATTATAATTATCATAAATAATAAACTACTGTGTCAGGTTGGTGGAAATGACCAAAGCCAACCACACAAAAGAAATCCCTCTTTTTTAACTAAAACTTTGTTCTCAGTTATATCCCTTGGTACGTGCCCGACTATGGGAATCCTTTCACTGTACCCAACTACACTAACTAGTAGGGACTAGCCTACAGAACTCTTCCCTTTTCATTCCATCCCTATGCATGATGTGAAGATGACATGTCATAAAGATGAAACATTCAATGACACATTGTCACATGATGGACCTAATGAAATGATCTTGTGTCAAAAAGAAATCTAAATAATAGAGCAATGCCTAGATCTGGAGACTGTTAATCTAAAATATACCGTCTAGGTGTAGATTAACGTCTAAAGACTTAACATAGACTCATAGACCCCGATCACAAAAGATCACGAACACACACGGCCCAATATTTAGCCAAAATGTGAAAAGGCAGGGCCGGTAAATGGAAAAGATATTCATTGCATATACGTGCCTTCTCAAGAAGATTAGCAATATGATACGACACACTAGCCATGGTTGTGTCGGTAGTCTTTAAAGATATCAAGATTTCTCACTAGATCTCGATCTAGTAATCTTTTTTGATATCTCAGTATGTAAATGCACAGTGGTTGAGACTGAGAGCGAACGTTTACGGCAAAACAGGAAGTGAGGCACCGCTAAGTTTAGTTGATCCTTCGTTGAGCATGCGTGAAACGACAACAAAGTTTAATTTCGCATCTTCTTCTTTTTCTGAAGGAATTGACACAGACACAACATGTATAAATAATATAGGACAGCAGTGAGCATTGCAATTGAATCTGAAACTTCAGATTGGTTTACAATACCAAGGGGTGTAAGGCAAGGCTGTATTTTATCTCCTCATATGTTCAATTTATATCCAGAGAATATCATGAGGGACATAGAAGAAGACGGAAGAATGATGAATTCCCAGTTCAAGGGATGTGTCTGAGGGATGATATTCGGATGCCACGGCTCTTTCCGCAAAATCAGCTGAAGGAACATAGACCCTCATCCATGCACATAAATAGCCATGAAACAGTGGAAAAACGAATACTAGAAACAGAAATAGAGGACAGAAGAGGAGAGGGAAACCAACACGCAGATATGGAAACAATATATTATAACAGGCTGGCTGGACATAACACTTGCAGAGGCTGGAAAGTTGGCTGTAAACCGCGGAGATTTTCGTGTGAAGATTCAATAGCGACGTCCTGTCAGGATACGCCATGAATGATAACGAGGAGATGAATATACAAAAAGTATGGGGCAAAGATTCATGGCGCCCTCATACATTTGGCAATCTCAATCTGTGACGCATGAATGATGATGAGTTGAATATACAAAAAGTAGGCTATGGGGCAACGAAAATATTCATAGAGCCCTTATGCATTTGGTAATCTCAATCGTGACACGAGCTACCGTAATAATGACACAATTTTAAACAAATCTCAATTACCAATAATCTGGTAAACATCTTACAAGTCACCAGCTCTTCAAGAGATTATTTGTTACCTTATTTATGGCTCTGTTCGAAAACAAAAATCAAATTTTATCAAACTGATGACACGATGGGCAATGAGGAATTCAAAGTTTTTTTCCCTGCAAAAGAGCAGTCTTACCGACTCTACATCATTTATCCATTCTACACATTGCCATAGTCAATTTCATATAGGCTTTAAGTACTGCTGTCTGTTAAATACTTCACAAACCGATAGGATGTTTATCTGCCTACAACAGCATACCCATTCACTCATTCGTCAATTGTAGCAAAACAATGGTGAAAGAACATGTTATGGATAAATAATTGGTTAGCCAACTTTCGATTGCAATGTGCGGATGATAGTTCTCATCCACATGTCCTACATTTTCGCTCATGTTATTCTTGTCTGGCATTTTAAACTTGACCAATTCAATTCAACTTACTACACATATTATCAGATATTTAACAGTTTCCCTGCATCCTGAACATAGCTAGTGTATTTCTTTGCAGTCTTTAATGTATCGAAATGCGAGGCCTAAACATAAAGTTACTTGTAAAATGATGGTAAATATGCAAACACCCTGGAATGATTTTGCACAGGAAGTCATTTGTGAGCGCATGCTTATAACATTTACCGGGTTTTCACCTTTTTCTTCCATGACAACGTATCTGGTCATCTCGAGTTGAAGATGAATCTAATAAAACTATCTTAATGTTGCCTTTCCCTTGATAATAATGATTATGCATCGTACATCCACTACAGGGTGTAGCCCTGCACATATGCCTTCCAGTTAGTTCTGCTCCCTGTTTTTCTCTGCCCTGTTGCATCCACGCATTTTTTTTGTTTATATCATCATGACATCTTGTCGGTTGTCTTCCTAGATCTATGTGTCTATTTCTTGGTTGTCATCATTCTGTACATCTGTTTGTATATACATGTTCCATCTAAATCTTGCTGTACGGTCAGCCTATTTCCAGTTTTTGCAGTGGGTGAGTGTATAAGGACTTGAATAACTTTTGTTCTTTTCTTATTTCGATGCAAGAGATCTTATCTTGGAAATTATGTAGCATTTTTCTCCACGTTGCTCTCTGAGTCTGAGACGGTTGCAGTTTTTTGTTGTTGCTAGTTTCTTCAACAGTAACCAGGTCTGGCACCCGAACGTGTCATAATGGGTGACACTTGAGCCTCCATGGGTATAGTAAGGTGATTTAGGGTAGCACATATTAATTGAATGCGGTACTTTTCTTCTTATGGACTTCTTTTTTCTTTACCTTCAGTTCCCTGTGGAGCACAGATCATCCATTCTACACATTGCCTTTATTCTACGTCAACATCTGCAACTCTCCTCAGGTTTTCCTTCGTCTCACCATCTCCGTCTCGATCTCTTTCCTTCAGGTCATTCTTGGTCACCCTCTAGATCTCGTGGACACTGGGAGATATTTGTCTTGCAAAATGTTTCTGTTTTTCCCAAAACTGTACCAGATGGGTTTTTTGTTGTTGTTTTTTTGTTCACTTCTTCTTCGGTTATGTATTTGAATATAATTTTCTCTTTGTCCGAGGTATGTATACTTTGCCCTTCTTTGAATTACCTCATTTTTTTTTTTATCTCGTTGTCTGACTTAGAGTTGGACACATGTTTTGTTTTTCGTTTGTGAATCTTGAGCCCTCCTTTACAACTACGTGCATTCATCTTGTTAAGTCTTCCTCCTGATTCATTACCTGGTGGTATTAACGTAGTCCTAGGCACCCACCTGGTATACATCGGAACTATAGATGTGCCATCCATTACCGATCGGTTCCTATACTCGGCAAAAGAAAACACAAAAAGAAACGTGCATCACTCAATTGTTACAAAAATGACTCACAACAAATTCACACACGACCGTATTTTTGGTTGTAAAAGCATACATTGTGCCAGAACGATTTCTCTCCCTCACTGATTTGAGCAGATAACCGAAAAACATGATAATCACGTGTAACTGTCCTGTGGCTATATCGGGTATCCAATGAAGAAAGACGTGTGTACTTGAATTTATTGACAGTTGCAAAGTCAATTTTCGAAGATAAACAGAATGTTGCATTCGATTTTGATAATCTAAACGATATCAAGATTAGACCGAGAGCAACGAAATATGGCGATTGTCATGCTTGAAGTTTGAAGCCGGTGCAAGGGTGAGTGATGTTGCAAACCGTTTGCATGTGCTTAGGAACACTATATCAAGTCCCCATTGACATTTCAACTTAAACGGATCAACTTCCGACGAGCCACAGGCCGGTCGACCAAGTGTTACATATGCCGTACATGACCGGCATATTTTACTTTTGCATTTACGAAATCATTTTTTTCGGTGCAACATGGACTGCTAGGACTATTTCTGGACGTAACCGGCTAAGAGAGAACAATCTGAAACCTCGAAGACCAGCAGTGCGATCGGTTATGACCAGTGTCAGTCTACAGAGTCGATTAACTTGGAGACAGAGACAGAGACAGAGACAGAGACAGAGATAAGAGAGAAAGAGAGACAAGAGCGGGGACGAAAGGGGGAGGAGGGAGGCATTGGGAGAGGGTTGGTATATCAACTATGAGGCCTTGGCAAATTGTTAAAAAGTGGCTGCATCATTTAGTAATCAGCATCTTTACGATACGGATAATGAAAGCAAATTGAGTTCAGGAGTGGATTGGGAGCGGAGAACCGTACAGTACAGAAAAAGTAATAATAATATAAAGATTTAAAAAGAATAACCCAACAAGAATGCAGAACAGTTCCTACAGATTGCATAAGCTTACAAAACATGTAAAACGAAGATGGGGGAGGATAACAAACAAACAAAAACGATGGACAAACACTAGAGTAAAAACCAACAAAGCATTGGAACACGTATTTCAGACCTAAAAATTACAATCGTCTTTAGTGTCAATTAAAATACCAAACATTCATTAGAACACTCATGCCGAAAGGAAGTTGCCGAGCGGATAAGTCTACCGTCGGACAAGACGACCCAGATAAGAACATGGAACGTCAGAACAATGTATGAAACAGGGAAGGTCTTTCAAGTTTAGTGGTTGGGGAAAGGAGAAATTACATTGACATACTGGGACTCAGTGAAACTAGATGGAATCAGCAAAGACAGAGACGACTCTCGACAGGAGAACTACCTACTATATTCAGGTCAACCAAACGAAAACACAAGGCAAACAGAGGGTTTTTGTTATTACATGTATCAGGCTAAGGTTCAGTCAACCAAACGAAAACACAAGGCAAACAGTTTTTGTTGTTGTTGTTATTACATGTAACAGGAAAAGATTCAGTCAACCAAACGAAAACACAAAGCAAACAGAGGGTTTTGTTATTACATGTATCAGAAAAAAGGTTCATAAATCATTAGTTGCATGGGAAGGACATGGACCTAGAATCATTACAGCATTACTACAAAAGAAGGGAATCAATCTAAACATAATTCAGCGCTGCACTCCCATAAATGAAAATGACGACGAACTGAAAATTATGTCTACAATCAATTATAGGCAACAGTGGAGCAATTTTCAGCAAGATATATATCAACATCCAGATTGGAGACCTTAAGGTATAGACAACACAGGATTCGTAAAGAACATGAGACAGCATGGAATAGGACAGGCAAACAGTAATGGAGAGAGAAACGAATTTTTGTGCCAATAAAAGTTACGTTATAAGGGGACGTATTTTACACCCGTAAGAGGATATTAATGAATATACACAGTAACATAGACATCGCCAGACCACACAACCGTAACCAGAAAGATCACATGTGCATTTCAAAAACATTCAAATGGTCATTAGAGAATGTGAGAGCTTACAGAGGAACTGGTGTATTTTTTGATCATCATCTCATAATGGGTAAATTCAAGCTCAAACTCAAAGAAGAGAACCTGGGAGAAGAGGAACAATCGGCATCAATGAAGAAGATTGTTAATACAGCTTGTATAGAGGAGATTCGACTTTAAAGAAAGACAGCACAAGGAATAGATCACCAAGGAAACAATTGACAAAATACTTCATATGAATTAGAAAAAATCCAAACTTAACTCAAGCAGAACTGGACAGATCAAAAAGCAGCCGCACAAGAAGAATATGCAAAGACCGACAATGTGGTAAAGTGCTGTGCAAAAACAGACAAAGAAAAGTTCACAGAGGAGAAAGCAGAAAGGGTGGAACAGGCAGCAGAAACAATGATATTATGTACAATGTATATATGAAGCAACAGAGCAAGTTTGTGGCAAGCACAGCAAGCCAGAATTACCAGTGAAGGATAGAAATAGGGAACATTTGCAAGGAAAAGAGGAACAACTTAACCGATAGGCAGAACACCTTGACGAACTGCTCAACTGACTACTTCCTTAACAGCCACTAGATACTCTACCAGCCATGACATGTCTTGATATAGACTGCGAATGTTCAACAAGAAATGAAATCGCAGACGACAATCCGAAAGTGAAAAAATGGAAAAGCAGTGGACCCTGATTATATCCCACCAGAAGCATCGAAGACAGGTGTAGTTACATCAGCTTCAATTCTACACAAATTGTTCAAGAAGATTTGGACCACAGAGGAATTTCCCAAAGACTGTAAGGAAGACCACCTCATAAAGCTTACAAAGAATGGAGATTTGAGCCAATGCGGTAACTTCAAAGGAAAACGTTACTTTATACACCAAGCAAATATTTAATAGAATTCTTCTACAGCGTACATACAAAAAACAATGCGGACCCATTTCAGAGAAATATATATATATATATATATATTATGTAGGCCTAAATAATTCGCTTACCTATCTCTGAGAAATGGGTCCGCATTGTTTTTTGTATGTACGCTGTAGAAGAATCCTATGAAATATTTTGCTTGGTGTATAAAGTAGCGTTTTCCTTTGAATATTATGTAGGCCTAAATAATTCGCTCAGTCGGTAGAGCGTTTGACTACACACAGGAGGCCCGAGTTCGATTCCAAGTTCGGATAATTTTATTGTTTCTGGTCCTCCTGTCAACCCAGCAGTAAGTGGGACAGCAATTTTCCACTGCTATGGTTGTTTCTTCTTTAATCTAATCTCTTCCCACACACAAACCCGGTTGTTCTCCCTTTTAACCGCTCCCACAACCCCCCCCCCCCCCACTACAACAATAAACAACCAAAAACAAAACCTAACAAAACTTCAAACAACAAACAAAAAAACAAATGGGATTTCCCTACGACGAATGGAGTTCTTTCTTACTTTTATTTTTGTTTTGTTTAGGTTATGGGTGGGTTTGTTTTTTAGTTATTTCCGCCTAGATCTGTTCAATTGAAATAAAAATCGATTTCCTTTCAGTCCTGAGTTTTTCAATCGATATAAATATAATGCAAATGGTTTTTTTAATTTTGTGCTTGTTTATTATCTGTTGTATAGAAAACGCTATTTAACAATTTTATATAATATTATTATTTGAGCACCCGGGCACTGAACAGGTAAGCACCTGTACGGAGAGTAGATGATCCCGCCCTCCAAGGGTCTCCTACTGCCTTGCAGGTCGGTCTTGGCTGACCAAAGGCTAAGGGAATTAACCCTGATAGAACATAACAAGGCCTGGTAGGGGCCTCAAGGTGACAGCCTCACCATCTACTTAGGGTACAGTGGGATAATCCCCTGCTTATCTAAAACCAAACGGATTAAAAAAAATAAATGCAATATACCCAGCTTGACCTTTCAACGATGAAAATGAAACGAACACGGACTGTGATTTTGGAACACTGAATATTAGGGCAATAAATGGAAAAGAGATAGAATTAGTTGAAGAAATGGAAAATTTCAAAGTGGACGTTTTGGCCATTACAGAAACAAAGAAAAAAAGGATAAGAAATAGAAAATATAGGATCAAATAGATGTCAAAGATAGAGCTAGAGCAGGAGTATGCCTCTTAATGCATAAAAGACATGAAAAGCTACTAGAAAATTGAAATTTATAAGCCCACGGCTATTAGAGGTAAACATTAAACCAAACGGACGAGAAATTAAATCATTAATAGCTTATGGACCAAACGAAGACGCCACTAAAGAAGAAACAGATATCTCCGAAAACGATTTACAAATAGCTGTAGAGAATCTTAAACACAAACAGGAACTAATGGTTTTATGAGATTTAAACACGAGAGTAGACAACAATATAGAAACGTCAGGACGAGTAATAGGTAAAGAAGGAGAGACAACAACTTCTCCAAATGGAGAGACTCATAGATTTTTGCCTAAAGAATAACATGCAAATAACAAACACCTTTTCCCCCATAAAGATATCCACAAATATACAAGACTAAATGAAGACAAGTGTGAAAAATCAATGATAAACTACATAATAGTTAGCAGTTCCCTTTCTTACAGTACATTGGATGCAAGAGTAAATAGAGGAGCAGAAATATTTAGTGATCATCACCCAGTGATAGCTAGAATGAGATTACTGACTGAAGAAAACAAACAGAAAAGGAAAAGAAGAAGGCTACCAAACTCAAAATTAAAGGAACTAAATAAACCAATAGTAAAACAGATACCCCAATCTAGGATAAAAATGTTTATCATTGAAAGGCAGACGAATCTGAATGATAGCAAAATAAAAGAAAAGTGGCAAATGTATAAAGAAACACTCTTCAGTTGTACTGAAGAGGTCTGTGGTAGAAACAAATTAAAGGAGATAGGAAAAGAACAGCATGGTGGAATGAGAATGTCAATTAAGATCAAAGAAAAGAAGGATGCCTGGAAGAAATACTTGCAAACACAGAGACCAGAGGATAGGATAGATTACGTGAAGAGCATGAGAAAGACCAAAGCATGCCCAATACGACAAATTAAGAATGCCACAGGAGAAATAATGAAAGAAGGCAGCCAACTCATGGAAACGTGGAGAAAGTACTTTCAACAATTACATAATCCTTCCCTGAACATATGACACAAGGAGTAAAGATCAATTAGTATTAGTGACAAGTAATCCAGATGAGACAGCTGAAGATGTAGATGTAGTCAATGAAAGAAATCCAAATAGCTCTAAGAAAAGTGAACTTAGGAAACACTTCAGGAGCTGATCAAGTTTATCCAGAAATGATTAAAAACCAAGGGAGAGAGGCAGACAAACATACAATATGCCAACAAGCATGGGAGTCCAAACAGGTGCCAGGCGATTGGAAAAAAGGAACAGTAGTACCAATACATATGAAAGGATCAACTATGGAATGCTCAAACTATAGAGGGATATCACTACTTAGCGTACCAGAAAAAGTGTATGCCAGGATTCTGGAAATGAGACTAAGTAAAAGAGTAGAGGATCAGATTGAAGAACATCAGAGTGGATTTAGACCAGGAAGAAGTGTACATAATCACGTATTTACAATAAGACAAATAATAGAAAAAAAAAATCCTTGAGAGAAACATTGACTTAGAAAAGGCATTTGACACTGCATTTGCTGATGATTTAGATTTGTTTGGAAAATCAGAAAGTGACCTTCAGTCGAAAATCAACACGAACAACGCACTAAATAAAGAGGAATGAAAGTAAATGCAAGAAAACCAAAACAATGCTAGTGACTACGGAAGCTAAAACACAAAATCTTAAATTGGGCAGGGAGAATTTAGGACACGTTCAAAGCTACAATTACCTAGGATAATGATTAACTCAGAGGGAAAACTAAGAGAAGAAATCAGCCAGAGAATCAAAAAGGCAAGTGCAATATATAACAGTATGGGAAAGGCATCTGTAGGTAAACAAGAATTGTCAACAAAAACCAAAATGGCAGTATAATATACAATACAATTTATTGTCCTACTCTCCTCTATGGCAGCGAAACCTGGACCTTAGACAGTAGAGAATACAGGCAGCTGAAATGAAATATCTAAGAAGAGTAGTAGGGAAAACTAAAAGAAACAAAATCAGAAACACAACAATAAGAGATCAAACCAAAGCAGATGGCATAAAAACTAAGATAGAAACAAATTAATTGAGATGGTTTGGGCATGTAAACAGAATGAATGACAATAGAATAGCTAAATCAGTATACAGTGCTAAAGCCCAAGGTAAAAGACCAAAAGGCAGACCTCGGAGAAAGTGGGAAGAATATATAAAAGAGGCATTAAAGCATAGAAATTTAACGTTTTTTGAAGGAAACAGACAATGCCAGGACGGGATCCTGGAGAAAGATCATCTCAGGTATATGAATCCATACACCGAAAGGTAGAATGGGAACTGATAAAGAAAGAAAGAAAGAATAATTTGACCACCTCTTTTGTTTATTTAGTTGTATAATGAGCGATCTTTTATCGTCACTGACAACAAATGCAGGCCTTGAAGGACTAACAAGTCATAATATTGTGATATCCATAATAAAACAACCATGATCTGCCGAGACTTCAGTTTTCATAGAGCCTGTCTCGTATAATATATCAGTATCATCGTCTCTCTCCCAGTCCCCCTCTCCCCCACACCTGTTGTCTTGGTTTTAAGTTATGAACGCACGTGGCCGCCGCCACATCCACAATGCACGACAATGATACTCATCGTTGGACGTTGGACTGACTCATTCGTGACTCACACTCACAAGAGTTTCCCTAATCTATTTTTAGTCTCTTATCAGAAGAGCAACTTTGCCTTCACAAAGTTAGTGATAAAATTACCTTCCTAATTTCGTCATACATGTATTAGCCTCTCACGCGATGAAAACTTGAAAATTAAACTTAGCTTTATATTTCCCAGATGATTTCACAAATAAAACGTAGCCGATCTCATTTATAGTTACAGACAGATTCAGGCAGAATACGCTTAGTTTGAATGGTTTCTAGGAAGGCATTTACCTTGGAATTTTGTTTATTTCCAATTGTGACAAGAATTCAGTGTTGAAAGTTTAAATGAGAGAATAATAGTTTGACAAACAATGTTAGGAAGATACAGTAAGATTTCGGAATATCCATTATGACGAGAAAGTTCCAATTGTACGTCACGAAAAGAAAAAGTAAACAATATGGCATGTTCTTAATTGCCCATATCCAGGATTTCCCCTAACATCTCTCTTAAAGGCATTTCTTTACTGTGAGTTCTCATGTAGTGACTATTTTTGCTGTTCTTCATTCAAGACAATGATTATGTTTCGTATTTGTTGTTACTAGATTCTAATCTAGATCTAGATCTAGATCTAGATTTAAATTGAAATAGTTGAATGTGGAGAAAACTTCGACGCAAGCGAGAAATCAGATTGCAAGCGATAGATAACCAGACAGATGGATAGACAGATAGTTAAACATTTAGATCGACTCAGACAGAGGAGAGACGGACAGATAGACACAGAGAGAGAGAGAGGGGGGGGTAACAGAAGGGAGGCTATTTCCAGAGACAAGATTTATGACGTCATCATTGTTCTACTCCCATAATGCATTGCAAATCCAAAATGGCCATCGCATGAAACAGCGTAATGCTAACATTCCTGTAGGTTTAGCACAATCCACATCAATCCAGGTTAGGAAGGTGGAATCTATGCCTTATTTTCGAATTTTATGGATACTGTTTGTGTAATATTTATTATTATTTATGTACAGATAGCAGGTGATGTGTGCCCGATGAATGTTATCTAAATACCTTCCTTCGAGGATGCATGTTGATATGTCAACTCATTAAATTTGTCTTTGTTCTCAGTTTCCAGGGCATGCTATTGGATAAAGCTTAGATGCCGGTACCAAGCATGAATAATTCTTCTTGGGAGGGCAGCCAGGGTATGCTGAATCAACGAGACATGTCAGGAATGCGTCAAAGTGCTGGAGGCACTCGTTCTCAAGACGATGCCAATGTTGGCTATTTGTACCAAAGGACTCACAACGATATTCCCATGGTTGGAGGAGGTTTTCAAAAACGGTGGGCAGTTGGTGACGACAGCATATTAGATCAGGTAACATTTATTTAGTATTTCAATACAAAAGTCAAGAATAAAACCTTTACAATAGATATCTAGATCTAGCCAGATAATTCCAGATGGTTATCTTATGGCTTTCAGTCCCAACTCAAGGATTTGACATTGTCACAAAAGTTACAGGCAGTCACCATGATTTGATGTAATGATAATGTGCACATGACATGCTGAACTTTTTGTTTCACACTCTTGACAATTGTTCCCTCTTAACCCATGTAGAGCTTATTGGTGTTACCAGAAGTGACCTTCTTACAGTGAGGGGTTGCCCCAGCCATTTGCATGAAAAAACGAGTGTGCAACGGGTGAGGCGAGGATTTAGACTTAGTTTGAACATTTACAGATGATAAAAAGACCTATAAAACATGCATATTCTATAAGTTGAAAGAATAAGGAATTCATATTGAGATGTTATTGCAGCGATAACCGTGTAATCAACTTAGGCTTGCGCAAAGTGTGTTGAATTTGAAAGCATCACTTTGACGAATGATAACGAGGCTATCGGGAAAGCCGCGAGCTTAAATTAAATTGTAATCTCATTAGCTGTTGTTCAACTATGAACTCAAAGGTCAAACTACGTTATAAACATTAAAGGAGAGTGGAAATTTCCATTAAAGAAGCCTAGGTGTCTGGCCGTAAATATAGGGCCAGCACGCTTCCCGGACGGACGGCAATACACTCTTTATTTAGGGCGCTTTTCTTGGGTTAATGTCTCGACTGTGTGTACGTAGAGTTTTTAGTGTTGTGCAAAATGTGACTAACAAATCCCAATTGTGTGCACTGTCCATGACAACGAACGTTAGACTGGAATTTAAAAAATATTTTTGTGCATATTTTCTCCTGGTGTGCATATGCTCAACTTTGAGGGACTTGCTCTTGACTCTATGTGATGGAGTGTGAAAGATTTCCATAGTTTGGGACACAACAAAGGAACATAGACTCTATATAGATCTTTTTAGAATCTAGGGGTGTCGCACTTTAGCACTGCAAAGTTTCACTTCGAATATGACTAAACCCAGTTTATGATGGATATTGTGTATGGTTCCGATAACCCTCTTTCATGCTCCTTATTATATCGATCGATAGAGCACTGCGTTATGTTTATGAAGGACCTCTTACTAAGTGGGAAATACACTGCGGTGGTGCTAAAGTGGGAGTATTAGGGAGGCGATTTGGGCCAGGCAAGCAGGGTTACAAGTCATCTCCTATTATTACTCCCATCTTAGCACCGCCGACCATAGGCACAATAGTGGGAATTAAACAACAGCGTTGCTAAAGCGGTAGTAATAATAAAGAGACGACTGACTTCGGCAGATGATTGCGAAACAAGAGCAGGGCTTTTGTTTTTGTTTGTTTTAATGGAATTGGGCAATCCCCCTGAGCCCCCCACACTTTCCTCATGAAGACAATAAAACTGTAAGGTGGGAAAACAAGATTATTATTCCCCGCCATCAAGAATTGAATTGGTCATCTATTTTGAAAGAAGGGAGACACAAGGAGTATAAATGTATTTATATCAACATGGGAACACTTTCTATTAATGCGGCAACCCATTCCGTTAGTCTCATTATTGGAGTACAAAAATCAATATTTTCTGTTCATCGTGATGACAGCAAACTATATTTTAGTATGTATGTACATGTATGTATTGTTCTTATTTTGTGAAAGTTTTATGGTATTCGGCTGTACAGATTTTATGTTACAGCGTTTTACTTAACACCCTATGTCTGTTATTGTACTGAAATGATGGACCTAATTGAGGCCTTGATTGTGTGCAAACGAAACGCTTCTTGATAAATTTCTTTCATCAGTCTATCGAACACTCTCTTTAAGTTTGGGCCAGCCCTTCCTCAGTCACACAATAACGATACAAGAATGATTTAGTGGGCGTGAGTGACACTGTATGGCGCAAAAAGGTGGCTAGTCATGTGATGACCCATCACGTAGATTCCATGAGTAAGCCTCATAACAATAGAAGCCAAATGTATAAATGTAATATCATTCTTGTATCGTTATAGTGTGACTGAGGAAGGCGGTTTGCCCAAAACTTTTTTGTCTTTGTAACTGTGTCTGTTCTACCTATTAGGCCTTCATATTCAATTTCGTATATTTCCTCTCTTCTAGTTACCGGCCTACTGCAATACTATTTCTTTTATCTTTTTAAGTTGGGGGAAGTCTTCACATTTGTTGTCGATTGTTATCTTAGTCAGAATCGAGCTGATTAATTGGACCTATAAATTACTGTTAAGCGCGGCAAAGCTAGCAGGGAGCGAATACTATCTGGCGGCCCTTTGCTGACCTCGGTCAGCGTGACCCAGGTGCACCGCATCAGCCAACTGAGAGGGACGAGTTTTGTACGCTGCGAAGAAGTCTCATTCTCAAAGTTAGGTCCAGAGGAGATGTGCCCATAGAAGATAGACGTAGGGTAGGCCACATAGTGGCGAGAAAGTATTTGAACTTCAGCACTGCTGAGTGTCCAACTGTCACATCAGACTCAATCACGGAGTCTTGGGGTGAGAGGTGAGGGCGCCATTATCACAGGCTAGTCTACATTGCGGTGAGAGTGGTCGCGGTGTCTTTCAATTAGTCAGGTTGTCGATACATTGCATACAGTAGCGTTGAGCTATTTTCAAGTTCAATACTGCCTAGCGTTGCCTAGTAATGAACACTTGTTTGACACAAGCAGTTTAAATGTCACGGCCAAAGGATAATTGACCAAAATCGAATAAATGAATTAATGTCCCAAAAGAGTACCATAATCAGGTCCCAGCCATTATTTTAACATCCTCTCAATTAACATAGGTTCTGACAGAATTGCACTGGTTACCTATGAAGCCAGGATCGAATACAAGGCTGCAAGTCTTACTCAATTGATCAATTATTCTTATAGCTAGTTTTGATGCTAAGTTTAATGATATTCGGTCATGGTCCATCTGCTCAAAAATCTTAGCTTTGAGCATAAGGGTGAGAAAAAAATAGCGAAAGGGATCAGTCATGGGGTTTGTATTTGTCGTTATGTAGTTGGGCAAGTCTGAATTATCATGTAGCTAATGTGTTTGAGCACTTATGGCTGTATTTTGGTAGACCTTGAGCATTGCTATTTGAACGTAAGAGGTCAGCTGGTTTACCTTTTATAAGTGCAAATGTGGTTTTGTCAGTGATCTCTTACTCAAAAGTCCTTATTTATTTATTACTCAAAAGTCCTTATTTGCGTAATTATAAGTTCATGTTTACAATTTGATAACATGTGTTAGATCTTTGTGGAGATTTATCTCATCATGATGTTTAGAAAGATGCATTTAAAAAGTAAAATGATATTATAATTTTTAAAAATTCTTTCAGAACCGCCAGATGACAGGAGTTCAGGATATGGATAGACAATTTCAGGCTTGACCATATCACATATGCCCGGAAGACCTGAAGTAAGTATTACTAATTGTTGTTATCAGATAAAATTGAATTGATTGAAATATTAACCTCTCATTCCTTCATTTCTATTTAGCAGTGTTATTTATGTCTGCACTGGGATAGGTCTCAACATTCATCCTTTGTTAACAGCTTTAACCCTTTCATGTTCAATTCGATTCGCCCCAAGCTACTATCAGCCATCAGCGTTTAATCCCACCAGCCTGTTTCAGCCTGTGGCACCCAGTAAACTATTATATTACTACAATCTACAAAATTTAGTCTTTTATATTGATATCAAAGAGATCTTCTCTGAAATAAAACTTGGAAGCAACATTGAAAATGAGAATGAGTTATTTTAAAAAAGAAAACAACACACCTTCTGGCATTGCCGTTGAACAGTTTACCAGCTTTCATTCCCTAACCACTGGCGATTAAATGCTTAAACTGTTAGTATTGTAAACCAATCATTTATACATAATTTTCACAAATCTGAGACTTCTGTTTTCACATAAAACTTACAAGCATTTTAGTCTCCCCAAAAACAATTATTCTGGCCAATAAAAAGTAAACAAAGCAGGGCAGACGGCTCAGCAAGAACTCAAAATTTCACCTTGTGCTTGCGCTCAGCTGGCCAATATTCATCCTCGAAAAGGTTAAAACCTTTATATTAAAAAAAAAAGGTATGTCAACGTTGACATCCAGGATGAGGATGGAATGTACTTTCCCCTTGTCCTGGCCTGTCCAGTGTGGCTAGAAGGAGCAGAGAGTCTCATTTTATTGGGAAGTTGATGAAGTTTGGTCCTCTTCCACAACGTTGTACATGAATGGTCTCTCCCAGTGGCTCTAGCTGGATGTTGAATCCATCCCTGCATATTCCATGATCTTCTCTGAGTGGCTAGTCCACTGTGATAGAGGAGAAAACCATGCGGTGGACATACCTATTATTATGTGTTGTAAATTGTTGATGGTCTTTTATTGTTTGTGTCAACCTTTATTTCTCTCCCTCCATAAATACTTTTTTACAAGGGTTATCTTTATTCTAAAGCATTTTTTGTTTTTGTTTCAAATTATTAAAAAATTTCCATTGTATCCCAAAGAAATATCAGTTCTTTTATTTGATGCTTCATGACCTGCCGTTTATCCCGATTTAATCAGAATCATTCCGATTTTTAGCGAAAATTTGCGAAATTCCGATTTTCCATTGCACATCCCGATTTTTGGTAATACAACTGTCGTCGTGGACTGGACGGCATTGTTCCATATATTCAGTGTGCGATTTTTGTTTTTTATCAGCCAATAGCCGAATGCCATGCCTGTCCAGCATTCATGTTATTATGAGTAATGGTGTATCAATTCTTCGCTAATATATTGTTCTCTTGTCCATTCTTCAAAGTACTCATGCTGTACTTGTTCAGGACTTCAAAAATCTTATTATTACGTGTTATTGATGTCTACAGCGATTACTAGGGCCTTGAATTTCAAACTGATCAAACACAAGGCTTTCCTGATATTCAATGACTTGTGAGATCTAGATCTAAAAGTCCCTAGTATTAGGGACGTTTAGATGTAGGTCTAGATGATCTGTATCTGTCTTAAATAGATCTAAATCAAGTCGAGATTAAAATCTTTGAAACAATATGCTACCCCTGCGGCAAAGTGCGATCACAGGCGTCAGAGAGAGAGAAATGTCCTGCATGTGTGTAAAAAGAGAGAAATAGAGAGTTTTGCCGTGGAGTGGGCTATTCTAATGGATATTTTTACTTTGGGAAAGGCAGAACCAATGTCAACAATGCCCTTATTTTATTATTATTAACTGATTCACTCAGAATTTTTTTGATGTACAGACAGAATTATTTTGAGGTTTGCGAAAATTGAATGGAGGCATATCACTTTATATGCATTTTAACACCAACATTATACATCAAATTGAAGGGAAATGAATAAGGATTCAGATCATGTATTTCCAATGTTCTATTTGCTCACTATATGTCATGGGATACAGAGATAATGATGAAAAAGGGTATGAAAAATATTTTGAGAAAAAAAAATAATTACAACAGGCCAAAAGTCACTTGATAATCAGCTAAATCCATCAAAAGTGTCATAAATATACAAGGGTATCCAAAATGCAGACGTATGTCACATCCATCCAGCTTATAAGTCAATAAGTTTGTATTTGTGACAATTGAATAATCCACGATGCAGGAAAAATATGAATTTTCACCAATTTTCAATTTAAAAGCCCCCTCATCATCAGTTCATCTTCATTTCGATCTAGATTTAGATCTAGATTTAGTTCACTTTCGTCAGATCGAACATTATCATCAGACTCCTCACTAGATCTATCATCTAGCTAGATATTCTTCGTCAACTATTAGAGAATCTAATAGTTCTCGTGTTTTTAGCAGCACTAATTCTATGAGGCCTTGATGGCCCTGGATCACCACCAGAAAATACACAGTCAAGAAATTGACAAAATGTAAACAAAAAAAGAAAGCTTGTAAGATCAATAGAAAACACATTGACACATCTCAAAACCGAACGGAGAAGAGAGAACCTTCTTCCGGTGTAAACTTGGATTTGTTCACATAAAAGGTGGTTTTGATGATAATTTTGCCTTTAATGGGGGTAATTGCTAAAAGCTGATACATCAAGGCTGTCGGCCCTAGATCTAAAATCATCGGCTCTCCGGAGTAAATCAGGCGACTTCGGTTGACTCTACACCTGAAATTGTTCATGTATCCTGATTTTTTTTCGTCTAGGTCCTGATTTAAAAAAAATTAGAGGTGCAGGTCTGTGATTTTCTATGGAACCATTTATAAAAGTCACGCAACTTGTTGAATTTTCATGTTACATTCTTATGTGTTTTGAAAGAGGAAATACATCAATCCACCTAAGACGCTTTTATACAAATTTCTGCATGGGGTGGTTGCCCCAAATCAGTGAGCAGTTAAAATTGACAGTAATCCAAAAGCAGGGTGTCCAACAAGGTCAGGAAGTTGAAATATGCATTTTTTTCATACTTGGATTGTAAAAGTTGGAATGTGAAATTGATGTCTAGGGTAGGAAATATTTAGAATATTGGGCTCCGACAGTAAAGAAATCTTAATGTTGTAGAAGTGATTGCATTTTCGTTCATTAAGCTGCACTTCTAAAGGCTGTTAAGTACTGATTTGAATTGGCGTTTTTTAGCTTATCTGTGTGGGGCTTCTTATTTTTGCTGATAAATGAGCATGTTTATGTTTCGGGGTATTGAAGTTGTTTCATTTCTTAGGGAAGAATTTTTTCCTCTGGGGTAGGAAGTTGACTTTATTGCTTGACCACCACAAGAAGGGTAATCATCACCCTTTCATACTAGATTTGAATTTCGATGTAGGAAACTTTGTTTACATTTCTCAAAACTAGGAGGGTAACATGGTCAAAACACTTTTTTGTTGCACAGTCTTTCAGTAAAGGCCTGCATCTCGTTTTTGTTGGAATATAGAAATGTTTGATTGACCTCTTCACTTGGTTACCTTGTAGTTATTGCAGTCCTTGATGTACTTACCATTCAACGTTGACATCCAGGATGAGGATGGGATGTCGTTCCCCTTGTCTTGGCCCTGTCAGTGTGGCTAGAAGGAACAGAGTCTCACTTTGGTGGGAAGTTGATGAAGTTTGGTCCTCTTCCACAACGTTGTACATGAATGGTCTCTCCTAGTGGCTCTAGCTGGATGTTGAGTCCATCCCTGCATATTCCATGATCTCCTCTGAGTGGCTAGTCCATTGTGATAGAGGAGAAAAACCATGCAGTGGACATACCTATTACTATGTGTTGTAAATTGTTGATGGTCTTTTATTGTGTTACGGTTTCAATTGTGTCTATCTGTTTTTTATCTCCCTCCATGAATATTGATTAAATATGTAAAAGATCTTAATGAGTTGCACATACCTTTTCACAATGATTTGTTGTTTTTGTTTCAAATTATTAAAAAATTTCCATTGTATCCCAAAGAAATATCAGTTCTTTTATTTGATGCTCCATGCAATTCTCTATGCAAACATTTATAAAAGTCATACATCCATGCTTTTCGTAGGCAATTTACCTTGAAATTGTAATTTTTGTTGTAAAGAACCCTAAGTCAACGACAGATTTGTATGAAAGTCTGAGTTCGCAAAAGCCTACCGTCGCAAGTTGCCAGAAAGGCTAGCTATCAGTGTGCTTTTAGATTATTTACCTTAAATGGAATTTTGAAAGTTAAATTATCAATGTTTTCTGGAATATGTTGTGCATGTAAAGGCTAGTTTGCACCGTCAGTCTGTTTTTCAATTTGAGAAGGTTGGCAGTTGTACATAGGTCATATTTGTCTACTGTTTGTTTTGTTTTCTTGTTGGCTTTTCCTTTATATTAGGTTCTTATGGATATTTAAACAGGAAAATAACCCAGTCCAAGAAAAAAATTTATACAAATTTTTCATAGGGTGTACCCTCAAGTCTGAGCATTTAGAATTGACAATAATCCAAAAGCAGGGTGTCCAGTGAGGCCAGAAAGTCTGAAATATGAAGTTATATTGTGCCAGGCCTCTACATTGTGCATACAAATAGGCAATTGTGGTGTTCTTTAGCGTCTGGAAGTTGTTTCATTTCCGTGGTCAGATCCCCCCCCCCCCCCCCCCTGTGAGGTAGGAAATTTGAAGTTGCTGGACCACCCTAAAAGGATTTGAAATTAGTGTTTGAAGGTTTGTTTTCATTTCTTAAAACTGGATTTGTGACGTGGTAAAAACAGTTTGTCAAAATATGTTTTGTTGCACTGTCTTTCTGCATCTTCGTTTTCTGTTGGAATATTTATAGTAATTTTTTATTGACTTTTTCACTTGGTTACCTTGGAGTTGTTGCAGTCCTTGGTTTCTTAATGTCTACAATACCTGTCAACGTTGACATTCAGAATGAGGATGGAATGTACATTCCCTTGTCTTGACCCTGTCATTGTGGCTAGAAGGAGCAGAAAGTCTCACTTTGTGGGAGGTTGATGAAGTTTGGTCCTCTTCCACAACGTTGTACATGAATGGTCTCTCCCAGTGGCTCTAGCTGGATGTTGAGTCCATCCCTGCATATTCCATGATCTTCTCTGAGTGGCTAGTCCACTGTGATAGAGGAGAAAAACCATGCAGTGGACATCTGCCCCTTAAACCTGAAAAGGCTGATTCATTTGGCTTTAGGTCATCATTCATCGTATATTTATTGCTTTACCATAATCAAACACCATGGCATTGTCTCAAATTACTTTGACTGTAACACTTCACTCCTGCTTAGGTTCCAATGGTCCATCAGCCGAAAAAGTTTTGGGATGACGACCTCCACAAGAGCACAGATGCCCAGGGCAAGGGAGTGTTTCATCACGGATGGACTACACGTGATGATACCTGGACCAGCGGTGGCTCAGGTATGGGAATTGACAGGAGCAGTTTTTGATGCTTAGTTTTGTTTGAATTTCACATTGTAAATAAATGCATTTATCTACTCTATCCAGTATTCACACTAATAACTTTCTATAGTGTCTGTAAAAACAATCACTCAACATAGAAAATTACATTAGTCGTCCTCAAGATGGGTTTAATCTTGAGTAAGTGTTCTTGTCTGTTTTCAGACACATCTTCCTTAAAATGCCGATGTGAAGCGTTTAAGATCATTCGTCCGAAAGTGGTCTGGGAATTACCCCACCCCCTGGTGCACAATAACATGTTTACTCTCCTTAATCTTTTAAATCAAACATATTATGAAATTGTGTGGAAATTAATTTAAGACCTTATTTAGCATAACATGATGCTTTGAAAAGATAGACAACAATCATGCATTTTGTATAGAGCGTTTTGACTTTATCCCTTTCCTCACAGAAACCAACAATCAGATTGGAGTCAACATGGTGGAGTACGTTTTTGGGCGGTTCTCCAAATAAAATGGAACCTGGCTCCTTGAGTGAATTAAACCCTTTGTAAGTTCTTACAAGTGGCTTTCTTTAGCTTTTGTGTGTTCAAATTAATTTGTTCTTTAAAGTCATCTATATTGTATGTGATATGTTTGTCTGAATAAATCTGGGCTCACTGTGTTTTTTCACCTCTCCTTAAAATTTCCTTGTGAAACGAGGTTTTTTATTTACGTATCTGTAAAATTATATACCGTGTCAGCAGCTACATCAGCTCTGGACACACGCACACACACACACACACTCCCCCCCAAATTGATTTTAGCGATCTTGGAATATCTTTGAGCATCTTTGTCTTCTCAGGTACCACAACAAGATAATACAATTGAAGAGAAAAAGAGCAAAACACCTTCCCCGTTTGAGGAAGGTGGAGGGGAAGAGGCTAAAGACACTCTTCAAGCTAATGGAATGTTGTCCAATGGTCTGGATGATGGGGGCTTTAGGTAAGTTTTCTGACTGAACCAAATTCATGGCTGTGCTCTATTTCTCTTCTAAAATAAAGGGCACTCTAAATTGTCTTCTACTAATTGTCTTCTACTACAATGTTTTCTAGTTCTATTACATTTTCTAGTTCTACAGCTGTTGTCTAGTTAAAGCATTACTGTTCAACTGCTTCAATTGTAGCCCAATCAGGATTGTGGCTGGCTATAGCATAAAAAAAAAGATTTAGACCTGATGAGATAATAAAGAACTTGAAAATATATGCCTACTTAAAATTGATGGAAATAGGAACAGGTGGAGAGGGTGAACTGGAATAATATATGTGTAGGTGAAACTAAGGAATAATGGGTGACACAATGTGTTATGTACCCTTCTTTATTAGAAGTGTTGTAGCAAAACCATAGTGTTGAGAGTTTCTTATCACGACGATACTGGAACAAAACCCGTGGCTAATTGTTTGATTATCCTGGTGGTGTTTGGGCAGAACATAAGGCTGGATGCATGGTTGGTCCAGGTGTTTTTTCACATTGTGTAAAGGTTCTTAACTCTCTTTTCCTCATTTGACTCGATGTGAATGAGCACCTCGCTTAGTTAAAGAAAGATCTTAGTATGGAGTGCCTTAATAGGCTGCTGTATTGTATGCTCCTCAGGGGTTGAAAAGGACTGAATGAAACTGCCTGCTGGAGGATAAATGATATATAGTCAGTGAGTCTGCATTTGTGTTGGGATATAACCTATACATTTATCCTTTATTGTAGACTCAGAAATGGATACTTTGACTAGTCTTAGACATGATTAAGTGATCATATTCAACTAATTGATGTGTGACCTTTAATTTTGTGTGAAATGTAAGTCATTTATAGAGAAATTTAGAATTGATGACCATTGTTGTGTTTCTTGCTGTGAAAATTAATGACAGGACTGTAATTCCTAAAAGGGAAGCAGACAAACGCCGCCAGCTGATGAGGAACGACAGGGTGTCCCTGTCGGTATGCCGATGGATCCACAGAAACTGCTACACAGAGATGCAGGAGACTTTCTGGACAGTGGCCAACATAGTGGTAACTTTGGCCTGGATGCTCATCATCAACAGTTTGAACACATGGGGATGGACCCAATTTCTTATGGTAAGGGACTTCAGTAACCAGCTTATGCCCAATATGGACAGTCCAAACAATTATAATATGGATTACAATCAAGTAAGATTTAAAATGTTGTAACTAGAGCTCCTGTCTTTTAACCATTAATTTTTCCATTTTTTTTCCTTTTTATCTTCATTATTTAGCTTGTGGTTTGAAGAATATCAATTTGTAGCCTGTGGTATTCTTCAAGATTAGCTTTTAGTTATCTTATAAAAATGTTTTATTGTAATTTTTGAGAATGGCACATAATATGGTATTCATTTCCTTCTGTACATTTCCCCATTGTGGTTTGATATGGGTTCACCCTACACTTTGGAATCTTTCCCTTGGTCAACTCGAGAATCAAAAGATAGCTTGACATTTTCCTGAAATGAAGAAAAATAGATTGCCTATGTGATTAAGAGTAGGTAGTCCAAACTGAAAGTTCAGGTGTAAGCAATGGAAAAATAATTGCTACCACTGGAAAGAACTTTATTACCTGAGTAATTTGATATCACAATCATGTCTAGGACAATATTAAACTAAGTTACAAATTTTGTTATTTTCAAGATTTTTTTTTTTTTCAAATGGGCCAAACTACCAAATTTAACCTTTCTTTCTTTATCAGTTCCCATTCTACCTTTTGGTGTATGGGTTCAGATACCCGAGATGATCTTTCTCCAGGATGTCCTGTCCTGGCATTTTTTTCCAAAAAAGTTAAATTTCTATGCTTCAATGCCTTTTATATCTTCTTCCCTCTTTCTCCGAGGTCTGCCTTTTGGTCTTTACCTTGGGCTTTAGCACTGTATACTGATTTAGCTATTCTATTGTCATTCATTCTGTTTACATGCCCAAACCATCTCAATTGATTTGTTTTTATCTTAGTTTTTATGCGCATCTGCTTTGGTTTGATCTCTTATTGTTGTGTTTCTGATTTTGTCTCTTTTAGTTTTCCTACTACTACTTTTCTTAGATACTTCATTTCAGCTGCCTGTATTCTCTACTGTCTAAAGGTCCAGGTTTTGCTGCCATAGAGGAGAGTAGGACAATAAATTGTATTGCATACTATACTGCCATTTTGGTTTTTGTTGACAATTCTTGCTTACCTACAAATGCCTTTCCCAGATTGTTATATGTTGCACTTAGTTTTCCCTGTGAGTTAATCATTACTCCTACTAGGTAATTGTAGCTTTGAACTTGTTCTAAATTCTCCTCCCGAATTTAAGATTTTGTTTTAGCTTCCTTGGTTATTAGTATTGTTTTGGTTTTCTTTGCCTTTACTCTTTTAATTTAGTTCATTGTTTATAATGTTAATATTCAACTGAAGGTCACTTTCTGATTTTCAAGTAGAACTAAATCATCGGCAAATGAAAGCATTGATACATTACATTGATACATTTACTGGTTTGAGCTTCCACATACTTACATTAATTTTCTTTATTTTTGAGGATGCCTTTGCGACTGAATCCATAAATGTGATAAACAAAAAAGGACTTAAGTTACAACCCTGTCTTAATCCTATATCTACATCAAATTCTGCAGATGTTTCCAACTACTCTCAATGCACATGTTGGTTTATTGTAAAAACTTTTAATGGCTTCTATGAAATTTGACTCTAAGGAACATAGTTCTTCCCTCCTCAGTGTCAAATGCCTTTTCTAAGTCAATAAAACACAGGTGCAAGTCAATGTCTCTCAAGGAATTTTGTCTTATTGTAAATATGTGATCTTGTACCTTCTTCCTGAACTAAATCAGCTTTGATGCTCTTCAATCTGATCCTTAACTCTTTTCCTAAGTCTCATTTCCAGTATTGAGCATCTACTTTTCCTGGAAAGCTAATTATGATATCCCTCTATAGTTTGAGCATTCCATAGTTGATCCTTTCTTATGTATTGGTACTACTGCTCCCTTACTCCAGTCGTCTGGCACCTGTTTGGACTTCCATGCTTGTTGGCATATTGCATGTAGTAGTCTACCTCTATTCATTCCTTGTCCTTTTTCTTTGTTTCTGTAATGCCCAAAATATCTACTTTGAATTTTTCCATTTCTGGAACTAATTCTAACTCTTTCCTTATTTATTGCCCTAACGTTCCACGCCTCAAAATCACAGTCTGTGTTCAAGCTTCCTCAAGTCTGCCTTTGAAAGACTGCCAGTTGTATTATATTTATTTCTCTGAATCTGTTTTGGTTTTGGATAAGCAGGGGATTAGCCCATGGTACCCTAGGTAGATGGTGGCTGCCACCTGAGGCCCCACTAGCTCGCCTTGTTATTTTCTGTCAGGGTTAATTGCCCTAGCCTTAAGTCATTGAAGACCCTAGCCTGCAAGGCAGCAGGTTATTTTCTGTCAGGGGTAACCTCGCTAGCCTTTGGTCAAACAAGACCAGCTCGTGCATCAGGTTGTTTTCTATCAGGGTCAACTCGCTATAGCCTTTGGTTGGCCAAGACCTGCCTGCAAGGCAGCAGGAGACTTGTGGAGGGCGGGGATTTATCTACTCCCTGTACAGGTGCTTACCTGTCCATGGCCCGGAAATTTAACCTATGTCTTACAAAAACGGTCGCTCACAAAACTCATGCTACTTCTTAAACTTGAAAAGTCATGAATACAAAAAATAAGCCCAATTTTTTCACGACTATCCAAAAAACTACAAAACGGCTTTTTATCGATGTAGAAAATGAAAAAAAGGCATAATTTGTTTACGCATTGAATCAACTACACACACATACCGGCCCAGCCGGTGACTGGTCTGTACCGCCTTAAGAGATCTAGTTAGGAAAGCCACGCTGTGTTTTGCTGAGGAACAAAGCTCTGTCGCGGTAACTTGCAAAGTCGAAATGTAGTGACACCAGTAGTTTCTAATGCAAAATTGCATGAGCTTTCTTTTGGTGGGGTTTCAGTTTATTACGTAAGCGGCTCTAATGGATTGCTTTAAAACTAATTGTCTTTGACAAGCTCTCAACTTGACATCGGCGGAACGATGGGGTATCGAAAGTCTATTTTTAGCACAATCTGATTTGACCAATCAGAGCCAACAATCAGTCATTGAGCTTCGCGCTACAGCGTAAGAAAGAGAGAGGGTGTCTCTCAAGCTTGTTTTTCACTGGCTTTCGTGATCTGACCACCTCATTTACTAGAGTGTGAGAGCACATTGTATTACACATTCCCTATCACAACACATGGTTGGAAAGGGCTTGAATAGATCTGTCCAATGGTAAGCCATACTACGCTATTACGTTGTATAGAGAGAGGGGGCAAGGTGAAAAGGACCCAGCAAGTGCATTCATGTACTCGCGCTCGTGGTGAACAGAAAAAGGTGAAGTTAGCTAATTAGAGACAATGCCCTTACCATTCTTTTATGAATTCAAATTTTCATTGAATAATAGAATTTAATATTTGAAATTCAATCTAATTTATCTTTTTAATCTCAGGTAAAGCATCCATTTTTTTATCCACAGCAACTTACAACGCCAACAACAGTCCATCACTATGTTGACACCCCAGCAACCTTTCAGCCTTCCTGGTCAACAACCAATGGGCATGCAAGGTACCTTACTTATTCATCCTCGTTGTTTGACTTTGACCGGTACCCTGTTGCCCACACCCCAAATCTGCCCTCCCATTGACCAGCATTGGCGCAACGCCTTTCCTTCCTTTGCTTTAATGTATGTTGTCGCTACAATGAGGTGCCATCGCCCTCTTTGGGTATCGACATGCTTGGGTTATTTGTCTGGGTTTTCCTCTTATTTTATTTTGCTTTTTGTCTTTCTTCTGGTTTCGCTGTATCTGTCCTATTTCTTTACATTCTATGTCCTCTTTGTTCATTTTGTAACATTTTTTATATACTTGTCCATTATTTTGTTAGTTGTGTTTATTTTGTGTTGTTTTTCTAAATGTTATAATATGTATTATCAAATTTTTAGTTGGTCTTTATCTCTCACAAGTGGAATCTTAATCAATGGTTTCATTGTATAGCTGTTTCATTTTAATGCAATTTTTCCCCTCCCCATTTTTCTTTCCTGTTTACTTGTTCATATAATAGAAATCCATGCATGTCTACCAGAAATGATAAGATTATACACAGAAACTTTACTTGGTTTTGGATTTTTGCTGTTTTTGTAGAAGTATAAAAGAAAAGATAAAGAGGCACTTTATTTATCCATTATAAGAAAATTTTGCATGGCCATTTGGTGAAGAAAAAACCCCATCAAACATGGTTAACTCATCGGAGATAAGGAATCATGTTGTGGAGCAGTTCTCCATTGTATTTTTCTCGGTCTTAGAATCTGAGTTGTTTATTTAGAGTCATAGCTGAAACTGTTACCATATAACACAAATGATCGCATATTTAAAAAAAGCAGTGCATCATGTTTAATGTCCGAGAGAATTTTGGTCTCTCACTATCCTCATTGGTTACATACCATTAGATTGTAGACCTAAATGTCCTGCTGTAAGTGGTTTAGTTCCTAAGTAGTAAATGTATGGAGCATTTTAAAAGTTTTCTTGACACTCGATAAGGGGAGACATAAGAAAATTCAAAGTAGATATTTAAAGTTTTTTTGTTACATTTATTCAGATAAAGGTGCTCTGTCCATACCACTATCATTCATAAGTTTAAAAAAATTAATACATCACATTTCTGTTTTAACTCAAATCAAACCTTACTTTAATCATACTAAATATTTAAACATTATCTTTTCTACAATGTAAACTACATCACTCTCCCACCACAATCTCTATTTTCTGTCTCTCCTTCCTCTCTGTCTCTCTGTCTCTCTCTCTCTCTCTCTCTCTCTCTCTCTCTCTCTCTCTGTCTCTTGCCCTCTCTCTCTGTCTCTCTCTCTCTCTCTCTGTCTCTCTGTCTCTGTCTCTCTCTCTGTCTCTCTCTCTCTCTCTCTCTCTCTCTCTCTCTCTCTCTCTCTCTCTCTCTCTCTCTCTCTCTCTCTCTCTCTCTCTCTCTCTCTCTCTCTCTCCCTCTCTCTCTCTCTCTCTCTTTCTCTCTCTCTTTCTCTCTCTTTCTCTTTCTCTCTCTTCTCTCTCTCTTTTCTCTCTCTTTCTCTCTCTCTCTCTCTCTCTCTCTCTCTCTCTCTCTCTCTCTCTCTCTCTCTCTCTCTCTCTCTCTCTCTCTCTCTCTCTCTCTCTCTCTATCTCTCTGTTTTGTAATTTATTTAATTTCTTTATTTAACATTTTTTGGTTTTTATGTGATTTGTCCCATTTAATTAACTATAATCATGCCAGCTATAACTTTTTGGAGTGTAGGGGGAAGGGTAAAAGAAAACTTAAGCTTATTAAAGAAAGTTGACTATTTTTTATCAAACTAGTAAAACGTAAGCAAATTTGTTGATGATTGAAAGCACAGTCAATTCATTGATCACTGTCTCTTGATTTTAGATCCGTTTCGGTCTGAATAATTTGAACTCTAAAAAAAAATACACATATCTCTGATTTTGGTGACAATGTTTGTTTTAAGATAGAAAAAAAAGAAGGAAACAAAAGTTAAGTATCCTTGTGGCAATTATTTTCTTAGTAATAAAAATATAAAAACAGGCAAGACATAAATTTATAATCATACCTTTGAATATTTTGTTATTTGTAAATGAAAATTGTGTAAAATATTTGTAGTGTAAAAGCTAGTATTTTGAAGCGGCAAATTTGAAAATGTAAACCATAATAATTTTTACCATTTAATGGATTATTATGAAACCAGTGATGTTCCTGATTTATGATAATTTGCTCTACACACAGTTTGGATAGCATGCACGGATACATTGGGAGAGAGTTGTAGGCATGGGGAAAGACATAGAGGAAAGTGCAATATAATCTATGTCAAAGGAAAAGAGGGAAATAAGATTATAAAGTGAAAGGCAAAAAAAAAAGGAATAGATTAATTGCTTTCAATATCAAATATTTTTGTGTTGCTCTTCACTTGCCCTTATTTTATGCATTTACCGTACAGAATACAATTCAAATAAGATAGTAAGATATCATGCATCTTTCCTTTACCTATATTTGGCAGTTTGCCGTTATTTTTGAAATTTGTATTTGCTTTCCAAGTAATTTTCATGTTTGAAGGAAACTTTTTGTTGTATGAGAACTTAAAACAAATTAAAATGCAATCCAATGTGGTAATCATAAGATATGACTTACATTAATTAAGAGAAAAAAGGTGGGAAATTTTCAATGTGCATGGCTTCTCTAAGTGTGTGCTTGGATCTTTCCTATTCTTCCCTTCAGGGGTGACAGGGCCCAATCCAATCACACAAGGACCCTACGTTCTTGCTCAGGACCCGTATGTGGGCGTGCCTTTCCCAGGTCAGCATCTAGTAGCCCTTCTTCTAATACCCTTCTCTATTCCTTCTACAAATTTTGGAATTACTCACTTTTAACCAATCTGTCACTTGTATTATGATTTAACATAACTACATAACACCTGGAACTAATCTTTAACTTTCTCTTCTTTCCAAAATAAGTTGGAAATTAATCCAAGTAGACTACTAATAATTAATCATTGTAAAGTTCTACCATTTTATCTTTTCTCTCCCATCATCGCTTTCTTCTATCTGCCCTCTGGATTATTGAAGTCTTTTCCTCTTTCTTTATTCATTTATCCATTTTTTCTATCGATCTGAAAGGCCTGTATGGATGTATTTTTCTTTATCATTGTATTTCAAGCTTTGTAATAAAGCTTTTCTACTTGGTTTGCTCGGAGATTGACAATCACATTTGTAAACCCTCAAAATTTATCCTTTCCCTTCACCTCCATCTCTCTCACTTCCTTCCTCCCAGCCCACTTCCTTTCTCTTTGTCTGTCTGTCTCTGTCAGTTTCTCTGTTTTCCCTGTCGGAGATATTTAATTTATAGGCCACTTTTGTTATCCCTGTTCTTGAAGTCTCTCCACAAAGTGTCTCAGAAACCATGACATGTTTCCTGGTTTGCTGTTTTCTTTGTTGTTGACCCCTACCTTTATAATAAGTGGAAGGCATTAAACCCTTTTGAAGGTGATTTTTAACGTACTGTTGATTTTGAGGAGACCTCCTTTTATTTGCAAATGATGAATCGATCCTTCCAGTTGTCTTTTGACTGAGTGCAAAATTTCTTAAAATGCCTTCTTGAATTCTGCGTTATAAGAAATAAGAAAGAAAGTGTTTAAAGGTACCAACTCAAACCCTTTAATTTTTAAGACTTGAAGAAGTTCATTAGTTCATATGGCTTGATTATGATAACTTGGGTACGGTTGCTGCAGGGATCAATCTTGGTGTACATTTTTTGTTGTGTCAAGAAGCTTTTGATGTATCTCATCACACCATTCATTGTGCCATTTGTGCTAGATGAAAGCACTTTCAGATATGTCCGTCACCAAATATGTGAATAAAAGAATGTCTCCTATGTTCACCACTTAGCGTAGTCATAGTTGTTTGACTGCTCTGGGATTTTTTAAGCGGGGCCTGATTAATTTAAAAAAAAGTGTCAATGCTCATATGTTGGTCCAGACAAAATGAAAGTTGCAGAAAAGCACCCAACGGACTCTGGACATTGTTATATGCACTGCTATATCGACACCATTGATAGAGTCCCTCACACTTTGATCACATTGTTTTTACTGCTTGTGCTGTCTTTGTGGGTAACACTGCCATTGTGGACTTGTAACATTTGATGCCGTTCCACAAATATTTATGGTCATGGTTAGAAAAGACAGATGATTTATGCCTAGAATCAAATGCATATATATGGAGATTCTGATCGAAAGATGAGTAAAGGAAATGACAGTTCTTGCTGTATATCTTAGATTATAAACAAGCATTGGTAACACACAGACGGAGAAGGCATAAGAGTGATATAATATGTCAATTCTAAAATAAGCACTTGCTTGTAAAGGGAGTCTGGCAAAATTAAGTTGTTTTTTGTTATTGTTGTATTTTTTTTTGCTGTAAGCTCTCGCTCTTCTGAAATATTATTTTTTATAACAATATGGACATAGATGATGGCCTCTTCTCATTATAGAGCTGATCTATTTCAAATATGAAATAATATTGTTTTTAAATGTAAAAATTGAATTTCAAGACTATCAGTTGGCCATTTTGATTAGTAGTTAAGATTTGTATACAAAGCTATTAACAAATGAAGGATCAAAGCGCACATGAGTTTAATGTTTTTGTTCAATTTTTGTATGTTTGGTTTCTTTTTCTCCCTACACATTCCCTTCCTTTCTGCCAGCTTTTTTGGACCACAAAGACTATACCAACACAGTAAAAGAATTGTTTGGTTCTTTAAAATTGACTGTGTTGGTAACATCATCATCTTTCAGTGTGATTTGAGTCATTCGTTGTTGCCGCTTCTTCTGCTGTTTGTTGTCTTTTGTTTTCACTGCTTGTGGAAAAAACTCCCCGATTGGTTTTGTTATCCGTTTTCTCTCTAGTTTTGTTTTCATTTCTTTGCCCTAGTCTACTGTTTTCTTTTTTGATTACTAACGACTAATTGTAGCCATTTGTAAATGTGTCCCCATTGTTTAGGTTTTTAATTATTTAATAAAACAGAAGCGATAAAAGAAAATCTTTTTTAATATGTAGTTTTCATCTGAACTATCTTGAGAGGTACCTGAAGATAATATATGCATGGAAAGTATTATAATTTTTGTTTCTTGATAATGAATTTTAAAGGATGGTTATGACCTTCACGCTTGTCTGTTGTAGTGAAGAACGTGTTTAGCGAAGTTATGACACCTTTAGTTTTTATATGTGTCATGAGAATCATAATTTTATCAGCACAGAAATAGCGCAGACAGAATCTTTCATTCTTGTACTTAATATTGTCACGTGTATACCATGAATAGATTTGCATGTTACCGCAGTATTCAGTATTTGACACCAATAAAGAAGAAAAAAGAATAGGGGGGAAAGGCTTTGACTAACTGTTCCCTCTCTCTAGTTATTTCTCTGGAATCCGAACCTTCCTTGTAGTGTCATTAATCCCTTTGTACATTTTTCACCTCCCTCTCCTATGGTGTTATTGATAACAACGTAGTTTGTGCCAGCATGACTTGGTGGTCTTGGTTGCATGCTGGTTGTTTGGTTTTGGTCTACTCAAATTAATTAATATATTGGAAGGAACACACATACACATCTCTGTCACAGAAATGTTTGGGTTTGCCACTCCTCAGTGCAGTCTATATCAGTCACCTTGAATTACTCCCATGACCCCTTTCCTGTTCTTGTCTTTTTTTCTCCTGTGTGCTGTTCTTCCCATCAAAGATTTATGTCCTAAATTACTAAATTACTCATCTTTTATTCTGTCATGAATATTTTATCTGTTCCTATAACACAGCTGCCAACCAGTACGGGGAAAAAACGTATTTAGTACTTTTTTAGGTCTGTAAATCTGTATTTACCTTAAAAATACGTATTTGAGAGTTATCTTTTTTTTTTGGTGGGAAGTCGTACAATAACAGCACAGGAAAATTTGGGTGAAAATTTGGAGACGCTATTCTGAGCATTCTAAAATACCGCTACATTTTGCCAGGAAGGTCATTGACTTTTTGTTCTTTACAGTTCAAGTTAAATTGTCAATGTTTTCTGGAATGCTATGGACCGTGGTGTTAGTTAGAATGAGTTTGCACAGTGTTTTTCGACTTGAAAAGGTTGGCAGCTATGCTTTAATTTGAAGAAGAAAATAATCCACTTTCAGAGAATTTGCAAAGTTTATGATTAATGCAAATGTACATTATCACAATGTGCGAAACATTCCCTCCTGATGATACTGTTTTCAAAACAAAATGAATTAAACGAAGCTACTAGCATTCAAGCACTTTTTTTTTTTAATCATGCCCACCCAGTTATTATCCCTGTCATGTAATGTTAAGAAATCATGAAAAGTAATCTTTTTGTTTTTATTTTTATTTTGTTTTTAGTTCCTGCCACTCATTGTTTTTGGTGCTTTTGAGTGGTTTTGCCTTCAACCTTGTGTTTTGTCTTTGTTTTGGTTTTTGATATTTGCCATTGTGACAAGGAAGTGTACCTTTGCCTGAGTAGAGTTCAGAAAAAGAGTACTCACTACAAAATAGTTGGCATAGCAGGCTATTTTTATAGATAGGAAGAATGGCAGTTCTTACTAACAGAATGAACTGAGTTCAAATCCAACTGAACCAATTGTAAGAAGAAAATAAACAATCTTAACTTGGCAGTGTAGGGGGCTGAATAGTCTTGAGTGTGTATTTTTATCAAGTGGACACATGTGTTGGTATGGAGGCAAGCACATTGAGTTGAGCAGTTGTCTCAGTTGTGTTGTTTTTTCATTCAAAGGAGACATTTAGACGGCCATTTTGACATTGGTTTTCTTCAGGTTGTAAATAAAAGTGGATATAGTTTTTTGATGGGAAGATATTTGTGAAAGCTCTTCCTTACAGGTGTTGCATATTTATAATGGAATCTTCCAGTGTTGAAACAAGTGTATATCTTCTGAATGAACACCAAGATTTATGTAGCTTTGGAAATGATGTTTCCAGCTATGAAGATAGTGTGATGGGTGAACATGGAAAGATTAGAGAAGCAATTGATGATGAGCATAGTGGTAATAGTTTTGGTTATATGGAGCAAGGGTCTACACCCAAAGTTTGTGCAGGACTATCTCATGGCTCTGATACAACCCATAACCAAGACTTGGAGACTGGCCTTTGCAGTATGCAGAACGGTGACATAGATGTTCAGTTAGAGTCTGGAATTTCCAACACTGAAAGGGATTCTGCTCGCAATGAATTGTTACAGTCAGCTCTAAGGCAGTGTGATGATTTGTCTAAAAGACTGCATGCCGGTGATGTTGAAACAGAAAGAAGAATTGTTGATCGAGACAAAAATGTATTGATTTCCTTGTGCAGTGACATTTATCAATGTCAAGAGCATAGCCCATGCTCACTTCCTGACCCCGTGGAAGCAGATGCCATACATGCTGTTGACCGGGTGAATAGGAGTGAAACTTGGGGAAACTTCTGTCAAGACATAAGTAAAGCAATTATCGATATTAATTATCCATATTCTCATGATATTAACTCTTCAGCATGTGTTAAACATTTGGAAACAAAAGGAATCAATGACAAACTGAGAGATCTACAACCAGATGCCTGCATAGTCGATCATGAAAATAGAATTCAAAATACATCACCAGATTCTGAATCATATCAGAGCAGCAAAACTTCCAGGAGATCGTCATTCGATAACGAACCACCTTCCTATGTTGCCCGTTTTTTAAACAAAATTGAGAGTGAACCAGAAGAATATCAGCGACAATTGTGGAAATTCATGTCTCATGTAGTTGAAGTCGGATTTAATTGTGGCAAGCAAGCTACCAATCTTGAAATGTCCCCAGGCCATAAAGATGATACTGAAAAATCATTTGCACAAATCCCTGATGAAAGTGGTTTTAATAACAGCCAGAAATGTCAAAGCCCAGTTAGCTGTTACTCCACTTTAGTTGACATGAAAATTGCGGGTATCAGTGGGAACAAGCTTGCACCAGTTACAAAGAAGTGGGAAAACTCCTCTGCAGAACAAGTTGTCAAATCCTTGGAGAATTTGGTGGGGAGTATACGGCTGAGGAAAATTCTTTTGCGAAAGCTGGTTGTTCTGCAGGCAAGGTTGGGACTTTGTGCCAGCAGCCGTCCGTCCCTTTGGGATCCTAGCATTGTGGCTTCCAAACTCTCCTCCACCTCCAGTTGTCCATTTGACTTTGATGCTTTCTGCTCCGGCTTGATGACAAAGAAGAATCTGTGGAGTAAAGATTTTATTCTTGCATTATTGTTTTCTATTTTTAATGAAAGTCCTTTCATTTGTCAACTGACAAGTCTTTTGTGAGTTTGGTTAATCTCAACTCATTTTCCATTCTGTTAATCTGAAAATTGCTCTTCTTTCATGTCGAGTGTTTGTTTTTCTTTCTTTTTTTACTGGCTAGTGATTTGTTTGCATGATTTTACTACTCTTGGTTCCATGTTCTGAAGGTGGTTTGTGGATGTTAATGATGAGGCTGCTCTCTATTACTTTACTTTTTTCATTTTTGTTGTTGATAATCAGTACCTTCCATTTACCTGTACACTAGATGGGTAGATAATATTTTCTGCTTTTTGCCAGTTCACATCTGTGGTGATTACATATATTTGGGATAGACAGTTTTACAAGGCAAAAACCACTCAATTCACACCAGGAGACATCTGATCCTGTTTTTGGCACTTTAACTTTGCAGAACAGATCCTAAGGCCTTTGGGGGAAGGGGGTGCGAGGAAAGCTGACAGTGACATGGTGCAATGTCACCACCTACTCAGGCTCCCATATAATAAAAGCATTTACTTTTGTTATTTGTAACCTACTTCAGTAGAGAGGGATTAGGGGACACCCCAACTTGGCATGTGGTATGTGATCCTCCGTTAGTTGTTGTTTAACACAATTTGGCCTTGATTGCTGTTTGAAATAAGACACTGTCAATCTCTCATATTCCTTACTCTTCTTACTTTTCTTTTTCTTCTCTGCTTTTCTTTCTCTTCATTATAGCTTTCAAATTCCTCATAACCATATATTTTAAAAATCATTGGCAAGTTAGTTATCAAAATGTTATAAGATTCAATGAATTTTAAGACAATCCTCCAGAAAGAGGAATTAGAAGTGCGCTGTAATAAAATCACTCATAATTAAAAGATTTTATAAACAAAATCCACTTTTACAACCCTTTATTATTTTATTTTCTGATCTTTGGCGAAGACATTCATGGTTAAACAATGTTTATTCTTTGCCGTCTTCATTGGTATATTTTATATTTTTGTCCATTAATATTCAGGTCCGTCCATGATGCACCAGTACTACCAAATTCCCATGATGTTTCCAACTGCTCCCAACATAAATCTCATGCAGGGACAACAGACTGCACAGTCGTTACAGCAACAACAGCAGCAGCAGCAGCAGCAACAACAGCAACCAATTTTGCGAGGCCAGGCAGGGTCCCCGGCCCAACAGAATGACTTGGGTTCAACAGCTAGCCAGATGCCCTCCCAGCCCATTCAGACACCAAGTAAGATGAACTGCATTTAGATTTCAATGGCTGTCAACTACAAATATTTATTGAGCATCCTTGAAAAATAATTTATTTTCGGCAAAGGAATTGCAATATGTAAATAGATTAATCTCTTTGCTGCAGTCATTATTTGACCACAATTGCATAATTTCCAAAAAGTATAATAGAAAACATCTTTACAGAGAAATACTTTTCTGTCCCTGTAGTAGGGTGCACCCTAGCAGAGGAGAGAAAAGAAGTTATAATGGTTCTTACAATTTTTAAGACATAAGATGTGGCAGAAGGTCTTACGGTAGCAGCTATCACCCGCAGTACCGGCACACTCAATTATTTTTAATTCAGAGAAATGCTGAGAAACCAGAATTGAATATGCAAACACAACCATTGTAATGTTAAGGATGATGCAGAAGGTCTTACGGTAGCAGCTATCACCCGCAGTACCGGCACACTCAATTATTTTTAATTCAGAGAAATGCTGAGAAACCAGAATTGAATATGCAAACACAACCATTGTAATGTTAAGGATGATGAGATTTTAGACTGACTGACTGACATCTTTGAGTGACAAGGTATAAGAATAAGTTGATGAAATACAAATTGTGACTGTCAGAACGTAGCATTTAATGTCCTACACCCCAATTTTTCAAAACCGAAGTCAAATTTGTTTTTTTTCTTTGTAGTCGGGAGTTAGATTCAGTGAGAAAAGCTATTCCTTAACATTCTTCCCTAAATGAATTTTGATGTTATATCTTCACTGCTGTGTGGCACTTGATGTTGGCTACTTCCACCTGACTAAATGATACCATTATTTTTATTCAGAGTGTCTGTCCTCAGTTAAACGTTACTTCACTCAGGTCATTCATAGGCGTGCAGTAAATAAAGTATGGCAATTCCATTTCTTGCAGATCCAGGCTATCAGTTCATGACTCCAGCTTACATTGACCAAAATGGGCAAATTGTCAACCACGATTGTTGGCACCACAAGTCCGACTAGTTTCTCCAGCTCCACTCTTGGTGAACCCAGGGGCAGCTCCTGGGCAACAAGGTAAATTGGAGAGGGAAAACAAAGGTTTAGATGGCTGCAAATTGCTTGTGGTGATGAATAATGCATGATTTCAGGGAAAAAAGAAGTAAAGCTCTTTATTTCAGGCATTTGTTCTAATTAAATGGACCCTCAATCTGTGGATGAATGATTGTTCTACAAATGTTAAATTCATATTTTGTTAATGTGCAAACATGCTGGCCTTTACTGGGGACCTGGATTGGCAAGTTTGTGACCGAAATGTTGATTTTGTCTTCTTCTTTTTTGCACATTCAGTAAACACAATTATTTATCTACATGGTTATAGCACAAAAATGTTGACCCAAAGACTAAAATTATTTATTACAACATATTTTATGGGGGATGGTAAGGAGAAACAGTCAACTTTGTGGTCATTGTCCCCAAAATTGAGTGAAAAGGCACCAAAAAAGCCTCATTCTGTGGCAATAAGACAAAAGACAATCTGGTCTTTTAGATTCATCTGGCTATCAACATCACACTTGCTGAAGTTCAAGTCCCAGAATAGTAGGAGAGATTGATTCTGGGAAGTCATGGTGATCAGTGCAGAGCTCAGAAGCAAGTCCTGAACTACATGTGTAGCATTTTGTTGTCTGTGATCATTTTCAACTCTGCTGAAGTCTGTGTCTGTAAACAAGTCCACATTTGTAGGAAGCATTGAACAGCAAAAGCTGGCCATTCTGATGTCTGTCGTGACAACAGGGCATGTTAATGCAAAACACACATACCCTCTCTCTTCTTCCACCAGTTCATTTAGCATTGTTCCCACTCATGGCCTTTTGATAAGTGCCGAATTTTTTGGGATTTGATTTCACTTTTCAGGCTGTTAATTTTTTGTGTCTTTTGACTTGTTTTTCCCTTTTTTTTTTTTTTTTTTTTTGTTTTTTTTTCCAAAACAAAAAATCTTTACGCCCATTTGAGTTACTGTGAAAATGCAAAATTTTCAAAATCTTCCTTTTGCTTTTCAGCTGGTGGATCAGGCTTGTGATGGCAGCAGCTGCTGCTGCTAATAACACCATTAGACTTTTGACATCTCAAGGTCAACAGACCTTCCTGTAGCTGGGGCAACACTCCTTCCAGTGCGCAGGAACTCAGCCATTGGTAAGAGTTTCGATTTGTAAAATTTTGTTTGTTTGTTTTGTGTTGCTTTTTTTTTTCAGCTTTGTTTGGAACAGTTCACAGTAATAAAGATAACATCAGCATTTATTTTTCCTGATTATTTATCAGTTGAAATTTTAGTTTGAATAATTTAGCTGTCTTTTTTCTCACACGTGGATCAAATGCCAATGGAAGCTTCTGCATGTGTTCTGAAAATGATGGCCAACGTTGACATGCAGGATGAGGATGGAATGCACTTTCCCCCTTGTCTTGGCCCTGTCAGTGTGGCTAGAAGGGAGCAGAGATTCTCACTTGATGGGAAGCTGATGAAGTTTGGTCCTCTTCCACAACGTTGTACATGAATGGTCTCTCCTAGTGGCTCTAGCTGGATGTTGAATCCATCCCTGCATATTCCATGATCTTCTGAGTGGCTAGTCCATGTGATAGAGGAGAAAAACCATGCAGTGGACAAACTCATCATTCGTTGTATATTTAACAAATCGCTTGTTTTCTTATTTGATCTGCATCTGCACTGTGGGTGTCCCTTTTACAAATGTGCATTGCATCGTATCCTGTGATTTTCCCATTCAGTTAAAAAACATTTTTTATTATATATTTTCACATTAACTCATGAAATATCTTAAATGATTTTGATTCTTGCCTCCCATTCAATATGATTTGAAACCATCCATGAAGATCCTTGTCGTTGTGATCATTTGCTTTGTGAAATGTCTTCCATATCATTATTAAGCCGTTATTGTTTATTGGTTTTAAAAAATCGGACGATTTAGAGAAATATGAGCGGTTGTCGGCAATTTAAAAAAAAATTGTGTATTTGCAGAGAATATATATTTTGTGTACCAAATCATTGAAGTTGTAGTGAAGATTTCATTGTTTTACTGAGAAATTCACATTTGCCAGAGATTTAGTCTACAGACAATTGATTGTCAAACTTAATGTAATTAATTTTGTTGTATATTCTATGGGTAGAAACAATTATTCACATGTAGAGGTCAGGTGTGGGCCCATTATAAGGGCCTCCACAAAGCCATAATTCATTTATTTTCATATCTATCTATTATTTGAAACAATTGACATGACGGGGTAAAAAGTGGGCATTACCAGACTTCAGTTGCATCTCAGTATGATTGATTTACTTCATTCTATATGGTGTTTTCATGCGCCCACTGTGAAATGGTGAATGCATCCACTAGGGTTAGTGACTGCCACCAGGGCTGGTGAAGCGCCCACTTTGGTATGGTCAGTGCCACCACCCTCTCATTTCTTCATTACATAATAAATAAATGAATAAAACAATTATGTGAACTTGAGATGTTTTCATTTATTAACTTTAATAACAATAAAATCCTTTATCAGGTCAGAAGGCAAGAAAGAATAATCACATTTATAGATATTTTCATTTATTAACTTTAACATTATAATCACAACATTCATAATTTCTTTGACTTAGATTTAGATTAACAATAACAACAAAAGAAGAAATGCATTAAAAATAAGAGACGATTGTAAATATCATGGAAGTTAAGAACTAGTGGCTTGGTGAATGCTCATCAAGCCCTTCCTCAGTATTCCTCACTCTTTCTATGGCTTGCAGAAGTGATGATTGGGTATATTTTTCTATAATGGCCTAATTGATATGAACACACAAAGGTAGAAGACCTTAGATTGAGTTGAATGATTGATCAACCCAACTTAAGATAATGTTATAAGAACTTACTTTTTATCTAGATCTATTGGTATTTAAGTGAAAACAAAGCTTTTTACTGAATTAAAAAGTGAATGTGATAGATCTAAACATCTACAGGGGTGTAGGTAGTAGTTGTGTGAATGACATTGAAACATACATACATGTAGATCTATGTTTAACTATATAAGATGTGGACACATTCACCACTCCGAATCTGCTCGGTTGGTGGGTGCAACTACTCCATGGATGCATGACTAGATCATGCTAAAACTTGGCATAGTAAGTGCGTCCACCCACTTGTGATTCAAATTTACTTAGAGGAGAATGGGGCAATGGGCAAAATTATATATTGGTACCTTTTTAAAGGCTAGTAAAAGCAAGTGAGTGCGCTAAGCATGCATCAGTTGTTCAACAACCGACTAGCGAATGAGCTCTTCCGTTAGTGTAACTCTTAAATGAAAGAAGACCAAAAATACTGACCGGAATATGGCGTCTTCCACGTCCTCCAGAATCGAAAGTACGGTAAATAATGTGAGTGGTTGATGGGTGTAACTGGTAGGTTTTACTTCTTCCTTATCACTCTTACACTTATCTTTCAATTTCATCTCGCTATTTCTTCTTGATTCACCCTGCGATCACTGCAAATGATGGGCAGGGTAAATGTCAACTCAACAAACAAGTGTAAATAATTGTCATCTCCATGATGGAAAGATTGATAGAAATGTTTACTTTTTCACATGCAGTATCATTGGCAATAATTTGAACAAATGTCAACGTTGACATCCAAGATGAGGATGGAATGTAATGTTCCTTTGTCTTGGCCCTGTCAGTGTGGCTAGAAGGAGCAGAAAGTCCTCACTTGGTGGGAAGTTGATGAAGTTTGGTCCTTTTCCACAACGTTGTACATGAATGGTCTCTCCCAGTGGCTCTAGCTGGATGTTGAGTCCACCCCTGCATATTCCATGATCTTCTCTGAGTGGCTAGTCCATTGTGATAGAGGAGAAAACCATGCACTGGGCATGCTTTCTTGTCTTTCTCACATGGCTCGACTCAAAATTTGTTTTATGGATAAAAATTCTATTGTTTTATTATTTCATTTGTGTGGGTTTCCCATAGTTGCTTCAATAAATTATCCACCTTTTCTCGCAATGATGGTTGTTTTTTTGAATGGTGCATTTTCCTCGTTTGTATTCATTATTCATTATATCCTGAATGATATGGACTCTTCTATGTTTGGAGTGAAATCGGTACCATCTGGATAAGTTTTTGACAGCTACATTCAATGTTTTCTTAACGGTGCCTTCTCTACGTGTCTTACCTTTAGAGATGATTCAGAGATATTTAAAGGCATTAACAATAACATAGCTACCGAACCAGTATGTAAGAAAATATTAGGGGGGGGGTGTGTGTGTGTTTTGAGTCTATTTAATTTGAAAGGGCTAGCCGTATTTCTTTGTAAAGAAATTTAAAGAAAATGACTCAATGATGTCGCAGTGAAAGTCTGGAGATCCCATATTGAGTGCAAAATTAGCGCTGCATTTCTTCATAAAGGCCAGCGATCAACAATTTATAGTGTCACCTTGTAACAAGTACTTGCCTCTTTCTGCTCAAATGGTTTATACAAACAATTTCTTTAATTCACCCACCACAAATGGTGTAGTGGGTCAATTTTCAGTGGAACACTATTTTCTTATATAGGATGTTATTACAGGCTTTCCTCACTTAATTTATGCAAAATATCATTTGGTTGTGTGTACACAACATTCAACGTTGACATCCAGGATGAGGATGGGAATGTATGTTCCCTTGCCTTGGCCCTGTCATTGTGGGCTGAAGGAGCAGAAAGTCTCACCTTTGGTGGGAAGTTGATGAAGTTTGGTCCTCTTCCACAACGTTGTACATGAATGGTCTCCCAGTGTCTCTGGCTGGACGTTGAGTCCATCCCTGCATATTCCATGATCTCCTCTGAGTGACTAGTCCACTGTGATAGAGGAGAAACCATGCAGTGGACATAACTATCAATATCTTTTAAGAACTTTTATTTGTTTTTTATTAAAGTTTGTATTGCTTTACTAGATCATTTTATTATTTATATGCCTTTCTATTGCATGAACACAATTAAGAGCCATTCAAATATCCACTTTTGTTTGGCTACAGTTTGAATTATCAATTTATATGGCTTTTAAAATTTATATCTACATTCCGACTTAAACCTATACTTGACAAAAAAATAAACTGCATCATTCAACGTCATGTAAATTCCATAGTTGAAAAAAACAACTCACAATAGAAAACAAATAATCTAACTTGACAACCAAACTCTTGTTATGTGTTTATTAATCATCATAAAATCAAATTTCCTCTGGAAAAATTCATTTTGTTATGTCACACATAGATCTAGTGATTACAAAAATAACATCAAGCTGTGATGCAGTTTCTTTTTTTACCCAGTATATTTTAGTCCTGGCAGCCCCATCATTTTGATGTTCTTTCTGCTTTTGATGCCAAAATTCCACCATAAGTCAATATTTGTTAAAGAGAAAGATGACCCTTGACATGACAGAAACATTCAGTAATTTAAGTCTTATACTTGGAAATTCTTATTTCAAGTGGTCGATAGTCTATGAATTATAAAATGAAGAGATACGATAAAAACAAACGAACCCCAAGTTAATTTTGATTTTAAAAGAGAATTTGCAGTCGGGATACTCAACAAGGGGTGTGTCTGTTATAATGAATTAACTGTTAATATATTATTTACTCCTTAGCTAAGGCATGGGAAGTGGTGTTGGTGGCTGAGTGATTATGCTGCCAGCCTTGGATCTTGAGGTCCTGGGTTTGAATCTTAGCTAAGCTACATTTGATGTTGTGTTTTTTAGGGGAAACGTTCAACACCCATTTTCCACACGCAACCCAGTTGGAAGTGGATACGCGCTTTGCGTGGGAATAAAAACGTGCATCGGACTAGCATGCTCTCCAGCAGGTGATTATTATCACCTGTACTGCCTCAAGCTATAGAAACTGGGATACACTTCTGCTCTATGGGTAGTCACGGCCTTGAAGCTAAATTCCTACAAAAGCACAGGGAGGAATGATATTTAGGACGCCGTTGAATGTGGTGGCTTCTTCTGTTCGTTGTAGGGCATATTAAAGTTTTAAAAAATATTCTTTCTATAAATCTTGATCCTTTTCTCATTTACTTCAAGGAACACGCTGTGTTTAAGAGTTTTCGTTACATGCAATGATGAAGTGCCATTTATTTGTTTGTACATTCGAAATTAACTCTTTAAGTTTCTTGTGTCTTGCAAATGTTACTATCATGTGATGGAAGAAATGATAAATGGCATCAACGTTGACATCCAGGATGAGGATGGGATGTAATGTTCCCCTTGTCTTGGCCCTGTCAGTGTGGCTAGAAGGAACAGAAAGTCTCACTTTGGTGGGAAGTTGATGAAGTTTGGTCCTCTTCCACAACGTTGTACATAAACGGTCTCTCCTAGTGGCTCTAGCTGGATGTTGAGTCCACCCCTGCATATTCCATGATCTTCTCTGAGTGGCTAGTCCACTGTGATAGAGGAGAAAAACCATGCAGTGGACATAGCTGTTTTTACACATGTAGTAAATTGTGTATAGTGTATAATCAGTTTGTTTATTTTTATCGAGAAATATTTTTTCAGTCATGTTACCAATTTTCTTGCAATCTTTCAGGTTATTCCCCAACAAGTAGCCTGGGCTACACCCAAGTGACTACCAGCCTCTTCACCCCTATTTCGACCAATCTGGGACTCACAGCCCCACAACAGAATGGTTTTTCAGGAACAGGTCTGGGTGGCTTGACCTCCACCACCCTTGGACCCATTGGTACGATTGCTTTTCTCTACCATCAGCTGCATTAGGTTTTGGAATGCTTCTACCAATAATCACTTTAAAAATACAGCAGTCGCTTTTGTAGCTCCTACTAACATCTTTAACCTAATTTTACAATATGAAAAAAAGAGCCAGGACGAGTGACAGTGTTGCAGGGTACCCCTTTCTCAGCACCAGTCAGAAAAAATAATTTTCCATAGAGCATTGGACTATGTAACCATACTCTGAACAAGCTTAATTATCTTTTCAACACACTATGTTTATTCTCCTTCAGCGATCATGATTCATTTCTTTTTAATATAAAAAAAGATTCTTTAAAAAAAAAAAAATAATATTGATTTTGCAGTTTTTCTATGATGATTTAGTTCGTACTCATGCCAAAAATCATAATATCAAGAAGACAGTATTCCATTTTCGTCCCATGCTGCTAATGGGATGTTGCAAATCATAATTTGTTGATTCATGACGAAAGTACCACAAGTTGTAATTTTCTTTTTTTAATCAGTGATTTTACTTCATGGTTTTTGACAAGAACAGAGATTCAGGTTTCTTACCAAACTAGAGTAAGACATTTGAATATGGAAATCTGAGAATAGGTCAGTTATGGTACTATTCATGAAATTTAATAGAGACAACAAATGGGAAATGATTTGACCAGCCAGGATCTACATGGATTGTCTTTTGCCAGAACCATTAAGACTTGCATGATTTTGTCAGTGGTGAAGACATGGTGTTGGACTGAAGAAAAGAAATAACGATCAGCTTACCATAGAATTACTTTTGAAGAAACACAAGGTGCGGTTAATGAGAGAACAATGGGGTATCCTCCACAGGTCAGAGACGAGAATCATTTGACATAAAACGTCAGCCACAGTTGTCAGCTTTGGCGGCTACTATGCCCCTCTGTCCGGCATGGCAAGCTCTCCAGCAGGGAGCATATCAAGTATGATGGCCGGTAGCCAGTCCATGACCCCGCCACCTTCTTTGTCAGGATCCAACACTAACCTTTCTTTAGGTACTTGCTTTGTCTCGTGCTTTGTTGTCATTCAGTATTTAGGAGGCTTAGGCAGTGAAAGTTAATTGGTAACTATTTTCCTCATAGTTTTGTTGAATTTCATAGTCATTTGTGTTTCTTGTTGTGGGGGTCAGGTTTTGTGTTTTGACATTTGTTTTATATTTAACATTTCACTATGAACATATGTGTTTTGCTATATATTTTTTGTGTACAAGCACAAGCTATACAAGTATGTGTGCCTTAATAAACTTTCCATGGCATTGACCCTCACTAGATATCTAGACATTCAAGAGGCAAAATTGGAATTTTGATGAAACTCACTCTCTTCCTTATTCAAATAATTAAAAAACGAAAACATTTTGAAGAATTTGTTAACTGCTAGTTTACCTTTGGGAATACTTTTCAACGCTGCTATTTTTTATTTTTAGTTGTTTGTTAGTAGTATTCACTTGACCCTGCTTTTGTAGAAACTTCTGTTATAACGCAGAAATTGATAGGATTCTCTCCGAGACATTCATAATCGGTTTCATGTATATAATAAAATAAAAAGCAATGTTTTCAGTCAAAAAATCGAAACCTTGATACAAGGATGCCAAGATTGAGCACTAAAGAGCTTTCTTCTTTTTGCCGCTTGGTAATTGATTTCTTAAATGATTGATGACAATGTGCATATCAATGGCAGGGGCTGTATCTCTTGGTTGACCAGCTCTAGGACAATCACAAACACTTCCAGTTCAAAGCAATCTCTCAAATGACCAATAACTCTGATCACAATAGAATAAAAGTGCTGCAATTCTTCGTTGCCCAAGGCACGACCATGCTCCTCATTGCTCAATCTTGACATAGCTGCACCAACGTTTTTGAACAAACTGAAACAATGATGCTTTTCTTACGTGATTATGGGTCTTATCAGAAAATTCAATTTTTTTCAGCCCATTGTAACGGTAGTGACAAAAAAACACAAAAAAAGAAAGGAAAGCAATGCTGGTCAAGTGAATGTAACTCACAATAAACAGCTAAAAATAGATGTGTTGAATAGTACTCTCAAAGATGAAATAATGCAGTACACAAATTGTTTTAAAAGTTTTCTTTTATATATATCATTATTTGAATGAGAGAGGGAGTTCTTTTTGCTGTTAAGTATACCTCTAAAGGATATGCCATCATTGGTCGGGAACGCCCAGGCCCTATATAAAGGGCAAAGACTTGAATTCTATTTTTAAGGTAAAGGGATGAAGTAAATGCTCAAGCATTTTGTGAAGTAACAGCCAATGAAAACATCGTTTATTTTAGGCTCATAGTGTCCCTCCATGGCCGTGTTATCGATGTAATTTTCTACCCAGTCAAAATCCCGGCTTTTCCCTTTGCAACGCGCTAATGTTCTAAACATGTGGCTGTGGCAACCCCACTTCCCAGTAGGTCACTTCCGGTAAAATGGGGTTCGCTATTAGGGTCACGCCAATATCTGTTTAAAAAAAGTTAAGATATTAATATTACATAAATAACGTAGAGATTTTGTGATATCAAATCCGTTTTGCCATTTGTTAAAATTTCATCGAAATTCAATTTCTTTAGTGTTAAGCATGACATGTTTTCTTCAAGAAATAGATTATTGACATATCTCATCCATGTCTTGTTTTTAAAAATAATTTATCTATATAGCTGTTCTGAAAATAGAATGCTCATGAGCCTGGACATGACTTATACATCCCTAGGTCTGAATGCAGGGCGACCCTACTCTGCAGCACCAGGAGCAGAGGCAGCCAAATTCAGAACTCCCAACTTGGTCTCTCCAGCTGGCGGTCTCTTTGGCAATTCCTTTTCCAGAACAGGACAGTGGCACCTCGAAGGTTATTAAATTTTTAGAGGACGTTTCCAGTCTGCCAAACTACATTTGCTGTTGGCGTAGTTTCTTTTGTTCTGTTAACATTGGGAGGGATCTGGAATTCATTCTTACCGATTCCTAGTTCGATCTTTCAGTGATTAAATTGACCCTTTGACCTCAATAGGCATTCAACGTTGACATCCAGGATGAGGATGGGATGTACGTTCCCCTTGTCTTGGCCCTGTCATTGTGGCTAGAAGGAGCAGAAAAGTCTCACTTTGGTGGGAAGTTGATGAAGTTTGGTCCTCTTCCACAACGTTGTACATGAATGGTCTCTCCCAGTGGCTCTAGCTGGACGTTGAATCCATCCCTGCATATTCCATGATCTTCTCTGAGTGGCTAGTCCACTGTGATAGAGGAGAAAAACCATGCAGTGGACATAACTATCAAGTGCATATATTCTATACTTGACCCTTTCTGTTATCATTATGGACTTGAAAAATATTGTTAAAAACTAGTTTATTTTAAATGTGTGGGGATTGATGGTTAGGTGTTGTCTAATCAAAATGTGCAGATGGTGTCATTCGTCATTAGGTCTTCACTATGCAACTTTTAATGCCTTTCATATTTAGTCTTTTGATCTTGTCATCAAAATCTATCATTCAAAATATTTTTGTGTTTCAGTGCAAATATGTCTAAAGAGGTGTCAGGTCGCAGCCGACTGCTTGAAGATTTGAAACAACCGTGTTCCTAACCTATCTTTAAAGGATCTGGTTAATCACGCCGTTGAATTTTCTCAGGACCAGCACGGTTCTAGGTAATTTATTGCTTGTGCCACATCATGTACCCTCCACTTAACCACTTTCCTCTTTCTTAATTTATCACATACCTTTTTGCCCCATGCCCCAAAATCCCCTCTTCCCCATGATTTTCTTTGCCAGTCATGATGAAACCAATCTGACACCTCATCTGAGTAACACATGATTCTTGATTGATTCTGAATCTGGCTGATGTATATTTTAAAACTAATAAAAACATTCAACCAACGGGACCTGAACATATAATGTGTTGTTTTGAGATGAGAGGCCTAGGCTCGAGTGCCACCTTTAATGACAAAATAAAGCTTTTCTTTTTGTTTTGACTCAATGACACAAAACAACACCCCCACCTAAAAATGTCTTTTCAGTATTCCATCAAGTTCTTTTTCTTTCCTTTTTTGTTTGTTTGTTGTAATTGAAAATGATGGCCAATTCACATGCCAGTGGTAGTGTTTTTCACTTTAAAAGCATTAGAAATTTAGTTTTATAGGGTTACAATCGCAGTCCATTCCCTATCAGATGCACAAGTATGACGTACAAACACATTCTTGTGGAATTTATTTTCTGATTAAGGCTTCTACCAACATATTTTGCTCCAGGTTTCAGATGAACGTAATAAGTTGCCCACAGCATTTCACTGAAGTAAATTTTTAAGCCATAGCATTGTTTTGCAAACCTCCTATATAGTATATTTTGTAAGTCATGTGCCAGTCATGATGAAACCAATCTGACACCTCATCTGAGTTACAAAGTGATTCTTGATTGATTCTGAATCTGGCTTACTGGACAAAAATGTTCAACGATCGGGACCTGAACCCACAGTGTGTAGTATGAGAGGCCAACACCTTGCCTCGGACCACTGCGTTCCTCCTTTATTTATAAATTGAAGTTTTATTATTTCTGATATGTAGAAAAGAAATACTGTGGGTGTAGTATTGGCCCTACATCATGTAATTCTTATTCTTAGAGGCTGATATTTTGGGTCAATGATCAATTTTACTCGAGATTTTCTCCTCAAAATGTCTTTTCAGTATTTTGTCTTTTTCTTTTCTTCTTCTTTCATTGTTTGTTTGTAATTGTTGAAAATTATGACCAATTCACGTCCCAATGGCAGTGTTTTTAACTTTTAACCCAAGAAAAGCTCATGGTGTTACCAGAAGTGACCTTCTTACAATGAGGGGTTTCCCCAGCCATTTGCATGTAAAAACTAGTGTGTGCAAGGAGTAAAGCTAGGATTTAGACTTAGTTTAAACAAATACGACGTATAAGCAAATTTTAAAATAATATTTTCAAATTAAGTCTTCTTTTGATAGTCTACCAGCATACTTTCAAATGAGCATAATAATTCACCCACAGAATTACAGTGATGGAAATCTTTAAGATGCAGCGTTGTTTTGCAACCCCCAACCTCCATATATTGTGTATTAATATGCAAATTATACGCCAGTCATGATGAAACCAATCTGACACCTCATCTGAGTTACAAAGTGATTCTTGATTGATTCTGAATCTGGCTTACTGGACAAAAATGTTCAACCTGATGTTTTGGATCTATTATCATTTTTACTCAAGATTTTCTCCTCACTTACAGATGTCTTTTCAGTATTCCGTCTTTTTCTTTTCTTCTTTTTGTTACTTTGAAAACTTTAGGAATTATTATTTTTAAGGGTTACAATTTATTTTCTAGTTAAGGCTTCCTCTGAGAGTCAGCCGGCATATTATGCTCCAGGTTTCAAATGAGCATTATGATTCATTCACCCACAGAATTTTTTTAAGCCATAGCATTTTGCAAACCCCCCATATGGTATATTTTGCAAGTCATGTGCCAGTCATGATGAAACCAATCTGACACCTCATCTGAGTTACAAAGTGATTCTTGATTGATTCTGAATCTGGCCAGTGTATATTTTAGAAAGGCTATTTGTACCAAGTAAGATTTTTCATTTTTGATTTGTACCAAAGAAATACTGTTGGGAGTGTTGTACTGCCATACAGTATGTTATTCTTACTCTGTGGCTGATGTTTTGGGATCTATAACTTTTACTCTGAAAATATCTAATCCGTCAAAATTTGATGTCTCTTCACTATTTCACTGTGTCAATTAAAACAATTTCTTCTCACCTCAGGTTCATTCAGCAAAAATTGGAAAGAGCCACTCCTCAAGAGAAGAACATGGTCTTCAGTGAGATTCTTTCTGCTGCCTATTCACTCATGACCGATGTATTTGGCAATTATGTCATTCAGAAATTTTTGAATTTGGTACTCCTGATCAGAAGCAAACCCTTGCCCAGCGATTGAGGGGACATGTTCTTCCTTTGGCACTACAAATGTATGGCTGCAGAGTCATCCAAAAAGCTCTGGAGTCAATTCCACCAGAGATGCAGGTAGGCTTTGTTCTTTTTCTATGTAATCTATCTATTTGTTTGATGGTCAGTCAGCTTTTACATGTTGTAACTTTTTATTACCAGGGATGTAAATCTTTCAGATTTCCTCTGATTTCTGATTATTTGAGGTTTTCTAGTTTTAACATATTTTTCTCTTAAGTTCCTTTTCTTCCCTTTTACTAAAATACTTCTATGTTCGCTGTTATGAATAGGTGAGATGGTTTAGCACAACAGAATATAATTCCTTACTCCAGGCCCATCGCCGATTTTTATACTAATCATCAGCGGAAGCACGCTGCTTTATTTTAACTTTCCCTTTCACAGCGAAGTACAATTTCCACACTGATCTGTGAGGCCCTACTACCCACACGAGAAGATTTCAGATTTAAAAATCGGAACCTTCTTTATTTCCTCTCAGATTTGTCAGATTTTTTAGGTTGAAATCTACTAACGCATTTGTTGTGGAAATAGCCTTTCGCTCAAAGGATTTTGGGATAGATTTAGACAATGTTGAGATGCACTGATTTGCCTCTTGCCTTTGCAGTCATACAGTTCAGTTGTGAATGTGATCTGCGGTGGATGATTTTTCATTCTTTCATTCCAGGAAAATCGAAGTGAAGTTATTTTAAATTTCCTATTGCGTTATTTGCGACTTATGTTATAATCCTATTTGGGGGTTATTGTGATTTAATAGTCTAATCTAGATCTAGAGCTAGACAAGATTAAGATCGACCTGCTTGAGTGACCTAGATTCTAGATCTAGATTTTTATTATGATGGCTTGGTAGCCCTAGATCTAGGCTATAGCTTTCCTTAGGTCATAGCTTGTATCAGAGTATAAATAGATATAGCTTGTTAACAGATTAAAATTATTTCTTGCTCGGCGTTCCAGAGAATTTGAGATCTAGATCTAGATTCTAGTCGGATAGAGAAATCTTGAAAATAAGCGTGCACATTCTTCTAGATTCTTCGAGATTTAGATTCTAGACAGACAGGCTATTTTATAATACATCTGGATTCAATCTAGTAAGATCTAGATAATATATATCTGGATCTAAGTCTCATTGTTATCTAGAGGCCTAGAAACTACGAGACTAGATTTAGATTACTAGGTCTAGAATTTGTCACACCCATTTTCTTCAATAACTTTAGAAGAGCTAAAGTTAGATTTCTGGATCTACATGGTAGCCTAGTTAATAGAATCAGAATTGATTTAGAATTTTGCTTTAACTGTTATAATAACAAGCAAATCTTTAGATCTAGATCTAGGTTAAAAGTAGGCTAGCTCCAGAATATAGATCTAGACAATTTAACAAATTGGGGAATCAAAAGTTAGGTTTAATGTATAGGATTCACCAGTAGTTGTGGTTGATCTAAATCTAAGTTGTATGTCTAAGAACAAACTCTGGCTGTCAATGTAAGATTGTAATGATGAATTACTTTCTAGTTATATCAGGAAGGTTGAGAAAGATGACATTGCGTGGAGTTGTTATTGTAAGTGTGAGATTAAATATGGTGTTCGGTGTCTGAAAGTATCACATTTCAGAGACTCACATATTTTTTTCATTTGCCATTTACATCCCTGTATTACTTGTGCAAGGTATTAACGTGTAAATTCATATTGCTTCATCTGTGTTTATATACTGTTTACAAAAAAACCCACATAATCATATCTCAAGAGCTAGAGGTACAAGAGGAACAAAATCACTGAAATGAAATCTTCATACCGGTACCTTGATTTATTGACTGCATCAGAATTGGGAAAATGGGTTGAAAAGAACCCGCACAATACCAAAACAAAACACATATGAAATTTAAGCTGTAGAAAGGATTTTAGATCACCTAGAACTAATATTTGTTTATTTTTGTGAACAGTATAAATTGGTCTTGATATCTTAATGACATTACTGTCAAGAGGGTAGGGGATTATCCAGGTATAATAGCAGTGATCTTGACTTTATGTCAGACTTTCATATGTATCAAACATATCCATGGGATGTTTACAAAGCGAAGTGAGGTACCTAAAATTTCATAAGTTGGTTTAAAGTCTATACCTCAGTTACCATTGCATAGAGAGTGCCTTGAAAACTCAGAACAATTTCTATTGATTAGTACCAAAACAAGTTTCTGTTATGACACTATCTCTTTAGGTGGACATCGTTCAAGAATTAGACAGTCATGTGTTGAAGTGTGTCAAAGACCAGAATGGAAACCATGTTGTCCAAAAATGCATTGAATGCGTTGATCCCAAGTGTTTGCAGTTTATCATCGATGCCTTTAAGGGCCAAGTAAGTGCTGTCACATAACATTTTTGTTTCCTTAGTTTAAAAATTATATAGTTAACCCGGGTTTTGTTGGATGGGGGTACATTATCAAGAACTTTTGCAAAATCAGCATCAAATACTCGATAGATGTTCACATACAGATTTGATTTTTTTTCGGATCCCCCCAGAGAATTCTCTCTCTCTCTCTCTCTCTCTCTCTCCTCTCTCTCTCTCTCTCTCTCTCTCTCTCTCTCTCTCTCTCTCTCTCTCTCTCTCTCTACCATTAAAACAAAATTCAAAACACACATCACATTTCCTCCATTCATTCAGTAAATTTATTTTTCATATTTTTCGTGTGGCCTCCGTCCTTCTTTTTTTGGTAGAAGTATCAATAACTGTCTTGTATCTTAATAGGTCTTCAACCTGTCTACCCATCCATATGGATGCAGAGTTATCCAGCGCATCCTAGAGCATTGCACGTCAGAGCAGACCTTTCCTGTGCTTGAAGAGCTTCATGAGCACACAGAAGCCCTGACAATGGATCAGTATGGGAATTATGTCATTCAGCATGTCTTGGAGCATGGTCGCATGGAGGATAAGAGCAAGATTGTCAATACCATCAGAGGCAAAGTGCTGACTTTGAGCCAACACAAGTTTGCCAGGTAAGACTTTATTTACTTTTATAGAAGAAAACAGTCTTTGCTTTCATTAACACACTTCTTATCAAGTTTCTATGAATTTCCAGAGAAAGAAGTAGAAAAGAGATAATCATTTAAAAAATGTCAGCTTTTTACATTGTGGGTCACGCTTCATGTTTGATGAAAGACAGGTGACCAATGGCCCTGCCTAACCAAGTCTGTAGAGAGGCAGAGGCAAAGTGTGTGCAATAAGTGTCATGAGCATATTCTTAATCAATAAAAGTTATTTGTTTGAAAAAATGCTTGAATTTATTCAATGTTGTACTTAAATAATTCAACGTTGACATCCAGGATGAGGATGGAATGCACGTTCCCCTTGTCTTGGCCCTGTCAGTGTGGCTAGAAGGAACAGAGATTCTCACTTCGGTGGGAAGTTGATGAAGTTTGATCCTCTTCCACAACGTTGTATATGAATGGTCTCTCCTAGTGGCTCTAGCTGGATGTTGAGTCCATCTCTGCATATTCCATGATCTTCTCTGAGTGGCTAGTCCACTGTGATAGAGGAGAAAACCATGCAGTGGACATACTTTCTTGTCTTTTCTCTCGACCAAAATGTTTTATGCAGGAGACTTAGATACTTAACTGCTTTATTGTTTTTTGACTTATTAGAATGAGTCTTTCATAGATGAATTTGGCATGGACATACTAGTTGTGCAATAAGTATTCTCACGTTTGGTTTTGTAGCCAACCATGTTTTCACAAAGGAGAAACTAGTTTTCATCCATTATTTTCCCCATTTTCCAATGTTTAATCTTTTGCATTCTCATGCTCCACAGCAATGTAGTTGAGAAGTGCGTTTCTCATTCGTCCCGTCAAGAAAGGGCCATCCTTATTGAAGAAGTATGCAACACAAGCGATGGTTATGGGTAAGAATGTGTTTTTTAAAGCTTTCTGCTGTAAAATAGACTGTCTTATCAGTTTTGCTTGTTCTTGAGATGTGCTGTAGTTTTTTTAGAATGTTTTTTTACTGATTGATTAGGCCTTATGCTTTCCTGCTTTCAAATATGGTTTAGGGTTTGAAACTGGGTGTTTTCACAATTTATTTTTGGCTGAATGAGGTTTGTTTTAAGCTTGAATATGCTAGGATATCTAGAATCAATTATATCTAAGGTCCACACACTAAGGAAGAATAATAGTGACAGGATGTCCAGGTATGTCAGAAAGTCAGGTTTTTGGTTGTGTGTTTTTAGACAGGTCGGATTTGGGTCGGAGAAAAGCCTGTTAGTAGGGTTAGTGGCCATGGAAGTCGGATTTTTAAGGAAAGAGAATGGACAAACTGGAAGAACAGGAAATTGCTCTGTGATGATTTTCGTTGAGTATATTTAAACAAACCTTGAGGCAGTCGTTATAAAGCTATATAAGGCAGGTTTCACAAAATGGTCCATCCCCATTTCCCTCTTTTGTCAAAATGTACATGTTATATTTCTTACAAGTGTTATATACCATGTTAAAGCTTGGAACATGAGTATTCCAAATATATGACTTTAAGAGATAGCAAAGGACTGTGGGGCAAGTAAATTAGCTTTTAAAAGTCAGGTTTTTTAGTCAAGGGGCATAACTGTGAAAATTCTAGGTCCAATGCCAGTGACGTAATGTTATGTGAACTGCACACGTCCTTCGACCGAGGTTTCCCTGGCGTTTATTTAGTGACGTAACGCTTGGGCATCTGGTTTGGAGAGTTCCCTGACTTTTCCCTAGTTGGTTGCCGGACTTCTTTACATAAGTTTCACTCACGATAAGCCAAATCAGGTTTTGCTAATGCAACCGAATCTAACCTGAACAGTCTCCGAATCTAACCTGATCAGTCTCTTTCTGATGTCCGATCATCGTCTACATTTTTGCATGGCCGTAAGCACATGGCCGTAAGAGTCACCCAAAAACAAAATATTCCGCAAAGCCAACCAGACAATTTAAAAACAAAAATTTCATGATTTCCCAATAGGCTTACACGAGATGAACTACGAGACAATAGCTCGACGCAATATTACCGTTATTAGATCTCAGATCGAGAAAAAAATTTGTCTGACCATGAGGTTTTGAAGACTGCCAGTAGTCTCATGGTATTCTCACTCTCATTTAGAGATAAATATATGGTCGTAGGAATACGTTTTCTTTCACTCCACATCATAAAACGGCGCTTCTACGTATTTTTCAACTGTTTTTTTTTCCAGCTCTTACTGTGTGTTCATTTGTAGACATCAGTTGTTACATAAGAACGAAAATCTGAAACTTGCCTCACATGATCACTGCAAAAGATAAAAAATATTTAGAACTCGCCAAATTTTCTTTGAACAATTCTCTTTCACATGGAATTAAAGAAAACAGAATAAAAGGTCGTTGACCTCACCTACCTTAAGGTGAAAAGGGACTTATTAAAAAGAGGAAATGCCGTCTGTCTGGATTGCTGACGTTCACACCCAAAAAATATTCACAAAACACACAAATTGAAAGCAAATTTCACAATATTATGTTTTTATATCTGCGATGTCAAAGCTATACATGGACCAAATGTTAAGAAGATTCATCAATTAGACTTTAAGAAAGATTAATTGAAGAGTTCCAAGTTATCATTGGGTCCCATTTTTGTGAAACCTGCCATAAGTATTATTTATTTACTTTAATATTATGTCAAATGACCTCGGCCGATACTGCAGTCGTACTCAAGCCATTTTTGTATGCTGCGTTTGTCATTGTACTTCCCACCCTCAGCATCGAAAACATACCTCTTCTTATTATTCTTAGTTTCTACCAACAGTTCTGACGTCAGGAGCTGGAGGGAGAGAGAAAGAATATATGCGATATACAATTATGATGTATATTGTGTACATTGGTGAACTATCGATCGAAAATATAGTATTATTATCATTAAAATTGCCTGGTAATATTTTCGGCAATTTTAAGTAGGCCATGTGTTCTGCGTGTGTTTGTGTGAGGCAGATAGACAGATTCAGTGATGCAAAGAGAGAGGGAGAGAGAATACATACAATATGCAATGTACATTTTTTATGCTATTGATCTAGAATAATATTTCACACATTAAGCAATATAAAGTATGTGGATGTATGTGTGCAAGAGAGATGTTTTAGCGAAAATTTGCGAATTTCAATTTTTCGTTGGCCCATCCCGATTTTTTTGTAATACAACTGGAGTCGTCTGGACAGCATTGTTCTGTATATTCAACGTGAATTCTTGTTTTTAATCAGCTAATAGCCGAATGTCGTGCCTATCTAGGATTCATGTTATTATGAGTAATGGTGTATCGATTCTTTTCTAATATATTGTTCTCTTTGTCCATTCTTCAGAGTACTTGTGTTGTACTTATTCGAAACTTCAAAAATCGCTGTCTGATTACGTGTTATTGAGGCCTACCGCGATTACTAGGGCCTTGAATTTCAAACTGATCAAACAGAAGGCTTTGCTGATATTCAATGACTTGATAGATCTCAATCTAAACGTCCCTACTATTAGGGACGTCTAGATCTGTATCTGCACTCTAATAGATCTAAGTCAAGTCGAGATTAAAATCTTTGACGACTCCCCTGCAGCAAAGTGCGATCACACGCGTGACAGAGAGAGAGAGAAATGTCGCTCGCGTGTGTAAAATTTAAAAAGAGAGAAATAGAGAGCATTTTCGTGTGTTTCGTGCGATCCCAGATGTATGTGAGTGTGTGTGTTAGAGAGGGAGTGAGCAACAATTTATGAAGTGAAAGACAAAAGCAAGAAAGGATAGAGGTTGGATAATAATTGACAGGTATGTCATGCACGTATGTCTGAGTGGTTAGCAGGAGTGGGATGGGCATGTGTGTGTGAAGAATGTGAAAATATGATAGCAATGATTAGCAAGATAAATGACCACTGATGAGAAAGAGGAAAAGTGCACTTCCAGTATGTAAACAATGACTGGGAAGGAGGCAACTGTAATGCTGATTCAGGTTTTATTTGGGGGGGGTATTACAATGGATATTTTTACTTGGGCAAAGGCAGAACCAGCGTCAACAATGTCCTTATTTTATTATTATTATAAGTTCGAGCTTAGGCGACCGGCTGACTATGCCCTTATTTTATTATTATAAGTTCGAGGTTAGGCGACCGGCTGACTCTATACCTGAAATTGTTCATGTGTCCTGATTTTCCCCCTAGGATCCTGGTTTTTTTTACATCTAGGTCCTGGGTTTTTTTTAATTTAGAGTGGTAGGTCTGCCTATGGCAAGATGGAATATACAAGAACTATCCTAAAACTTAAAAATATGTTTTTGTCAAATGATATTATGTCTTGGTAGTGAGTGATCTAGTGGTAGGATTTTTGTGGTCACTGGCAGGATTATGGGCTGATTGGTTTGCCTAGACACCCTGCTGTTACGTTCATGAACTTAATTTCACTCCAAATTCAGTCCAGGTTAAGATCTAGATTTCAACATAATTTTTTATTTGGCTCATTTACAATTGTTGGACATGTTTCTGTGGCCTTGTGGTCATGATGTCCCGGATTCAGGTCTGGATGCGTTGTGTTTGTTTCTCCATTCAGCCCATGTGCTTGGGAGCAAAAATATGCAATTGACTAGCTAGCGCCTTGCCTGTCCAGGGGTGACTTATTACCAGCTTAGGATCTGTGGGTTATAATGGCCTTGAAAGAATTTTACTTTTTTAATTTTTAAAATTTTTACTAACACTTGTTGAAAGCAGAGAATACAGATAAGACATTTAAGTATTTGCAGATGTGTTATTAAATGAAGTTTGTGTTTTTCTTACCTCACAAGAGCTTCTCCTTATCAAATGACCTTATTGGTGTTACATTTTGTTTTACCTCTTCTTTCTTCAGACATCACTCAGCTCTGTACTCCATGATGAAAGACCAATTTGCCAACTATGTGGTACAGAAGATGATTGATATTGCAGAGCCACCACAGCGGAAAGTGCTCATGCACAAGATTGCCACACATTGCTACACTTAGGAAGTATACCTATGGCAAACACATTCTAGCTAAGCTAGAAAAGTTTTTCATGAAGAGTCAGGCTGAGATGGGCAATGTTCCCAATGGCGCAATCTAGTATGACCATTGTCATAACAAGATAACCTGCGATGAGGTCTCATCCATTTGAGGACCCAGTTGAAAGGAAGGAGTCCTTTTATCAGCTGTGTAGTGATCTTAGTTGACTCTAAAGGATCAAAGTGACAAGATGTTTTCTGAGGGGGAGGGGTTCTTACTTTTCCTCTTTAAAACATTATTTTATAGTATTTCCTTGTTATGGTTTTTCTCTTGTTTTTTGTGTGTCTAGCTTTCCCTTTTCCTGTCTGTCCTCATGATTTCCTTTTCCCCCCATCTGGTTTTGTTTTGCTTTTGACCCCGGACCCCCGGAGGACAAACACCCCCCCCCCCCCCCCCCCCCCCCCCCAGTCAGCCATTCTTATTCAAATCATCTTTAAAAGTTTGTTCATAACATTATGGATGCCCTGAATAAAAGATTTTTGTTTAGATTGTGTGATAATTTTCAAACATTAGAAGAGCAATGAAGGTAAAGAATCTTTATCCTTTACATATTTCTTCTTTGATAATTTGTGCAGTTGGATCATCTCGTCCATTTCAATGCTTTGCTCTGCTTTAGTATTATGATTTATTGGTTGCTGCCAGTGCAGAAATTATGAAGTCAGTGGATGCCACGTCAAGTGGAGCCATTTTATGGCAACTTTGATAGACCATGCAGGCACTTTGGCCACCTTAACCTTCCCTGTTGTACTCAAGAGTATTTGTGAATATATAGATTTATATACAAACATATATATATATATATATTATATATCTATACATATATTTTATCTCTATTTGTCATACAGACATCTTTTTTTTTTCCATTTTCACTTTATAGAATTTGTATGGATTTTCTTTGTTTTATTTTATATTTATATTTTTGTATGATTTGTTTTCTGGGCTCAACGTTGTATATGGTGACACAGTTAACTGTCTTCATTCCCCTTACTGCCTCCGACTATACTACAAATAACCCAAGAGAGCAAAAGTCTCTTCTGCGACTACACTGATACATTGTTTCAACTTTCGTCCTATTTTAACCTCCTGTTCTTGCCCAATTGAATTGAGCATTTTACATCTTTCTGAACAACTGCAGTGTAGCACCAAATATGTCTCACTATTGCAGTCCCTAGCGTTCTTACCATCTTTATTTGTAAGGAGACAAAGCATAGCTTGGTTATGAAAATTTTCTAATTTTTCTATGCTTACATTGCCCGTGTCCAAAAATTGGTTGTGAACACTAAGGGGTTTGTTCATCTACAAATCTCTGTACTTGTGTAGGGAGACAATGCATTTGTTGGTGAGAATACAAAATTCATCCGTATGTCTTCATTTCATTCATTGGATGAGAAATTTCTTAATGAGATGGACATCACCAAGGCTAAGCAGTGACGATCAAAAGTCATGTTTGTCCCAACAAATTCCTCACCAAGATAGTTATATTTTGCTGTTTTCCCCAAGGATAACACAAATGCACTGTAAAAACTCAATAAGGCACAACCAGTGAAATATGTCCTGTATCTAGGTGTTGGTTCCTTGTATTCTGGAAAATGAAAGTGAAAATCATTATGCGAAAGTAAAAGATGTCTGTTATTCAATTCAAATTAGTTAAAAATTAATTTAAGATTACCATTGAAATAGCCGTATAGCAGGGATGTAAATATTTCAGATTTTCTCTGATTTCAGATTATTTGATTGTGTTGAAATTTGGGGGTAAATTCCTTGATCTAGTCTCTATTTCTAGTCTAGAAATAGATCTAGATTCTAGATCTAATTCTATTTAAGTTTTGTTATTTCAGATAATTATTTTTTTAATTCACTGATAGATCTATTATATTTTTCGAATAAGAATTCGAAACCTTAAAAACTATGAACAAAAGAAAGTTATTTTCACAATTACATTAATACTATTGTCATGATATCCGTTCGCTATCTGTAAGATCTAATTTTCAGAGAACAATTCTCTGATGGCCGAGTTTCCTTCACTATCATTAGTCCGAGATTCTCTGAGGATTCAGAGAAAAATTCTCTGACCCACATAAATAGCCAAAGCGGCGAAATAGATGGTAGGTATAAGGGAAGTAACTCTCATTGGTAAGTATTAAAATTAGTAAACACAACATGGCGTCGCGTTCACGAAGGTCTCCTAACTTTGTGGAGCGAGATACAACAGTTGATGCGATAGATCTAGAGTGTAGGAACAAATTTCGATGGGATTGGTTATTGTTGAAAGATGACAACGGTGATTTTTTTCAGATTATTTCCGAAAGGTAGACAAAGATGGATTTGCTTGGTGCTGTTACTGTAAGTGCGAGATAAAGTGCGGGGAGTGGTGGGGTGCGTTGTTTAAAGGACCATGCTAACCGATCTAAAGCTCACAATCGAAACCGTCATATTTTTCGATCTAATCTTAGTCTTCCAGCTGCAATGCGGGCAGCATGCAGTACGATTTCTGGTACTGCAGATATCAGTAGTCCATCACTGCCTAGGTCTAGTTCTAGTTCAGCTCTACTATCCTCTTTACCTTATGGTGCTGCTCCAAACATTGAGCAAGAGCACAATAGATCTAGGGTACCTCTCATTTCTTTATTTTTTGTCCACTGTATGTCAGTTCTAGTTCTGTTTCTTCATTTTAAAGTCTCTTTATCGCTAGTAATTTAACTTTTTTAAGCTGTACAAGTGTGAAAATGCAATTTCGGCTGAGGGGTTCCCCCCTGGACACCCTACAGGGGCGTTGCCCCCCGACCCCACCGGGGCCTGCGCGGCCCCTGGACCCCGGCGTTTCTTTTCAGAGAATTTCTCCAGATGCCATTTACATCCCTGGTATAGGAACACCCGTCTTATTGCTTTACTTCTATCAATGTTCAAACAAGGCACTCGCATCACATCACTTGTACATTATGCCTCACCTAAGTTCTCTGTAAACAGATGTTTTTCTTCAGATCAAATGTTTTTCTTATCTATTGAACCAAACCTGTTGGACATTTATTTGCATTTTGAAACAAAAAGCATGGTCATGTGACATAAGCTGTTTATAAGTATAGACTATTTTTTGTCTCTATATGAAAGAGAAGTATGTATAGAATATTCTTTGTAAGAACTGTCATTATGTACATGTTAGAACTGTTAGTGTACATTAAAATTTCTAAGGAGAATTTAGTGTATATGACATTTTGGGTTGGATGTACATACAAAAATTCATCTTTATATATGGTACATGTACTTGAACATTTTGTAGCAAATGTTTAAATGTACATATACATGATCAATTATGGGTTTAATGTAATTTATATTATATATTACATATGTAAAAACAAAAAGATTGATGCAGATTTTAGTTTCATCTGGATATTTTACTATTGCTGCTTTGCTATTATTGTTTATTTTACTCGTATAAATTTTTTTTTAAAGGATGTGTTAATTACATGTCTGTTGGCTCAAGCTTAGTGTCGTTAGTCTGCCGCCTATTCATATAATTGGTTACAGATGTTAGAATCTTTGGCTGTAGAATATTTGTCTGTCAAGTACAAATGATATATAATTATCCCCACCCACCCCTATATCAGATTGTTGTTGAATAATTTGTTTCGTCCTCCCTGTCATTCTCTTTCATTTATAATTAATTTCACTTTCTTAAATTTTCATTCATGTATGAATTATCTGGCTTTCATCCAGTTTGTGTAATCAATGCTGGAAACAAATGTGTATTTTTTATTTTACATATTTACTCTTACAGGCAATTATCAATTCATGTTTGTTTGTGTGTGTGTATATTATATGTGTCATTTGACAGAGTTTGGTTATTTTATTTATCAAAAGATGGACAATTGGACGTTATGTTCTCAACATGTTTGCCAGTTCTATAAAATTGTCAAATGGGGAACAGCTCATATGCTGATAATTTACTCCAAATGCACCCTTGAAGGAAAATTGATGTTTTGCCATTAGTAACCAATAATTATTTCATCCATCTGTTACTATCCTGACCAGTCAAAAGTGTCGTTAAACGTACATCTGTTACATACCCCACCATTTCATTAGTTGTCAGTGTGGTGTCTTTTGCCATTTGTTTTGGTATCAGTATTAGCATTATTGCATCATAAAATCCTTAGTCTTGGTGGTATTTTTAAACATTTCCTTAGTGTTATCTCTATTTTGGAAGCTTTTTCTCTATGATAACACTTTGACTGTCAATGTTATGAGGCAAAGTAACCATGATTGTGGGCGCCTGGTTGCAGAGACAGGATTGTCCATGAGACGAAAATGGCATCTGTGTCAGGCGTTTCACTGCAATTTCATCTTTTTTCCCCTCTATATCACTCTTGTTAGAATTTAAATACTGACTGACTGATAATCCTCTTTTTTTTAAAGATTTTGTTTAAATATTTAAGGTATAATGTTTAGCCTAGTGCCCTCCAAATTTTTCCAGTGTAGACAATAGTGAAGTATCTTTTGTATTGTTTTTTCCCCCTGTTGCTTTACGACTCAGAATTTTCAAGTTGTATTTTTATTTCCTGCATATTCTTTGCTATTCTTAGACCTGAGTGCAAGCTCGTTTTGATCACCGCCACCATGCGTCTATGTGAACAATATCCTTTTCATCCTTTAGTTATCGTGTTACTGTTTATCAACCATACATGATTTTCGCTGTTGTTTTCTGCAATGTTTTATCTTCTGTAATTACTTTGAAATATTTTGTTTGAAGAAGAAAATTCTGTATCAACTTTTGTCTAGTAAATTATTATGCTGTTCAATATTGTGCCTTTTGTATGCATATATTTTTCTCTAATTCTTCATGAACTCATCCCCTCCTGTTTAAGATCAACTCTATGAGATACTAAAATGTTGAACGTTTTTCAAGGTATAATTGATTGATGCTTATTTAGGTTCTATTTCATTCATGTTCTTGGCTCTCTTTATGAGTCAGTGTTTGGTGTTAATGTGTTCTCTTAGCAAATATGAAAATATCCACCATTTCATGCATGATTAGAGCTACTGTTAAAAATTGTGTGACGGTTGGCTCTTAAAATTAAGTAATCTTTAATTTTCTTCAACTGTGCATATAATGATAGCACTGCGTTCTTCATTTGCAATGCTTCTCAGAGATGTATTTCAAATACACCTTTGATATCTTGAGACTGTGGCATATTTATAAACCCATGATCATACATTGGACTTTACAAAGGAAAGAAAAAAGACTAAAAGAGAGTCAGTTTGCCTTCTCCCCACAGTTTTGATTTGATTAAGGCTGATGAGATTTACTTTTTATTTTTGCTTGTCTCGCAGCTTCTTCTATCAAGTTGCAGCTTTTTGCCTAGTTGAAGAGAAGATTCCTAAAGCAAGACATGCTTTCAACAGAATTTCAAGCTTCTTCTTTTTTGAGTGGTAGGTCTTAAGTGACTCTACAACGATATGGGAGATCACTGACCATTGGGAACAATCCCATGACTATATAGCCACTTTCTTTGCATGTTTTTTTTATATATTCTGGAAATGTTATTTTACTGGGTGGCTGGGTCCTTGTGTGTTCTTTTTTATATTGTTTCACTTTATTCCTTGATGTGTCACCAAGTTTGTTGGATTCTATGATATGTCTCCCTGCCACTTTCTAAAAATTTAAATCATGCTGTATAGATTTTGATCAGTGTTAGATTCAGGTTTTTTTTCCCTTTTTGAAAGTAATGTTTTGACTTATCTCCCTGATAGTTTAGCTGTTCACGTTTTATTTGAATCAATGATTTAAGTAAAGTAAGCTCCATACCCAGAGTAGAGCGTAGGAGAATCAGTAAAGTCCTGTTTGGGTTTTGTTTTTTGCAAACGACACACTGCGGTAGGTTGCCATTGCTTTCCATTCCGCTTTTACTTTCGCAGAGTCTGAAAAATCTAGCTACCCACTTCGCTGATGGGTTGCAAGGAGGCCAGAAAAAATTGCTCTGATTGGGAATTAACTCAGGCTTCCTGCATGGTAATCAGACGTTCTACCGACTGAGCTACCGGCACTTGGATTTTGACAAAGATGTATTCATACATTGACATTGTATAGAGAGAAGAAAAACCATCTCCCATATTAACATAAAAAAAGTTCTATTTACCCAGTCTGATTAGAGCAGTGGACACAAAATGATAGTATGTTCTGCTCCTTTCCTAGAAAGCTGCAAGGATTTTCTCATTCTGTGTCACTTTCTTTTCTAGCGTGTCTGCTGATTTATCCCTAGGTTTCCCTTGACAAGTAAGGCATTGTGTGCTAGATCTCTTTGGGGGGCTTGACTGAGTTCTTTGGCTTTCTAATATATTTGTGTAATCAGACCTAATATAACAGCGGCTATAAACATGTAGACTCGCAGGCAGATTCCTGTACATGGCTGTCTTGAATAGTAGGTTGGCTTCATGTAAATGTCTGAGCCGTGGTAGAATCCAAACAGAATAAAAGATTGGTTTAGAATGTGGAAGGGATGGCATCTCTTGGCTTTTGCATCTTTTTTCCCTCCACTTTGATTTTGTCTTTGACATTATTGTGTGGCTTGCAGGGTTTTGCTTCTCTTCATTTACTTTCATGTAACCACTCATTTTGTTATGCCCTTCGTGAAAACGGGATAGAATTTCCGCTTTTCTAATTGGATGATATTTTCACTTAATCATTTTGATCCGTATATTCATAGTTTGTTGATATTTTACATGGCTTTGCACGGCTTTTTTTTTCTTCATCCATACCAGAACCCCACTTATTTAACCATTGTATTCCCTTCAATACATATTTATTTTGATATCATTTTCTTCAAATATTATTCCCGAAAAAAATCCCCTTCCCCTCCCTATCTCTCTTTCTTACTCTCCATATTGTCTTATCTCCCTTGGAAAGGTGGAAAAGTATTCTTGTCATGTTTCATAAATGTTGTTTGGTCTCCCATTTTCTTCCCAAGAGGTGTGGTTAAACCTTTTTGTTAGATAAAACGATTGCTTTTTCGCTTTTCTTCAAATTTTTAAGGGAACAATGTTTTTATTCTTTACAGTTATATAAAGATGTTGAGTTTTAGGAAAATTTTAACCCCTCTGTCAAATTTCTCTTTTGTGCGAAATAGAATTAGTGGGGGTAGGGGTTTCATTTTTATCTTTGTTCTGTGTGGCAAAAGTATGCATTTTGCATGTGTACATTTCAGAAAATACAACCTAAATGGTAGTTATATGCTACGTAAAGTTCCAAAAGGGGAAGACAAATTATAGGAAGTCTGCAATATGACATCCACAGATGTCCTGACGTGTGACAAAGATACTTTTTGTTCATGGGAAAGGTGGGTGGTTGGTAAATGCTACTGGTAGGTACCACTTCTTTTTCACCTGTCCTTTTTTCTTGTGGTTTCCTCTTGATTCACCATGGGGTCACTGCATATGGTGGACGGTAAAATTCAATTAATCAATTCATGGGACTGCTTTTGAGGGGTGGGTGCGTGGGTCTACTTAAAGGTTTAACCACTTCCTTGTCCATTTCTCCGGTCAACGGCCTTCCCATTGCCTGGCTGTATAGAATGAGATATTTATACATAAAAATAGATTGCATTCTTTTTGTCTGTGTGTGATAGCATGATCTATCTTTTATCTTCCGTGTATAGAGACATTGACACCAACTTTGTACAATACATCATGACCCCTCTTCCCCCTATCTGCCTAAATCCGTTATTGCATTGTAATTAGGTTCATTTTGTACAGGAAAAGCCATTCCAAATGATGTGCGTGGTTCAGAGATTTCAGGTGTTCACTGCTGTGCCATCATCCGGCCCGGGCAAGTGGTGCTTTCTTTTCTTTCTCCCGGCGCGTGTTGTACATAAACTTCTTGTGGGTTTGGGGGGGGGGTTGCTTTTTCAAATTGACATATTTGGCAACACCCATTTTCTTTGTTATCTGGGGAAGGGGTGGGGGGGGGTTTTCTTACTCATTTTGTTTATTTTACTCACCAGAATCACCTTGTAGCCAAGTGGTACAGTCATCAAAAGCAATATTATCTTTTTTTCTTTCTTTTTTTAATTAAAAAAAAGAAAGAAATGGGTGTACTTGTTTACTTTTGCACAACTTATTATGACATGGGTGAAATAAATCAACTTACTTGAACTTTGTCATTTGACTAAATGCATCCAATAAGAACACATCGTGATGTGATCTTTGTTTGCCCGAGATTGTAAGTTCAAGGCATGTTCGTTGTAGGGGACCCTGAACTCGTGAGATATGGTAGATGGGGTAGATTCAACTCATAATAGGGGATTGACAGCATGAGGGTGGGAAAGGGAGGTGGGTGGTTGTGCTATCATGCATCACAATGGAATCTCTGACCACGCAGCATCAAAGCCTTTGTCTGAAAGTGATACAGAAAAAGCTCCCGACTCGTCCTCTCATTCTCATTATTGACAATTCCTAGGGCAGTGAGGGTGTTGGTCAACGGGTCTTTGTCATTGGGACCAGAAGCACTCCATGTGGTGAAGGATTCCTTTACTCACTATTCAACAATGTCAAAAGTAAAAGCTAGTCTGGTCTTTTTATTCAGTTTCACCATTTCCATTCTGTATATAGTGATGCTGTTTTTGACACATCAATTTACATGTACAGTCATTTCACGCCATTTGATTCCCAAGTGTTCTCAAATCTTAAATTCAAGCTGATAGAGTTGGCTGAGTCTGTATCACTTTGGGGCAAAGGTTATGTCATGTAGCAAAACCATCAACACTGCCTCTATGCAAATACATTGATAAAGAAAGTCATAAATAAACTGTGAAGTATTTGTACATTTAAATGGTAAATAAATCTAAAACACAAGACATTAAAAAAACTGTTGATAAGTAAAGGGCCTATTGCAAATTCCCTTTGTAATTAGTCTGTATATATCAATATTAATAATATGGTTTACATATTTTTACCTTTTTTTTGTGTTTATATTATTATGTTGATTATAAATAACAGGTCATGTGTACAGGTTTTTAAAACACATCACACAAAATCCTGAATTGGACCAGAAACTCCCCCCACTAGAGTCGGATATATATATATATATCAAGTACATTTCAATCATTGCTTGTTTCTTGATATCGCACATCCTTCCCGTCCTCAACTTGCCGTTCTTCAAGTCTCAACTAGGAGTCTTTGTAACAGAGTGCCTGGCAGATTGTGCTAATTTGTTTACAGAAGGAAGAAAAGTGGTTGTTCTCACAATCCTGTAATCTTTTACATTCTCTGTCCACCTCTTGCAAATTGTCTTTTACTTTATTTCGTTCTTACAGTTTCCCTTTGTCGATTTAATTCTTTTGTCCTTTCCTTGCTTTGCTCAGCACGAAATGACTTAGGGTATCATTTAGTGTGCCATCTGATGAAGAATTACCTTTCAAAATGTCCCTTTCCCCACTCCCCCTTTATTGTAAACACAAACTGTAGGTAGCCTATACTCTCTACTTTGGCCATAACTCATAACTGTCTCTAAAGCTTTCCTCTAAGACCACATTCACATCTGTCTCATGTGCTTTTATGTGTAGGTATCTTCCACCACTTTGTATTGTTTGTATGATATTTCTGTACAGTTACATATTTGATGTACGAGAAGAGACTGGCTGCATGTAAAATGTGGTTGAGCATACATACTCATTGCTGTATGAGTGCGTAATTGTCCCAAATGTACAGCTTTATGATCAAGAGGTTGTTCTATTTGTATTTGTCCATCTGGTAGCATGCTAGGAGTGAAGTTACGCCAAATTAAATAGAAGTCTTGTGACCTTATAAAATAGTTGTAAATTAATTTATCACTCTTCCTTTGTATAGACCACTGATATAGTGATACTGTAAGTAAATTCACCCCACATACAGAATGAGAACATAGTGTTATGTACAGATCTATTTGGGAGAGAGAAAGACTTTTCGAATATTGCAATATTATCAAAAGTAAAGAAACACATGCCCATTCTTCCAGTAGAACTTCTCAATTTCTTTCCCCCCTTCCCCCATGAGATCAGTTCTTCCCTCCTCTGTCATTGGACCGTGTATAAAAGACAAAACGACAAAATACGATACGGTACTGTGAATATATTGTGGATGTTCCCTCTATTTTTAGATGTTGATGTAAAAAGTGTATATCTCTGAATTGAATTATCACATCCCGCCTCCTCGCTCATACTTTTAATGGTTGTACAAAGATACTGTTGCACGTGTGCCGCCCTCACACACTTCAGCGTTTACTATTTGTAAAGCTGAATGGCAATATAAATGGGGAGGGAGGGAGGGGCATCATCAAATCCATTGATGAGACAACAAAACACAATCTTATCATTCCTCCACCCAGTCCTTGTAAGTAGTTGTGAATATTTTTGGCATACGCGCTATCAAGACACCAGCCATCATTGAGATCATATTACATCCCTCACGTCCATTTCAACTCCTTCCTCTCGCATCATCGTCACTAACAAACAAACAATGGCACGCAGGGTCACTCTTGTCATGCTTTGTTTCTCTGACTCCCAAAACATCTCTTCTTCTTAGGACTCCCACGTGTACAGAAAGAAGTCTTATGTCATGTCATGTCATGTTCCCATGTGTTCAATGTATAATAGATAACTGTGTCTTCTTCAAAGGGAGGTAAGCTTTTACTTTTAGTGTGACTGTTGAAAATAGTTTTGATAATGTGATGCAATGAAAAAATGTGTGATAGAAATTTCTTTACCCTTCCCTATCCTCCGGTTCCCCGTGTTTGGTCCCCCCCATCACCACCCACCTCATGAATACCATTTTCATGCCTTATCGTCAAAACTATTGACCACATTACTCATCAATTATAGTAATGCATGCTTTCGTTCCCCCCCCCCCCCCTTCATCTTTTCTCATCAAATATAAGATATACATTTTAACTAACACAAACCCGAGTTAACATGGTGTTAAAATTTGCCTCCTGTTAATTACATTATAATAATTCTAGTGTCATTGCTTTCCTTTTGATTTTGTGAAAAGGCTTTGGAAATCATTCTGAATTTTGCTATTGAAATTTATTTTTGGTTTGGAAAACAAACCAAATATTCAAAACTTTGAAATTTTCAATTTTAGAGCGATAACTTTATAATTGAGGCGACGCTCTCCCATCCTCTCACTCCACTCAGATGAGCTGCTAGTAGTACTAGTGGCAGGTTCTCTGTGTGTGTGTCTGTCTGTCTCTCTCTCTCTCTCTCTCTCTCATACACACCCACCCCCCAGCTACATAACATGGTAAGACCATCCCAAAATTAGTGGAACCAGGCTATGCGCCTAGAACTGTCATAAGATGGGAGTGGGCGCTCTAGAAATGAATTATATTATTGTTATTATATTAATCTTTCCAATGAAGAAAATTTTGCTTGTACTTCTAGTTAACCTCTCAATTCATAAGGAAAGTTTACTTGTGGTTGTATATGTTTTGTGATGGCAACTTGTCTCATATGTTTTATGTCATTTTTGTCGCGTTTGCTGAGGAAAATATTAAATGCAAACTGAAAAATTGTCAAATCAAAATTATTTCAAGACTAATTATGAGAAAGCGAGGAAATCACCACTCCTAAAGACATTATTCACATTTGACAAAAATGGGGGGGGGGGTGGCATGGTGTTTTTCATAATATGCAGCAGATGAGTAGATTTGTCTGAGAGAATGGTTTTGCACTTTTCTGGCCATAAAGAGAATATTAAATGTTTTTTAAGTGTTACTATTAATATTATCATTGTTAATAGAAAAAGACACAAATGGACAAGAATGAGTTCACACCTTTTTCATTAGTGTATGGAGTGGCTGCCTGCTGGCTTTTTTTTTTTTTTTTTTTTTTTTTTTAAAGTTTTTTTAAAATTTATCCTGTTGAATTCATGGCTTTTCCTAGAGCATTCACCTTCCATCCATTGCAAAGGGTTCCTCTCATATAATATACTGATTTCATACTTCTTTTCTATCTCCTCCCCTATCTACCCATTCCCCATTTTTTAAAACATGTATTGCTTTCTTGTTTCATATTTTTGGGGATCATTTATGATTAACTTTTTTTTTCCTTTTTATGTAAATATATATTGTGTGGGAATTAGTAATCTATATACACAAATTTTCTCTAACGGATGATCTTTTATCACATCAATAAATACATCGCATTGTTGTACATTAAACCGACATTTTCAGTCTTGATGAATTTGTTTGTTTTGTTCTGTTCATGATTATGTGTGTGTGTATTAACCCACTCACTACTAGAGTGCCCGCTATCGCCCATTATCGAGTCACTACTGGAATGCCCGCTATTGCCCGCCGTTGTGATGATGAAGATTATGATTTTTATAGAGGTGCAGAAGGATCTGGCCTAAACACACATTACCTCCCTGATGAAAGTGACTTAGATGATGATATTTTCTTTGGTGGAGATGGATAAAGATAACAGTGATAGTAAGTGGTGACAGTAATGAAGAAGAGTAAGAGGATCGATCTGAACCTAGATCTAGAAATAGAAATGACAGGTGGTCAGAACAGTTACAAAATGTAACTGTAGATCCATTCATAAAATAAAGGAAACGGCCTAAACACACATTACCCCCTGATGCTACACTATATCAGTATTTCAGTTTATTTATTACTGAGGAATTTTAAACTTCAGCCTCTGACCAAACAAACTTGTATGCAAGACAACGAAAAGAGACAAAGCCGGGTTGCGCTAGCCTTAAATGGAAAGAATGCACACCACAGGATATAAAACTATTTCTTTTCATCAATATGATGTTTAGGTTACACAAGGTGCCCCAATATGATTGGTGTTGGTCTACTGATGACTTGAAGTTGGGAACTTATTCTTGTGCTACTGCTATAAGTATAAGACCCAACCATAAAGGATGGCCAACCATAAAGGATGGCCAAATGACCTGAAAAGTAGGAAACGTGAACCGAAAGGCACAACAATCTTCCGTCAGGATGGAAAGCTAGCGGCTACATACTGAGTGGAAGGATAAAAGAGAAGTTCAGATCATTTCCACCAATTGCAATCCAGAGGTTGGCACTGCCTCTCGTCGGTCAGCTTCAGGTCCCACTCCAAAAGAAATACCAGTACCAGTTTTGACCTACAACAAGTCAATGGGTGGGGTTGACTTGCATGACCAATATAGGTCCTAGTCCTACTAGTACTACCCCATCGGACGGCGCAGCAGGAAATGGTGGCGTTCACTCACCTGGTTCTTGATTCAGGTAGCCACAATAAATGCTCAGTCACACTCACATTATTTATCGAGCACCCACCAACAACGGAAAAAAAAACTCGCACATCTGGACTTCCGACTTGAAATTATGCGAGCCCTCAGGTCCAACTCTACCATTCGTGTTAGACGACCCATTGAGGCACCATCTACTTAAGGCACTGCAAACCTCACAGCAGCCAACCACCAAGTCAATTGCATGCACGGCAGAAAAATGCAGTGTTTTCAGTGTCGGGCCGAGCAAAGGAAGACAGCCTCAAACAGAGGTGTGGAAACAGTTTATGGATGTACAAAATGCAAGGTCCACCTTTAAAAGCTGCTGCTTTGCCACCTTCCACAATTTTTTGTAAAATTCCACATATTGAAGGAGGTATGCTGTGAGGCTCTTGTAACTTATCGTACAATTTGTTTTCAATTTCTATTTTCAAGAATCAAAATAATGTAAAAAACAACAAAAAAGTTTATTTTTTATTCACTTCTTTAATTTATAGATTGAGACCAATTTTATTGCTTTAAGTTGAAAAATAAATTTGTTATTTTATGAATTTTATAAAAACAGTACCGGTATGTCCCTTTTGTACGGAGTTATGTCCCTTTCCCCAGTAATTCAGGCTGGTAAAATGAAAGACTCTAGTAGTACATGTAGTGAGTCACTCTTTCTATGGACCTGTATGGCTGGGCAGTTGACAGGTGTTGCTGATAGGTCCTGCTTCTTTCCTTTCATTCTTTACTTGTCTTTTATCTTGCCGTTTCCTTTCTTAATTCACCCTGAAATTGCTGACTATGGGTAAATTTCAATGAATCAACAAAAGCTAGCAGTGGTAGCAGCTACAGACATTAGAACTTATATAGAAGTGGCATTAAAAAAACAAAAGAAGTATCTATTTAGGTGACCGATAATCATCTGATCTCAGTGAGCGGGATGGAACATACCGTTTAACCAGTTCGTTGAGATAGGGAAGGATGTTACCATTGATAATTGATGCATTTGTAACACAGGACTCGGCTTTATAGGTTACTTTGGCTCTGAGTCTGATGGGAAGCCAGTGTCATTTCACAAGCATTGAAGTTGAAGTTGAAGTCACATGTTCTCTCTTGCTTTTTCAAAGCAAAAGCCTCCCAGTCCCAGTTTGATTTTGGAAATGCAGCTTGTCAAGCAAAAGGGAATTACAACTGTCTTGACCTGTAAAAACAAATGAAGAAATCTGATTTTTTAGAAGTTTCAGTTAAAATGGCTGAAAGTTGTCTGATGCGACAGATTTCACAATATATCAATTTGCAAAGGTGTGACACATGATGCTCCATTGACAGGCTATTGCTAAAGAAGATTGCCAGATTTATTTTGCTTTTTGACAAAAATGTGACCATTACATCATTGATACAGATATACATGTATATTTTTGTTTAAAGAAACTTTGTGATTCTTTGGATTACTCTGTTTTGTTATCATTCATTTTTAGCTTGTTAGAACCTCTGTTTTGTTATCATCTACTTTTAGCTTTTTAGAACCTCTGTTTTGTTATCATTCATTTTTAGCTTGTTAGAACCTCTGTTTTGTTATCATTCATTTTTAGCTTGTTAGAACCTGTTTTGTTATCATTCATTTTTAGCTTGTTAGAACCTCTGTTTTGTTATCATTCATTTTTAGCTTGTTAGAACTTGTTTTGTTATCATTCATTTTTAGCTTGTTAGAACCTCTGTTTTGTTATCATTCATTTTCAGCTTGTTAGAACCTCTGTTTTGTTATCATTCATTTTCAGCTTGGTAGAACCTCTGTTTTGTTATCATTCATTTTTAGCTTGTTAGAACCTCTGTTTTGTTATCATTCATGTTTAGCTTGTTAGAACCTCTGTTTTGTTAACATTCATTTTTAGCTTGTTAGAACCTGTTTTGTTATTCATTTTGCGCTTTGTTAGAACCTGTTTTGTTATCATTATCATTCATTTTCAGCTTGTTAGAACCTCTGTTCTGTTATCATTCATTTTCAGTTGGTTAGAACCTTTGTTTTGTTATCATTCATTTTTAGCTTGTTAGAACCTCTGTTTTGTTATCATTCATGTTTAGCTTGTTAGAACCTCTGTTTTGTTATCATTCATTTTTAGCTTGTTAGAACCTCTGTTTTGTTATCATTCATGTCTAGTTTGTTAGAACCTGTTTTGTTATCATTCCTTTTTAGCTTGTTAGAACCTGTTTTGTTATCATTCATGTCTAGTTTGTTAGAACCTCTGTTTTGTTATCATTCATGTTTAGCTTGTTAGAACCTGTTTTGTTATCATTCGTTTTTAGCTTGTTAGAACCTATCTTTTGTTATCATTCATTTTTACTTGTTAGAACCTCTTTTGTTATCATTCCTTTTTAGCTTGTTAGAACCTGTTTTGTTATCATTCATTTTTAGCTTGTTAAAACCTCTGTTTTGTTATCATTCATTTTTAGCTTGTTAGAACCTCTGTTTTGTTATCATTCATGTCTAGTTTGTTAGAACCTCTGTTTTGTTATCATTCATTTTTAGCTTGTTAGAACCTGTTTTGTTATCATTCATGTTTAGTTTGTTAGAACTCTGTTTTGTTATCATTCATTTTTAGCTTGTTAGAACCTGTTTTGTTATCATTCACCTGTTTTTTTTAGCTTGTTAGAACCTCTGTTTTGTTATCATTCATTTTTACTTGTTAGAACCTGTTTTGTTATCATTCATTTGTTAGAACCTGTTTTGTTATTAGAACTCTGTTTTGTTATCATTCATTTTTACTTGTTAGAACCTCTGTTTTGTTATCATTCATTTTTATTTGTTAGAACCTGTTTTGTTATCATTCATTTTTTAGCTTGTTAGAACCTGTTTTGTTATCATTCATTTTTAGAACCTCTGTTTTGTTATCATTCATTTGTTAGAACCTCTGTTTTGTTATCATTCATTTTCAGCTTGTTCTGTTTTGTTATCATTCATTTTTAGCTTGTTAGAACCTCTGTTTTGTTATCATTCATTTTCAGCTTGTTAGAAGCTTGTTAGAACTCTGTTTTGTTATCATTCATTTTCAGCTGTTTTGTTAGAACCTGTTTTGTTATCATTCATTTTCAGCTTGTTAGAACCTCTGTTTTGTTATCATTCATTTTCAGTTTGTTAGAACCTTTGTTTTGTTATCATTCATTTCTAGTTTGTTAGAACCTCTGTTTTGTTATCATTTATGTTTAGCTTGTTAGAACCTCTGTTTTGTTATCATTCCTTTTTAGCTTGTTAGAACCTGTTTTGTTATCATTCATGTCTAGTTTTGTTAGAACCTCTGTTTTGTTATCATTCATTTTTAGCTTGTTGGAACCTCTGTTTTGTTATCATTCATTTTAGCTTGTTAGAACCTGTTTTGTTATCATTCATTTTTACTTGTTAGAACCTCTGCATCTGTTTTGTTATCATTCATTTTATGGAATTCATTTTTTAGCTTGTTAGAACCTGTTTTGTTATCATTCATTTTTACTTGTTAGAACCTCTGTTTTGTTATCATTCATTTTTAGCTTGTTAGAACCTGTTTTGTTATCATTCATTTTTAGCTTGTTCTGTTTTGTTATCATTCATTTTCAGCTTGTTAGAACCTCTGTTTTGTTATCATTCATTTTCAGCTTGGTAGAACCTCTGTTTTGTTATCATTCATTTTTAGCTTGTTAGAACCTGTTTTGTTATTCATTTTCTTGTTAGAACCTCTGTTTTGTTTCATTCATTTTCAGCTTGTTAGAACCTCTGTTTTGTTATCATTCATTTTTAGCTTGTTAGAACCTGTTTTGTTATCATTCATTTTCAGCTTGTTAGAACCTCTTGTTCTGTTATCATTCATTTTCAGTTTGTTCTTTGTTTTGTTATCATTCATTTTCAGCTTGTTAGAACCTCTGTTTTGTTATCATTCATTTTAGCTTGTTAGAACCTCTGTTTTGTTATCATTCATTTTTAGCTTGTTAGAACCTGTTTTGTTATTTTTGTTAGAACTCTGTTTTGTTATCATTTTTCTGTTTTGTTATCATTCTTGTTAGAACCTTCTTTTTGTTATCATTCATTTTTACTTGTTAGAACCTTTTGTTATCATTCATTTTTACTTGTTAGAACCTCTGTTTTGTTATCATTGATTTTTAGCTTGTTAGAACCTGTTTTGTTATCATTCATTTTTACTTGTTTTTTTGTTATCATTCATTTTTACTTGTTAGAACCTCTGTTTTGTTATAATTCATTTTTACTTGCTAAAACCTGTTTTGTTATCATTATCTTGTTAGAATTCATTTTCAGCTTGTTAGAACTCTGTTTTGTTATCATTCATTTTCAGTTTGTTAGAACCTCTGTTTTGTTATCATCATTCATTTTTAGCTTGTTAGAACTCTGTTTTGTTATCATTCATTTTAGCTTGTTAGAACCTCTGTTCTGTTATCATTCATTTTCATTTTGTTAGAACCTTTGTTTTGTTATCATTTATTTTTAGCTTGTTAGAACCCTGTTTTGTTATCATTCATGTTTAGCTTGTTAGAACCTCTGTTTTGTTATCATTCCTTTTTAGCTTGTTAGAACCTGTTTTGTTATCATTCATTTTGACTTGTTAGAACCTCTTTTTTTATCATTCATTTTTACTTGTTAGAACCTGTTTTGTTATCATTCATTTTTACTTGTTAGAACCTCTGTTTTGTTATCATTCATTTTTAGCTTGTTAGAACCTGTTTTGTTATCATTCATTTTTACTTGTTAGAACCTGTTTTGTTATCATTCATTTTTACTTGTTAGAACCTCTGTTTTGTTATAATTCATTTTTACTTGCTAGAACCTGTTTTGTTATCATTCATTTTTACTTGTTAGAACCTGTTTTGTTATCATTTATTTTTACTTGTTAGAACCTGTTTTTTTATCATTCATTTTCAGCTTGTTAGAATCTCTGTTTTGTTATCATTCATTTTCAGCTTTGTTTTGGTAGAACCTCTGTTTTGTTATCATTCATTTTTAGCTTGTTAGAACCTGTTTTGTTATTCATTTTCAGCTTGTTAGAACCTCTGTTTTGTTATCATTCATTTTCAGCTTGGTAGAACCTCTGTTTTGTTATCATTCATTTTTTAGCTTATTAGAACCTGTTTTGTTATTCATTTTCAGCTGTTTTGTTAGAACCTGTTTTGTTCTCATTCATTTTCAGCTTGTTAGAACCTCTGTTCTGTTATCATTCATTTTCAGTTATCATTCATTTTTGTTTAGAACCTTTGTTTTGTTATCATTCATTTTTAGCTTGTTAGAACCTCTGTTTTGTTATCATTCATGTTTAGCTTGTTAGAACCTCTGTTTTGTTATCATCCATGTTTAGCTTGTCAGAACCTCTGTTTTGTTATCATTCATTTTTAGCTTGTTAGAACCTGTTTTGTTATCATTCATGTCTAGTTTGTAAGAACCTCTGTTTTGTTATCATTCCTTTTTAGCTTGTTAGAACCTGTTTTGTTATCATTCATGTCTAGTTTGTTAGAACCTCTGTTTTGTTATCATTCATGTTTAGCTTGTTAGAACCTGTTTTGTTATCATTCATTTTTACTTGTTAGAACCTGTTCTGTTATCATTTATTTTTAGCTTGTTAGAACATGTTTTGTTATCATTCATTTTTACTTGTTAGAACCTGTTTTGTTATCATTCATTTTTACTTGTTAGAACCTCTGTTTTGTTATCATTCATTTTTACTTGTTAGAACCTGTTTTGTTATCATTCATTTTTAGCTTGTTAGAACCTGTTTTGTTATCATTCATTTTTACTTCTTAGAACCTCTGTTTTGTTATCATTCATTTTTACTTGTTAGAACCTCTGTTTTGTTATCATTCATTTTTAGGTTGTTAGAACCTGTTTTGTTATCATTCATTTTTAGCTTGTTAAAACCTGTTTTGTTATCATTCATTTTTAGCTTGTTAGAACCTCTGTTTTGTTATCATTCATTTTTAGCTTGTTAGAACCTCTGTTTTGTTATCATTCATTTTTAGCTTGTTAGAACCTCTGTTTTGTTATCATTCATTTTTAGCTTGTTAGAACCTCTGTTTTTGTTATCATTCATTTTTACTTGTTAGAACCTCTGTTTTGTTATCATTCATTTTTAACTTGTTAGTACCTCTGTTTTGTCATTCATTTTTAGCTTGTTAAAACCTCTATTTTGTTATTCATTTTTAGCTTGTTAGCAACTATCCAGCTCTTCACATCCTCAATACATTACACCATTGCATAGATGTGATCGGGGCTGTCACATTGCCTGTCAGGTACATGTGATATATGTTTTATTACAGCACCTAAAGGTTGCGTATACATTGTGTACAAGAATGGTCCCACTACAGATCCCTGGGGCACACCAAAGTCAGGTGAAAAACTGGATGGTCCCACAGCTTTTACTTGATTTGAACTGATTGTGTGTGACCGATGAGGTAAGACAATTCATCCAAAGACCTAAACAGGCGCTCGACAAGAATCAAGTGATCAATTGTGTCGAACGCAGCACTCAGATACAGGAGAGTGAGAACTGAGATATTTTCTCCATCAGCTTCATGTGGGGAGCATACAGTTCACACGCCTGTTAGGCTTTTCGTACTAGCACTAACAAGATATTTCTCTACCTATAGTTGGGTACTCATTCACATCTGGGTCAAGTGAGGAAAGTAGAGTGCAGTATCTTTCCTGAGACTACTGAGAGCACAACATTGTGGGAAAAAACCTACCTGTGCCAGCCGTGGGGCTTGTACCAGTGTCGTCATGATTATCAGCTCAAAACACTACAGTTCAGCTACAACTAAAACAAATATAATGCCTCCCATTGCGATTTCAGTGTTAATACTGTTATTGAAATTACCTGTAGTGTAACTTACTGTGAACAGACTGGTTCGTTGGGTCGGTATAGGTTGTATTTGATTAGGTATGCAGAAAAGGGAATTAACTGAATAACAGAAATAACTTGAGACTGATAACTTGGATAGAATCAGCTAGTTCTAACTGGCATTTTTTGAAATTTCAGATAAGTTGTTCTCTTCCTTTATTGCAAAATTTGTAATTTATATACATTTCTCGCACCTTCAGTGTAAATTTTTGCCTTGATTGATACTTCCTTTCATTCATTCTCTATCATTTCTTCTTTCTAGACCCAGTGAGGATATAGATCTAGTCTTACATTTATCCTATTTTTCGTTCTTGTTTCCCATACTCACACGTCTCTCTTTCTCTCCCTTTCTTTCTTCCCTCCCTGCCTTCTCTCTCTCTCTCTCTCTCTCTCTCTCTCTCATCTTCTCTATCTCCTTCTCATCTTTTATTTTATTTTTATTTCATTCTAGATCTGAACTTTCAACTCTCGATCATTCTTCACATTATTCACAATCACATCCCCCTCTGCTACGTTTCTTATCATCACTCTTTTTTCTTTCTCTCTTATGTTTTTCTTCTGACATCCCATTGTGTGATGCCGGAGGTATTACTTAGTATTAGTAGATCTAGATTCTTAGTAGATCTAGATTCTAGATATTTCTCGTTTGTTGTCTGACGAAGGGTTATACCCAAAACGTCATGTGTTTGTTCTGTCTTTATTAGTGGAGTTGTCACTTATTGTCATATTTCGCCTTTAATATTATGATCTAGTCTATAATTGACTTTTCAATTTTGTCTTCATTTACTCTTGTATATTTGTGAATAGTTTTATGAGGAAAAAATATGTTGGCTATTTTCATGTTATTCCTCAGACAACACAAAGGTCTATACTATAAGTCATCTCCATTTGGAGAAATTGTTGTCCCTCCTTCTTTACCTATGACTCTCTGATATTTCTGCACTGTAATTGCCTACTCTAGCGTTTACATATGGTAATCTCAGGGTGAGTTAAGGGGAAACTGCAAACTGCGAGACAAAAGGACTCAAGGGAGGAAGCAAGTCCTTCAACCGCCCAACCATAACTAATAACTGGTTTAATCTTCATACAATATGATGAGAATGTAACATTATAAAACCTATTTGGGTTTGAGATTCTCTGTAGTTACATGTATTTGTAAATTGTTTTCAACTTTTACTTCTTTGGTGGCATCTTCGTTTGATCCATAAGCTATTTAGAATAGATTCAATTTCTCCTCCTTTTGGTTTAAATTTTACCTCTTATCATAGCCATGGACTTGTGAATTTCCAACTTTCTAATAGCTATTCATATCTTTTATGCATTAGGAGGCCTTCTCCTGTTCTAATTCTATCATTTACATCCATTGAAATTGAAGATTTGGTCCTACATTTTCAATTCATTGTCCTATTTTCTTTGTTTCTGCGAAGCGATAGCCAAAATATCTACTTTGAACTTTTCCAATTCTTCAGCTAATTTTAACTCTTTTCCATTTAGTGCCCAACATTCCACGTTCCGAAAATCAGTCCGTATTCGTTTCCAGGGGTAGGGGAGGGGTTGGGGGATGGAGGGGGGGGGGACCTAATACTAATATACACTATAGTATACATGTATAATACATGTGCAATCTTTCTCGTTAGGGAAGATTTATGGAAGTTAAGTTTGCTTTCACAATTTATGTCCAAAGTTTCAGCTGCTGCTATCTATTTATAGCCATGCGGATCATGGTTTCCTTGTGTCAGTGTCACTAGCTGAGCGTTCATAAGGAGTTAGTAGGGAGACTTAAGTCACTAGAAGTAAGTTAGAAGACACATTCTTACTCTTATTCTCCTGCATGAGGCAAAATTTGCCCATCTCTGCAAACTCTAGTAAACAATAGATTTAACGAAGTCATACAATCAATCATGCATCTATAGAACATATCGCTTTAGTGAAAATCTCTAGAGTACTGCAGTTGAAAATGACTTTTGTAAGATTGTTCCACTCGGCGATGGTTTTGAGAAAGAAACTGTGTTTGTATGAATGTATGAGATTGTGTCTGTGGTTGTTTGTATGTATTTTTTTATGATTGAAAAAAATGAAAGCCTCATATTGTCACGTGACTTTGGTTTTTGTTGGAAGTAGTCCGGAATTGTGACTGTTGTTTTGTCTCCTTTAATGCTTTTGAATAAATGTTTTAAACAGTCGTGCCCTCTGCGTGTTTCCAGAGCTTCTGTCACACATCCTGGTTCTCGAGATCGACAGTTGGTGGCAAATTGTGCAGCTTCTTTAAACTTACACTTATTCAATTCTCATAATATGTTTCTGGAGGTCAGGGTCCCATGCATTGCTTCATTAGTTATTCCAAAATGGGCCTTCCTAACACTAAAGTAATGTATGCTTGTGATTTTAGCTTTTGTGGGCAGCATTGTAGATTGTGGGCTATGAACCTAAGAGATTTGTTTGCTTTTGCTATGATATAGTTTACGTGTCTGTACTGTCACATTCAGATTTTTATTTAGTTGGACTCCAACTTTCCAAGATAAGGTGTGTTTTCTGCATGTTGTAGTATATAAGGTCATTCATTTTGCATTCATATTGAATGGACTTTTTCTTATTTCCAATGGTGATGATGGAGATAAAGTAAGCATTTCGAGGGGTGGAAACGCAGAATACTATACTATCAGTATCACATCAGGGAATCTAGGTCTCTTTGAAATGTCAAAGTCATTGTGTCGCTTTCGTTATTAAATTTCATTTCTCTGAATAGCAGACCGTCGTCGGAAAACAGCTTTAATTGTGTATTTCCCGATACTTGTTTTCCTCAACCATAAAAATATAAATATCACTAATAGTAATAGTAGTAATATCAGGAAACAAAGTGGACCCAGCATTGCGCCCTGTGGTACTCCTGAGTGAGAGCACAGAACATGGTTCGCTTGACGGTCCTTCAACTTCAATGTTGACTTGTTGGATTCTATCACACAACCAGTTTTTGAACCAGTCCGGGGGATGTTGACATTGTTGTTCTTTGCATTCTCATCATATTGTACGAAGATTAAACCAGTTATGGTTGGGCGGTTGAAGGACAATACTGGTAGTGGCAGGTCTTGCTTCCTCCCTTGAGCTCTTTTGTCTTGCAGTTTCCTCTTAACTCACCCTGAGATCACGGCATAATATTATATAATAATAATAATATATGTATTAATGGACGGTAGACGGGGGACAATTTCAATGAAATATCAACTAGGGGGACTCGGTAGTCCGGAGGCAAGGTGTCGGCCTCTCAACCAAAAGATAGTTGGTTCGAGCCTCGTCTACGGTTGAAAAATGCTCTCAAGTTTTTTTCGAGTAAAAACTACCCCCTGGTCCTGGTAGGTGGATCGACACCTAGTCCTATCGAAGACGGGCGATAAAACATTTTATGATTTCAAGTTTCTTTTGTTGTTAAACGACATCAATATGCCAGTTAGCGGATTGCCGACGATGCTGGAATGTCTTATCAACAGCATTTTAGAGGAATCTCACCTCTCCTCATTCAAAGTGGCTGGAAATCAAGAGCGCACTACCCTCGTCCTTCGTTTTGATGGCATGGCCATGGACGACATGAGTGTGTCGGCGAGTCATCATTCGACTCCTGCCAGCTTCAGACGGAAGTCACCGAGCCAAATAAGACGAGACCAACTTAGAAAACAACATCATACAAGAGTAACAACGGAGACAGCAACAACATCTACCAACACGGACTTCATTAAAAACGAAGAAACTGCGAGTGCCGACATTCAACGAACAAACAACAACAATATGGAGTCAACCCAGAATAAGGACAGTGCTACACACTCATTCAGTGTGTCAACCATAACATCGCCCCTTGACGACACATCTACGAACACGGACTTTATTGAAAACAAAGAAACCGTAAGTGTTGACATTCAACAAACGAACAACAACAATACGGAGTCAACCCAGAGTCAGGACAGTGCTATCCATTCATTCAGTGTGTCAACCATAACATCGCCGCTTGCTGACACAACTTTTGTCGAAAACACAACCAGTGAATCAAACGACATAAACGACACGGAGACAGAAGCGAAACACAACGAGAACATAGATCTACACCTTCCTGACACATCTATCACGCCAGACAGCGAGGACGATGGAAAAAAACCAAGCACATGTGATGAAAACTCAATCATGGAAAATCAACAGGCTGGTAACAGTAATCACGCACGCCTCGCTGACATGATCGAGGACCTGGACTGTGAGAAAATAAGCGCCGAGATCTCAAAAATCGGAAAAGACAGGAATGCATATTACACAGCCAGATCGCAACAATGACTATTTAAAGCTCTTGTTAGACAAATTTAATGGGACACGTTCTATTCTTGCAGAGACTGATGATCTCCTTATTGAGTATTACGTTCCATATCAAAGGATAACAAATTTTATCGTCAAGAACAGTACAGACGACAGCCCTTATACGAAAATGCGACAACGCCATCTGCGTAATTGGTATGATGACGAGATCCTCATATTGGAGGACTACGGCTACGGAGAACACGTGCAGAATATTCTGACATTACTACCCCATCTTAAACGTCTGATCTTCAAAACATTGAATCTATAAAGCACAATAGAGACGAAACAAGTTCTGGAGCCCATGACTTGTATATCTATATATATAATATGCCTAACTAACTTTCAAGTTAATCTTCTCTTATCTTTTGTAATTCTAAGATGATTATCTGCCAGAGTTTGATTGCTGATTCCTGATGGAAGTCATTTTCTGTTTGCCCTTTATTTGCCCTTGATAAGTAGCCTATTAGTTTGGAGAGCTTGATGAGGGCACGATCTTATCAAAATATGAATGGTTTATTTTACAGCCCTCACAGTGGACAATGGACCACAGACAGAATTACATCTGTTGTTATTTTTATTTTGTCCTCTTCGTTATCATATCTTACTATTAAATTATCT
>JAXRKP010000423.1:107500-165000 GCA_037039925.1 Doris montereyensis
TCATTTATGAATAGAATCGTGTAATAAAGTTACTATCTTTTTTCACAATAAGAGATGACCATGTACGGTCATTTCGAAAACTTGCGAATTAATTGAAGTACTATTAAAAAAAATGTTTAACTTTTAGTGTTCTTTTGACACCAAAAATAATGTATAAGATGAAATTGAAGATAAAGAGGTAAAAAAGACCTCTGATAAACCAATGAAAGGAAAAAACGTGCCTTACTCTTCTTGTCACTTCTTAGGAAATGGTTGCATGTAAGGAATTTGCACTTGTGCGACATATTCAAGCTGTATAAAACTATGGTCATAGTAAATCACACAGACTACAAACAGAGGATAATTACATGGTTACATTGTTTCATTACATAACTTTTAGACATTCCATTGCTATCATAAAACAGATCATCAAGAATGCAAAGAAGTTACTTGTACCTTGATTGTGTTGTTGATGAGAGTCATTTTCAAAACAAAAGATTGCATGAGATTTTTACAGATGGCTGTGAAAGTCACAACCAATGTCTTCTCATTGACACCTAAAACTGTAAGACCACACGGCCCTGAAAGATAATGAAATAAAGAGAGAGCAATGTTACACAAGTGGCATTGGTGACCGAGTTTTAAGGCTGCAGGACTTGGAATCAGGAGGTACCGGCTTCAAATCTAAGCAAAGCTAGTTCCGACATTGTGTTCTTTGGGAAAGACACTTAACATGCATTTTCACTCTGCCCAGGTGCAAATTGGTACAAGCATTAAGTTGGGAGTAAATATATGCGTCAGATTACTGTCCTGTCCAGACATGATTTTTCTCCATAAAGCAACTTCATACCCATCCATTAGAGGCCTTAAAACAAGTCTTTTGTTGAGCTTGTGTCAGAAATAACAATAATATGAGAAAATATGGCACACTGTAGCAAACGATGCTAGGACTAGGGCAAACATGTCAGTCTTCTTCCATGTCTAGCTTCGTTGTCCATCCAAGCACTACACATAGGAAGGTGTCAGACAGTCTCGTGTCATGTCTGGCCTACACTGTCCATCCCGCTCTTCCTAGTGTCCTAGTTTATGAATTCTCGACGATCAAAGGCTGGCTGTCCAGACATTATTCTGTGGATCACGAATTTATCTATGGATCCAGAATGCCATATGATTAGCTGCGGCAGTGAGCGGGAATTCACTCAATGGAATTGAATAGACTACAATCGGTTACAAGTGATAAATACACTCGCTGAAAGAGAGTAAGGATGTGAGGGCGGTGTTTAATGTTCACAGACCATGAGTGATTGGTTGTTGAGGTCAAGTGTACGTAGTTAGAGGGTATATTTAAAGCATGATAATTATTGATGGATCTACCTTTACGCTGTGAATTCTTTAACAAAGCTAAAAAGGACCAAAGTAATATTATCCCAAAAATTTGTATCACTTCTGATCTGCTTTCCGAGATGGCAAATAACAAACAAAAACAACCACAAAAACCCCCAAAGAATCAAAAAAGAAAGCAAACAATAAAAGTCAACAAGCAATCAGTTTATTACACTTACACTTGTTTACACACCAATGTATACCTTTCACATTAACCTACGTGATAATCAAGGGCGTAATGAATAATAATCACTGATATTTTTACCTTTAAAGAGTTATCTCCCGTGATTTTGCATAAACACACAGTATGCATAACTGCTTGCTTTTCTCAGCACCCAAAGGGCATGCGTTTATCCAGTGACTACTGTAATATTGTCTGACTCTTACTTAGTAATTGTGTATATATTTATGAGAGAGAGAGAGAGAGAGAGAGAGAGAGAGAGAGAGAGAGAGAGAGAGAGAGAGAGAGAGAGAGAGAGAGAGAGAGAGAGAGAGAGAGAGAGAGAGAGAGAGAGAAGAGAGAGAGAGAGAGAGAGAGAGAGAGAGAGAGAGAGAGAGGGGGGGGAGAGGAGAGTAGGAGAGAGAGAGAGAGAGAGAGAGAGAGAGAGAGAGACAGACAGACAGACAGACAGACAGACAGAGACAGAGAGAGAGAGAGACACAGAGAGAGAGAGGGAGAGGGAGAGGGAGAAGGAAACAAATGAAAAGATAGACAGACAGAGAAGTATAGAGAGAAACAAAGAAAGAGATACACCATGTGATCGATAAACCATACAGTAATAGCGGATTAAGGACATGTGGCCTTAGGCACAGTCAGCCCACCTGGAGACAGAATTGTTTCTATATAAATTGCCTCATAAAAACAATATGCCTGGACTGGCTAACAAGATCAAAAAGATTAGACATACCCAAAATTTGGTGCGCTGATATTTTCTCTTTCAATGCTGCTAATGTCTGACGGCTTTCCCGATCTCCAAATTCTCATCTTCGTTTACCTTGGGCAAAGAAGACCCATCCATTAAAAGTTGCAGCCTCTGAGCCAACAGCTCTTTCTCCATCCTTAGTTTAGTTATGTGCTCAAATTGCTCTGATACCTGATGACCAGCCATTTTATAGAAGTTAAATAGAATTGAAACAACATTGAAAATTGATTTAGATGGATTGTTAACATAAAATCAAATCATGTCATCTTTTAATTTTTCAATTAATCAAATATTCACAAAATTAAATTAAATATATATCCACACAATAAAATTAAATCCAACCCTAAATTGAATGCAGAATAGTTCACAAGTTTTAAAGAAATATATACCGAGGTATTTTAAAAGTAGCGTTATTGAATATTCCCTAAATGATCTCCATTATGTTTTCACATACCATCCCTGCACACCCTGCCACATGTCTCGTTTGTTTGTTTTTTGAGTATTTGGGAGAAGATCAATACATCTACTTATATTGTGATATTTGTTGCTTATTGAATCTATCCTTCAACCTGCACATTTCCCATCCCCCAAATTAGCATGGGATCTTAAATAGTAAGTTGATTCAGAAAAACAAGCCAGCATCTCTGCTAAAAAACAATTTTGACTGACACAAGTTAAAAGACCTGGAAGACTTATCCAAAAACATCGTCCAGGAGTGAACTTATGATATTGACAAAAAGTAAGCCAAATGTCCTATTAGGTTGGATATTCAAGCTTGACTGTATCACAAAAAACAAAAAAAAACAAAAAGGGGATGAAAGAACAGAGAATATATATTGTATGTCAAAAATATTTAAATATCAACTTTTATTCAAAAGTAAAAATATTTTTTTTAAAGATATTTAGATTTCACTTGTAGAATTCTGTTTATCGGATGAGATTCCTATTCCCTTTTTATAAAACTTACAGATATGGTGCACTTTATGACAGTATCAACACTTCCTTTCAGAATTTAGATTATATAATAAACACAACTTTGAATCAAATATTTTCTTCTCTTTATTCTCTCAGTAGACACCTCCTACAAAAAGCAATGAAATAAGAAAAATTTGAGGTGCCTTGCTTAACATTTTAATAAATTACAGAGATGGATAAATCTTACCTCCAAGTCGGGTAATTTCAATTTGCTGTCTCTCGACATCGGCAGCTCTCAGTTGTGTGAGAGCTTCCATTGAGCCTGGAAATACAGAAACAGCTGAATTTTAAAGTGGGTAAAGTATGTCCCAAACTCAGTTTTGAGCGTAAAGTAATCAGGAGTAAAATCCTGATTTTTTTTTAGGCATACGGCATTATGTGGAAGCTTGTCATTACTTTCTATGCTGCCTTTACTTTCCCCCAGTTGTATGAAAATAAATAGATTTTCTTTATTTTGTGTGTGCTGATGTTGTTCATTTGTGTGCGCAGACAACTCTCAGCTGTGTGCATCTTTTCTCCCTGGTGAGCGCACGCACAGTTACAGGTAAACATTGGTAGAGATTTCCCTCCCATTTTTTTCCCCCAACTGGATTCGCACTTACTCAGGGGGAGAACACCCTACCCCCATTAAAATAATTGGCAGTTGTATTCTTATCTGGCCGATCACTTTGTATCTGAATGGAACATCAATTCTTATGGAGTACAATGCAGCAAAAACATCATGACAATAAATTCAAAAAAAGATCAAGACTCCTCATAAAATAATCTTTTGGCTCTGGTCGCATCCTAAAAAAACAAGCCTGCCAGTGCCATTGTCCTATAATTTGACATAGTGTCAATTGCCACCGAAAAATTCCAGTGGCAATGGACGATTCGTCAATCACCCCCAATTTCTCAGAGGTCTTTCTTAATAAAATTACAGAATTCTTTGATCTTCCACCACAGGAAAAAGCGTGTCCTAACTTCCACTGTCATTTGTACTACCGGGAAAGCCACTTAAGCTTTATTTAACTATAAACTCAAAGGTCAAACTACAACATTAACCATTTAAGGAAAGTGGAAATTTCCATTCAAGAAGCCTAGTTGTCTGGCCCTAAATATAGGGCCCGCGTGCTTCTCGGGCCAACCGTACCACGCCCTAAATAAATGGCCGGCATTTTTCTTGGCTAAAGATAGATCTATTACTTAGTCTATATTATATCTAGTCTAGATCTACAGGTAGCTTTACTAAATATATCAAATCGAAGTAGTATTCGGACCCGGGTCCCAATAAACACCCACACTATTCGGACACGCTGGGCCTATTAGGACACAGACTATTATGTAAAATGACGTCATAACCTAACCTAACCTAAACCGTGCATGCCCAGAACAATATTATTAGATCTATTGTTTAAGTGCCGGTACCACCCATGTCCCAAAATCCAATAACTTTCCTGGTAGCCTACTCCATAACATTAATAACGTAATGTAGCATTTTACCTATTAAAAAATATTTTAAATGGGTAATAAAAATCGCGACCCGTGCTCCGAAAATGAGTTCACCGGAAGGTATGAAAGGTTTTCCGTTTACTTTTTTTTCCGGAACGAAATAAGACCGCTAGAAATAGAAGTCGACTTCGCTCAAGGCCGTCAAGATGGCCTTGCTTCGCTACGATTGAAACTGAAATCACGTGTCTTCAATTTCAATTCTCTAAAAAATATATTTTTAGACATAGATTCTAGATCTGTGTGTCCCAATGAAAACTCGGGTCCGAATAAAACCCACACTATTGAGACACGCGGGTCCGAATAAACACCCACACTATTGGGACACGGGTCCGAATAATGACAGCCTTATCAAATTTGCATATCTCTGACTTTTTTCTAAAACTTTCTTACTTTCTGCGTAGGGCGTAGATCTAAATCTAGCTAGATCTAGATTAGTTATAGTTTTCCACTGAAATTGAATTCCCTTGCCATCCGAAGTTAAAAATATACGCTAATAAGACTTTCTTTTTTAATATATGAAAAAGCTCAGAAATCAAATCAGTGGCAAAAAAAAAAGCTGCAGACATTCAGATAATAAAATAGATTGTCTAATCTACAAACATATGTTTTTATTATCGGCGGGTTTTATGGACTTAACTAACTTAACGTACTTTCCGAATAAAGATTTCTCAATGTAGCCTACTTAATCATATCTTCTTTAGTAAAAGAGCTCTATTTTCTGGATGTCCATGCGCACCAAGCCTCCCTAACTTATGAACCCTCAGGCACCAATCTATATTCTTATTGGATGGAAGAGAGCAATGTTTATTGTACATGTACATGTATTATTATGCATGTACTGAAATCGCAAATAATATAGAGAGACAAAAGACACATAATTATCATGTCTCATTGGTACTTGTCTTGGTTATGTGTTGTACTGACTTGTAGTTGTACTATTCTCCCGCAACCCCCACCTTTTCATGGACACAATAATATTTTCTGTAATATATTCCTCAAATATTTCTTTTCTTTAAATACAGGAGTATGTTTTATAATAATAATAACCTTTATTTTCCATTCAAGGTGATTTTCCGTTTGACATAGTGCTGGGGAAATCGATGTGATATCAGGGGCGTGTTCTACATACTGTGATGCTGATACACACTAATGTGTGTTGCGCGCTCGTTCTCTCTGTCTCTCTTTCTGTGTCTCTCTCTATCTCTCTCTGTTTCTCTCTCTCTCTATCTCTCTCGCTCTCTCTCTCTCTCTCTCTCTCTCTCTCTCTCTCTCTCTCTCTCTCTCTCTCTCTCTCTCTCTCTCTCTCTATTTATCTATCTATCTATCTATCTCTTTCTCTCTTGCCGTCTCTCTCTCTCTCTATATATATATATATATGTGTGTGTGTGTCTCTCTCTTTCTCTTTCTCCCCGCACTCTTTCTCTCTTCCTCCTTCTCCCTCCCTTTCCCCACATTCTCTCTCTCTCTCTCTCTCTCTCTCTCTCTCTCTCTCTCTCTCTCTCTCTCTTCTCTCTCTCTCTCTCTCTGTGTTTATATCCCTTTCTCTCTCTCTTTCTTTTCTCTCTCTCTTTTTCTCTTTCTCCCTTCCTCTCTCTCTCTCTCTCTCTCTCTCTCTCTCTCTCTCTCTCTCTCTCTCTCTCTCTCTCTCTCTCTCTCTCTCTCTCTCTCTCTCTCTCCTTCTCTCTCTCTCTTTCTCTCTCCCATCCCCCCTCTCTCTCTCTCTCTCTCTCTCTCTCTCTCTCTCTCTCTCTCTCTCTCTCTCTCTCTCTCTCTCTCTCTCTCTCTCTCTCTCTCTCTCTCTCTCTCTCTCTCTCTCTCTCTCTCTCTCTCTCTCTCTCTCTCTCTATGTGTGTGTGTGTGTCTCTCTTTCTTTGTCTCTGTCTTTCTCTTTCTCCCCGCCCCTCTCTCTCTTCCTCCTTCTCCCTCCCTCTCCCCACATCTCTCTCTCTCTCTCTGTTTATATCCCTTTCCCTCTCTCTTTCTTTTACCCTCTCCCTCTCTGGCTCTTTTTCTCTTTCTCCTTCTCTCCCACCCTCTCCTCTCTCCCTCTCTCTCTCTCTCTTTATATCTTCTTCTCTCTCTCTCTTTCTCTCTCTCTCTCTCTCTCTCTCTCTCTCTCTCTTCTCTCTCTCTCTCTCTCTCTCTCTCTCTCTCACACACACACATACACATATACACATACACACTCACTGTTCAAAAGTTTGTGGAGGTGAAAAATCGTTGAACAGATTTTTGCCTCCAAACATTAACCTAAGTACACTGTAATGTTATTACATTGTACTACGTGGTGTTTTATGATTTATATCCCTTATCTGAAAGTATGATATTATGACAGTATTTTATCGTGCCACAACCTACAACAATGGGTACGCCACGCCTCTGCGTGATTGACATTGGAAGTTGGGTATACTTCGATAGATTTATAAAGTAAAAATTACGCATTCATAAATTTTATACTTATCATATATACATGTACTCTTATATGCTCACCGTAGATTCAAATACACAGGATACAAGAAAAAAGTGGTCAAGGCCATAGAATCAACTCAACTTTGGCAAAGCAGCAGGGCCTGATGGTATTCCACCAGCGACAACACAAATCATAAGCAATCGCAGCAAGCAACAATTCGTTAGAAGAAATTCGCTCTGTCCCACATGGAGCACCATAGACGACACGGGAGACACAAAAAATGGACATCAAGGCAAGAACCAGATATTTATTTACACATAGACCAACGTTATAACATGATAATGTACACAATGAAATGTAATGTTTTAATTGCATGCATATCGAAAACAGATGCATTCCAAGATTGCATGAAAATCAGGGATGACTCACATAAAAATTGTTTATATATTTTATCGATTTATCTGACGCTTCCTGGTACAAGTGTATTTATAGATAATCTGGTAACTATAACTTTAACCTGTGTCAAAATACTCGTCTTTGATTCATTTGCGACATGAATGTCTACGATACATTGCATTGCACATCTTAACCTTCTAAAAAGTTCCTGGGGATTTTGAAACGACTAACAATATCAATGAATGATAACATTACTATACTGTAGAGAGAGAGAGAGAGAGAGAGAGAGAGAGAGAGAGAGAGAGAGAGAGAGAGAGAGAGAGAGAGAGAGAGAGAGAGAGAGAGAGAGAGAGAGAGAGAGAGAGAGAGAGAGAGAGAGAGAGAGGAAGTGGATGTATTGTGAAAATGTGATGGATTTTTTTTTTCTAAAAGGGGCATAATAGGTGCCTTTACGAGGCATCCCATATATGCGCCAGAAAGACCAATCAACGCTTAGACGCATGAAACAACTTGATAAGACCAAGTAGACTAATGACTATAATATAATACACTGAGTCAGATGTCTTTTTCTTATAAGTGTGTTTTGAGACAAGAGAAGAACACAGCTTCTTCGATTCACTTACTCATTCACAAATTTATAAGAGGTGTTTGAAATAGTGCGGTTGATAAACGATCAAACTAACAGTACTATCATAACAGAGCAACTTTCATAATAAAATACTTAAGTTCAAAAACAAAGTTTGTATCAACCATGATGAACCAAACATACAGTGTAGATCTTTTATTAATATAAAATGAAAATGTAGTAAAATCCGGCAGGCACGTTTATTTGACTCTCGTACATTATTAAACTCAAAGAAGCGTTTAACTAATGTGAATGAAATAACGATATGATGATATAAGCATTTTGTTTCTGCCTCCTTATCCTACTGAAAAACCCGCGGTATATAATGCCTTTTGTGTTCTCTTCGTTTCTTCCTGTAATATGAAGCAAATACTTGATTCGGTCCGGTAAAATGTTAAGAAGGTAACATTCGATCGAGGACATTGACACCCCAGGACACAAGGCCCAGAACCACTTTGAAATTTGTTTCCCAGTGACGTCCCCTTATTCTAAGCCTATTTCCGGTCTCTGATATCTTACCCTTTTCCTACAAGCCGCCATCATGGGTAGGTCCACTCAGTACTTTGTCTAAGCCATCCATGAATATCAATAAGGAATCAGTCAATCTGAACTAAATTTTAAGTTTTTGTGAAATTTGATTTTACATATCAGCCATATGATAAGTCATATAACATGGTAACCTTCTCCTTTTCAATATCCAAGGCAGATCTTGTGGTCATGTTTTGTTTATATGTCCATAACATCATGATGCCTTCATGAACAGTGACAATTTGTTCCGGAGGAGTTTATGGCTGTTTTCTAAATCTAAAATGTGTTTCTTTCTCAAGGTATCTCACGTGATAAGTGGCATAAGCGCAGGGCGACAGGTGGCCGTATGGCCCAGCTGAGAAAAAAGAGAAAGTTTGAACTTGGTCGCCCACCATCCAACACCAAGGTAATTAATTAATTATAAAAATAAAATGAAACATGGCATAGAGGTATCTGTAAATGCCAGTTTGTTACATCACTTCATGAAGCGCGAGGCCCAGGATTTCCCCTGCTTCACACCTCACAGCGCTATATTTAGATCTATGCCCGGCATTCTTTGCTGGAAATGATGGATGGATCAAGAGAGGCCTGAATATTCCTTGTCCACGATACTTTCTTACTACAGTGTTATGCTCATCCTCTTCTAATCCTCTATGAGAATAATGTTGTCTCATTGGTTAATCATTTAACAAACAGGAAATAGGCCACTTCGAGGCAGGCTTACATCTTCACAGACCTGTTTATCCCAATTTAATTGAAATCATCCCAATTTTTTAACGAAAATTTGTGATTTTCCGTTGGCACATCACGATTTTTTTTGTAATACAACTGCAGTCGTTTTCTGGACAGCATTGTTCCGTATGTTCAACGTGATATTTTGTTTTTAATCCGGATGTCATGCCTATCCAGGATTCATGTTATTATGAGTAGGCCTAATGTGTATCAATTTTTCGCTAATATATTATTCTCCTTGTCGTCTTCCGTGTGCTCATGCTGTACTTGTTTGAGACTTTTAAAAATCGTATGATTACATGTTATTGAGGCCTACTGCGATTACTAGAGCCTTGAATTTCAAACTGATAGCTTCGCTGACATTCAATGACTTGTTAGATCTAGATCTAAACGTCTTCTAGATGATCTGTATATGTACTATCTAAATAGTAGATCTAAATCAAGTCGAGACTACAATCTTTGAAACAATATGACTCCCCCTGCAGCAAAGTGTGATCACACGCGTGCCAGAGAGAGAGAAATGTTGCGCACGCCTGTGTGGAAAGAGCATTTTCGTGTGTGTTTCGTGCGATTGCGAATGTATGTGAGTGTGTGTTAGGGAGTGAGCAACAATTTATGAAGTGAAAGGCAAATGCAAGGAAGAATAGAGGTAGGATGATAATTGACAGTTATGTCATGCACGTATGTCTGACAGGTTAGCAGGAGGATTGGTGTGGGCATGTGTGTGAAGAATGTGAAAATATGATAGCAATGATTAGCAAGATAAGTGACCACTGATGAGAGAGGAAAAGTGAGTGTGTCTTCCATTTCCAGTGTATGTAAAAAATGAGTGGGAATGAGGCAACTGGTCTGTAATGCTGATTTAGTACTAGAATTCAGGTTTTATTGGGGGGGGTATTATAATGGATATTTTTACTTGGGAAAGGGCAGAACCAGCATCTACAATGGCCTATTTTATTATTACTAAGTTCGAGATTAGGCGACCGGCTGATACTATACCAGAAATCGTTCATGTATCCTGATTTAGAGTGGCGGATCTGCCTTCGTTGTTCTATTTCTAAAGAAAGGGGTGTGTCCATCATCTTTGCCTTGGAGAACTGGTAGTGACGATGCTAACAAGTAAGCTTGATTATACACGTTTTATTTATTGGTCACCCCTATTGTAAAATGGAATGATCCTACTAGGACAAGTCCATCACCAAAGGGGTATAAATGTTAGTTGGTCTGTTTTGAGTGTGTGATTGAACTGATAATAAAAATGTGTGTTTGCACAGATACGTAATTCATCTTGTCGTCTCCTACTAAATTGAAAAGAATGGAATCATCCTGGCTTGGGTGAGACCAGATGATCGCCATGCGACTGAATTTAATAGATTGATGATGGCCTGGTCAGAAGTCACCTGTGAACTCGTAAAACTTTGTGCGAAACCTCGCTCATCCTCTTCTAATCTTCTATTAGAAAATGCTGTCTTATTGGTCAATCATTTAACAAACATGAAAAGGCTGCTTCCAGGACTCCTATACTGATAGTCTGGTACACTGATTTTCGCTAGGATGAGCTGCTGGAGAGAACTAACTTTGCCTTGATTCAATGCCTGGCTTGAATTGGCCCGACAATCCTTCCACATAATCATAACGGTGATAAATTTCTGCCATGTTATCGCAAAACAAGGGCTAGGCCTATTAAATCCAGACTTCGTTGTTTCCAAAGCGTGCTTAGATCTACATATGTTTTTAATCTATTTATAAGGCTTGCTTTATACTAGTCCTCATTTGACATTTTGTGATCCTATAGTTATCATGTTCTGTCCCCCGTTTTTCTCTTTTTGTCGATGATACCATAGGTAAGGGTGGATAGAAATTTAATAATGACATGTTTGAATAGCACCCTTTAATCTACTGTATTGATGATGCAACTTATTCTGTGTTCCTGCGTTTTGCCACAAAGTTAAAAAGCATTTGTTAGCATATTTTTTAATAAGGATAGGAAAAACGCACTGAGCTTGTGTAAAGCTTTAAACTTAACTGAATCTTATAATTTCATTTCAGTTGTCACAAAAACGATATCATATTGCTGATGTCTTTTATTCATTCCTTTGTTACCTTTTTAGAATATTTTTTTTTTACAAATTTAGGTATAAATACTCTATAATGATATAATGTTTTTAGCGTTTAGGTCAATTCATACATATATCTGCGTTATATCATTTTAAAAATTTGGTTTTAAATTTCAAGCTAGGTGCAAGGAGAATTCATACTGTCCGTACAATGGGAGGTAACAAGAAATACCGTGCCTTGAGACAGGATCATGGCAATTTCTCATGGGGAAGTGAAGGTATGTGTTTTTCTTCTAAGTCTTATTACTCTTATCCATATTAACATTGATTAAATCTACAATTGTTCTAGAAAAGGTCCTGAATTTTTTTAGGAAATACTCTCAAACCCTTTTGAAGCTAAGAATATACTCCGTCATAATATAGATGGGCGCTGCTGGTAAGTCGCGCTTGCTTCCACTTTCACCCTGCTGATTCCTCTTATGATGTCATGAGATCACCACATTGACTATTTAAAGCTTATTTAAGCCATGGGTGGGGTAGTCGTGAAAATCAATGATTGTCATTAGAATGGATGAAGTGATTTCAGATTTTCATGTGGTCTCATTCACATATTCCTTTTCAGTGTGTAGATTATTGTGCAAGTATCAGTAGCTGTTTGAAAAATGTTCATATCTCATCAATTTTGAATCCACAGCTGTGAGTCGTAAGACACGTATCATCGACGTTGTTTACAATGCCTCCAATAACGAGATATGTCCGTACCAAAACATTGGTAAAAAGTTGCATTGTCCAGGTTGACTCCACTCCATTCCGACAGTGGTATGAAGGTCATTATGCTACTCCTCTTGGACGCAAGAAGGGTGTCAAATTGGTATGTCCAGCTATGTTTTTGCATTTTATTTGTTTTTACGTTTATTGTTCGTTACTACCTTGCTAGTTTAGAGAGAGAAAAAGTGGAATATGAACACAAATTCACACACATATTGTTTCTGCCACTAATGTGTGCCCTTACTTGCCAAATAGTGAGTGGTTGGCTGTGCTGTTGGTAGGTCCTACTTGTTTCCTTACACTCTTTCATCTTGCTGTTCACTCCTAACCCTTGTATTGCTGTGTTCGAGTATAATCAAAACTTCTGGTTGACTTTCATATTGCCGTCTTTGACTAGTCGAAACATGCCCAGTTCCACTAAAAGGGCAGAATATAAAATAAAACAAAGTAAATTGTTTTATAGAGTAGTTTCCCTTCCATCATAATAGACTTCTGCTTCTGCATGTATTTTTTCCTTTTGAAAATTTGCCGATGTGACCTGGGTTTGATATATTTTCCCGATTTCTTTACACCGACAACCTCAAAATCGTGAATTTCGATGTTAATGTATCATCATGGCTATGGGGATGAGGCTAAAGTTCAAGATCGTGATGATCCATTGTGCAGTGAATATGATAGACATGACAACGAAGTGTATGAGGTTCTTTGGGAGAGAGAACAAGTATTCGGGGGCACTGTTGATGCTAATGCCTGAAATTGGTAATATGTGAAAACAGACATATGACACACAAGAATAGAAGACTTAGTGAGACAGGACAGCTCAGCAAAATAAAATTTTAATTTCTTCATCACTGTATTTTTTCTTACTAATTGCATTTTTTGTGCTTGTCATGCAACGTGTATAATTGTATATATTTTTTTACATTATTGCCCGGCTGCCATTTACCGAGCAGCAACTTAATTGGCGACTTGTGAATATTTGATTAATAGTCTTCCAGCATGTGCAGCGGGCTATGAAAGCGACATGTTTATTCAATTAATTTCACTTCCTTGTATAAAGTAGGTCTACTTTTAGCTGTGATAGATTATTGATTGGAAAAATGTTTTGCTTTTCATCAGAGTGACGAAGATGAAGCTATTCTCACAAAGAGGCGTTCCAAGAAAACAAAGAGGAAGTACAATATCAGGAAGAAGACTGCTAAAGTGGAACAATTACTGGAGGATCAGTTCACAGCCGGAAGAGTGTATGGTAAGGATATAGACTGAATTTTTAATTTTACCATGTCTCAAAATTTTGCCTTTCAATATTATTTTGGACACATATGGGCCCCTGAGAAGCAACCTGGCAAGAGGTCTAGGTTCTACATTATATACAACATTAGACAGACAATATTATCCACAATTTTAGTGTCAACCTCAATCAAGGACCGGGCAGGTGCAATCCGAGATGACCCAAGTTGTTTAATTCTCCCTCGCTGTCAATGTTATCCCGGACACAGCGCAAGTTGATATCACACACAGTCACAGCATGTGTTAGCATGATTGAGCATTGTCATGCCGCAGTAACAGAGCTGCCATTCTCTCTCTCTCTCATATTCAAACAATACAAGAATTACGTATACTCTTATAACTTACAGAGCATTCTGATCAATGCATGCACCTTGTTTGAGGCCCACTACTGCTTCTACAAATACACAAGTATTGATTTATTTCAATTTCGCACGGAAGTACTACAGTAGTATACTTATTTGCACACAAAAAAACTACACCTGATATTTTTTACTCTTATTTACTCATTTCAAGGGACATAACAGATCTTTTAGGGGGGAAATTAGTCAATGTCCATTTCTGTAAGGATAAATAAAAGTATAAAAGCAAATATTGCCCTCAGCATCTCACAGAAACCCTTCAGATGTAATAGGGTTGTTGGAAGCCTTGCAAGTTAGAATTACTTCATGTGGTCAGTTTGTTTTTCGATTTTGAAAAAGTTGACAATGTATTGAATTGAAATGGAAATTCAAGATAACGCTTTTGTCATGAAATTATAAGTTTCACCTTGGGGTTCAGGAAATTCGATCTACATTTTGAATGAGCAAACAAATTTTATTCTTGAATGTGAAATATAGATGATCTAAAATGGCAGGATGATGAAGATGTTTTCTTGATGAAGGGCAATGGCTGTATTTTTCAGCGTATGTCTTTCGAACTGAAAGACGTTACTTGTCATAGTTACACTGACTGCCCTATCTCATTAACATTATTTAATTAAAGATGTTAAGGAGATACGTTGCTTATGTTGATTAATTTTCTTACCCACACACCGGAAGGTAGAATGGGAACTGATAGTGAGAAAGAAATTAATCAATCCTTTTACATCATTCCCTTTTGTTTCTTCCAGCCAAGATTGCTTCCCGCCCAGGACAGTGCGGCCGTGTTGATGGCTACGTTTTGGAAGGCAAAGAGCTTGAGTTCTATTCAAGAAAAATGAAGTCCAAGAAAGGGAAATAAAGCTTTTATTATTTGTCGACCTTACATCGGTCTTTGAGTTGATTCATCCTTTTTATTTGATGAATAGATGGTCATTGGATGCCTGGATTGTTGTTGAGATTTGATTGTGGGTGATTTTGTTTTTCTCATATCATGTTTCTTTGTCCTTTTCTTTAAAACATTGCACACCCCTTCCTTAATTTTGGTTCTATATGTATGTTTAGGAATGGGGATTTTCCGCCCAGGTTTTTTTTTGGCACAGCTGAGCAAGTGTTCTTGTGTCTCTCAGAGAGAGAGAGAGAGAGAGAGAATGTTGTTACTACAGTGTCATTTATTGCTGTTCAATCAAGTTGTTAAAGTTAAAGCCCATATAGACCGGAAACTTCTGCTGGTGTTCTATCTGACATCAACTAGGCCTTGTAAGAAAGAGGCAATCTCTCTCTCTCCCAGTGCCTCGCAGTCTCTTTAACTTTAACTCAAATGAGTGAAAAAACTCAAATGCCCGTAGTTTTGTGGAACAAATGTGGGGTGCTGCTTTCGCTCCCACACTCACCTCGCGAACTCCTATGTTGTTTAGGCCAGTCAAGTTTATTTATGGCATCGTGTCCCCTTGGGTTTTTCTCTTTTATTTCAATTTTACTGTGTCCACCATATGCATTGATCTCAGGTAGAACTAAGAGGAATCTACCACCAGTACCAGTAGCGGCTGCTCACAAATTGGACTTGAGTGTCCGGTAATATTATGAGATAAGCTAAAATCAAAGTGGCCGCACTTACTTCGTTGAAGTCAAGCTTGGAACAACTACCAAGAGTGAATAGCGCTAAAGTAATGTAAGGCTACCTTGAAAGAAAAAATCAATACTTGAAAATTAAGTAGAAGTAGAAGGCCCACCTGTAATATTACTAAGATGTTATTAAACACAATACTACTTAACTACTGTACATGTCCTGCATTGATCAGGTGCTCTATACCTAATTCTTGCTGCATTGAATTGTATGTGACATTTGTGAGTGTATAAATGTGTACTGTTAGTAGTGTTAGAGAGATTGTGTCTTTGTTTAGGCCTAGTTGGTGTCGGGCACGGCCCATACAGCTTGAAATAGAGGGGAAAACATGACAGAAGTAATGTAGAATCGCAGCCTGCAAAATACAAGAACCCGCCCCAAAGCATATATGTGATTAGGCTTGAATTTAAATCTGCATTTTGTGCCCTAGATAAGAAATACGGCAGAACACACAGGGACTGCTCCTACCGGTCTAATCTGAATATGTGGGTGGTTGGCGGGCGCTGCTGTAGTTGCTTTTACTCTTTCACTTACCTTTTATCTTGCTGTTTCCTCTTAATCCACTCCCCTGAAGAGTAGTGAGAGATCACCAGGATGGTGGACCGGATAACTTTCACCAACAAAAACACTCTCTCTCTCTCTCTCTCTCTCTCTCTCTCTCTCTCTCTCTCCTCTCCCCCTCCCTCTTTGTCTCTCTTCCTCTCTCTCTGTGCATGTTATTGTTTAAGTGCCTTTTCCATGGAACACAATGTTGGTTCTAAGTTCTAGTCCTAGTTCTAGCTGTGATGATAGGATTTGAACCTGGCACTGGCACGTCATGATCCCAAGTCCAACAGCTTAACCACACTTAGCCATCTGGCAATGCATAGGCCATGTATCTATTATAATTATTATTTCCTCTTTGTTCTATGATGTGAGTATTGTGAGCTGTTTTTACGCCGCATGTGTAAATCCTCAAATTTTACTAAATCTCTTGAATGCTACTACTACTACTACGCTATAGTACTAGGCCTGGTATTGTAAAGTGTCAGATTCGTACTATACTAAGCTTGAAACTTGAAAGCTGGCGGTAAGCGAGAATGGCAGTATAGTGGGGGTATAACTAACGGGGTTTGGTAGTATTTTATTAATAATATAGTTGTATTATTATTGTTTATTATCCCATAGTAATAGTACTAATAATACTAGTAATTACTAATACTACTAATTAGTATTTAGTAGAATCGTCGGGTCTCTTCTTACTTTGGGACCAGCATTATAAATTATATATCAGTATACACAGTAGTAATGTATAGGGCAAGCGTCTTTACTGACTGCGAGGTCATTCTACTAGTACTACTACTACTACTAGACTACGCTATTGTTATTATTATTACTAACTAGTATTACTACATGTACTACGTATAGTACATTAGCCTTTTCACATGCAGTGAGTTGAGTGAGCGCACATTGTTTTGTTAGATTTAACTTTTCTTCCCCTGTTCTTGCAGATTTGCATACACTTTACATTTACATCATCATTGATTACCTCCACTGTTGTAACATTGGTTAAGAATTAAGAGCGTTTTCGGTATAACGCCATTCCCTTTAGTTTAAATACTTTAAAGCGCCAAGTTAGTATAACGAGATTTGGGTGTGCATTTTTATACTTCACGAAAGAACACATCTTTGCGTGTTCCCCTCAATAATGTAAGGTGACTGTGACAGAGGGAAATGCTGTTAATACTACTACTAGTACTAGTAAGTAGTACTGTTGCTAATCTATAGTATATCACTGATCAGTATCAGTCTGTTGGTCTTTTTTCTTGGATTCCACATATTAATAAGTACATGTACATATTATTATTAATATTATACAGTTATATCTCTATATATTGTAATTGATAAAAGAAGATTGTAAAAGAATCATTTTTAAGAAAGACTACGTTATGTTCGTATTCATAGACTAAATACAATCACTTTCATTTCAATACACACTACAATTTTTCACAAAAAAATTAATTTGATTTTTAATCCGTAGAGTGAGTATTCTTCAAACTGAGGTTAGTTGTGTTGGTACAGGATAACTCTGCAGTTATCAGTGTCTCCTTCTATTGTAAGTGGATTCTCATATTGGATTACGCTTATCATTATCAAATCACTGGGTATGACTAGTCAACTAGTAGTAGTAGTAGTAGTACACAGAAATGGGTATCAGTATCAATTTTTTAGTATCTGAATATTTGCTACAGTTTCACAGTATCAACAGAAACTGACGAAATATTTCACAAGATCACGAATCTATTGATCCTCCTATTATTATAAAAACTTTTATCAAACTTTTATCAGTTTTTTTTTAAATTTCGTGCAGCAGTGATTACCATTTCCAATACCAGTGACATTCAGATGCAAAGTTAAAGTTAAAGAAGAATTGTCGGTGCCAATCCACTTGACGGTCTACCGTGGTAATGATAATCCATTCTACCGCGTAAGTCCTACTTGATTGACCACGGTTTACTGGTGCCTGAGTGTCAGTATATTCACTTACCTGACCTAGCCTTGCCCCGCGTGTTCATCCACGAGGTGTGCTGTTGGTGAGAGCTACTAGTAAGGTCCTGCTTCTTTCTATTTCCTCTTTTGTTTTGCTGTTTGTTCTCTAATTTACCCTGAGATCACCGCATATGGTGGACAGTAAATATCACTGAAATAAACGATCCATAAGAACGGAGGATGAATACTGGTAGTGGTAGTAGTGGTAGGCGCTATTCCTTTGCTATCATTCATTTATTTTGTGTGTTATCTTTCCCTTTTCTCTTGATTCACACTGAGAAACTGAGATCACCAAATGTGAGTGACGAATGGGATAAATTTGAAATGATAAACTGACACTGACATTGACATACATGTTCTTCCTTGAGATTGAGACATAAAGCTAAGGATCTGTAGTCCTACAGCTTTCATTTTCCTTTTCTTGTTTTACTTACTTTTACTACAAGTTGTAGTACAACTGCATCTGTATGTGCTCTTGTTGCTTTCCTTTCATTCGCTACAGTCTATAAACACATCAGGAAAATGTTTACGATTATGGTGGTAGACTGTTGTAGATCGTCAAATGGAACGGTTGTCAGATTTGTCTGATGGTAGACCGCTAAGTGGAACAGAGACATCATGGTAGCATTGGTAGATCGTCAAGTGGAACAGAAACATAGCAGCAGACCGTAAAATGAAACACAAATGTCGCGATAGACCATCAAGTGGAACAGAAACATCGCGGTGCGGTATACTGTCTGTCTGTCATTTAGTGTCATGTCAAGTGGAACAGAAACATCGTGGTTGGCTGTCAAGTGGATTGGCATCAAACTTTGTTGAGGTGGGGAGGGAATAACAACACTAGCATTACTAATACTAGTTTGGTACATTGTAGTTTGTACTTAGTAGTGTCGGTGGCCGAGTGGGTAGGCTGCCGGATGGGATCATGAAGTCCCGGTTTCGAATCATGGCAAAGCCATACCTGACGATGTGTTCATCGGGAAAGACACAACACACATTTTCCAAACTCAACCCAGGTGCAAATGGGTACAAGCACTAGCTTGGGACTAAAGGTTTGCGTCAGACTAGCGTCCTGTCCAGGAGGCGATTGTTATCACCTGTTTCGCTTCACGCTATTGAATTGAAACCGGGATAAGCTCTTGCTCAATGGAAATTAAAAACATCAGAAGGCTGAATGATTGATTGAAATCTACCTCATCCACCATTTACATGTAGTGATCTCACAGGCTGAATGATTGATTGAGATCTACCTCATCCACAATTTACATGTAGTGATCTCACAGGCTGAATGATTGATTGAGATCTACCTCATCCACAATTTACATGTAGTGATCTCAGGCTAAATGATTGATTGAAATCTACCTCATCCACCATTTACATGTAGTGATCTCAGGCTAAATGATTGATTGAAATCTACCTCATCCACCATTTACATGTAGTGATCTCAGGCTAAATGATTGATTGAAATCTACCTCATCCACCATTTACATGTAGTGATCTCACAGGCTGAATGATTGATTGAATGAGATCTACCTCGTCCACCATTTACATGCAGTGATCTCAGGCTAAATGATTTATTGAAATCTACCTCATCCACCATTTACATGTAGTGATCTCACAGGCTAAATGATTGATAGAGATCTACCTCATCCACCATTTACATGTAGTGATCTCAGGCTAAATGATTGATAGAGATCTACCTCATCCACCATTTACATGTAGTGATCTCAGGCTAAATGATTGATAGAGATCTACCTCATCCACCATTTACATGTAGTGATCTCAGGCTAAATGATTGATAGAGATCTACCTCATCCACCATTTACATGTAGTGATCTCAGGCTAAATGATTGATAGAGATCTACCTCATCCACCATTTACATGTAGTGATCTCAGGCTAAATGATTGATAGAGATCTACCTCATCCACCATTTACATGTAGTGATCTCAGGCTAAATGATTGATAGAGATCTACCTCATCCACCATTTACATGTAGTGATCTCAGGCTAAATGATTGATAGAGATCTACCTCATCCACCATTTACATGTAGTGATCTCAGGCTAAATGATTGATAGAGATCTACCTCATCCACAATTTACATGTAGTGATCTCAGGCTAAATGATTGATTGAAATCTACCTCATCCACAATTTACATGTAGTGATCTAAGGCTGAATGATTGATTGAAGTATACCTCATCCACCATTTATATATATATATGTAGTGATCTCAGGCTAAATGATTGATTGAAATCTATCTCATCCACCATTTATATATATATATATATATATATATATATATATATATATATATATATATATATATATATATATGTAGTGATCTCAGGCTCAATGACTGATTGAAATATACCTCATCCACCATTTATATGTAGTGACCTCAGGCTGAATGATTGATTAAAATATACCTCATCCACCATTTATATGTAGTGATCTCAGGCTGAATGATTGATTGAAATATATCTCATGCACCATTTATATGTAGTGATCTCGGGGTGAATTGATTGATTGAAATATGCATCATCCACCATTTATATGTAGTGATCTCAGGGTGAGTGATTGATTGAAATATGCCTCATCCACCATTTATATTTTATGTAGTGACCTCAGGCTGAATTCAGAACTGTTTCGCTTCACGCTATTGAAACCGGGATAAGCTCTTGCTCAATGGAAATTAAAAACATCAGAAGGCTGAATGATTGATTGAAATCTACCTCATCCACCATTTACATGTAGTGATCTCAGGCTGAATGATTGATTGAAGTATACCTCATCCACGTTCTTTCTTTATCAGTTCACATTCTACCTTTCGGTGTATGGGTTCAGATGCCCGAGATGATCTTTCTCCAGGATGCCCTGTTATGGCATTTTCTGTTTCCTTCCAAAAATGTTTAATTTCTATTCTTCAATGCCTCTTTTATATCTTCTTCCCTCTTTCTCCGAGGTCTGCCTTTTGGTCTTTTACCTTGGGCTTTAGCACTGTATACTGATTTAGCTATTATATTGTCATTTATTCTGTTTACATGCCCAAACCATCTCAATTGATTTGTTTCTATCTTAGTTTTTATGCCATATGCTTTGGTTTGATCTCTTATTGTTGTGTTTCTGATTTTGTGTCTTTTCGTTTTCCTTACTACTCTTCTTAGATATTTCATTTCAGCTGCCTGTACTCTATTGTATTCTCTACTGTCTAAGGTCCAGGTTTCACTGCCATAGAGGAGAGTAGGACAATAAACTGTGTTGTATAGTGCCATTTTGGTTTTTATTGACAATTCTTGTTTACCTACAAATGCCTTTCCTAGATGATTACATATTGCACTTACCTTTTGATTCTCTGGCTGATTTCTTCTCTTAGTTTTTCCTCTGAGTTAATCATTACTCGTAGGTAATTGTAGCTTTGAATTTGTTATAAATTCTCCCTGCCCAGTTTAAGATTTTGTGTTTCAGCTTCCCTAGTTACTAGCATTGTTTTTGTTTTCTTTGCATTTACTCTCATTCCTCTTTTATTTAGTTTATTGTTCATAATGTTGATATTCGACTGAAGGTCATTTTCTGATTTTCCAAACAGAACTAAATCATCAGTAAATGAGGGCATTGATACATTTACTGGTTTGAGCTTCCACATACCTACATTTATTTTATTCATTTTTGAGGATGCCTTTGCGACTGAATCCATAAATGTGATAAACAAAAGAGGACTTAGGATACAACCCTGTCTTACCCCTATGTCTACATCACATTCTGCAGATACACTTTCCAGCTACTCTCACTGCACATGTTGGTTTATTGTAAAAACATTTAATTGCTTCTATTCAATTTTGCTCTACATTGTGTTCTTTTAAGGAATGCCATAGTTCACAGTGTTAAATGCCTTTTCTAGATCTATAACACAGGTGCAAGTCAATATTTATCTCTAGGAATTTTTCTATTATTTGTCTAATTGTAATATGTGGTCTTGTACTTGAACACTTCTTCCTGGTCTAAATCCACTCTGATGCTCTTCAATCTGATCCTCTACTCTTTTCCTTAGTCTCATTTCCAATATCCTGGCATACACTTTTCCTGGTATGCTAATTAGTGATATCCCTCATAGTTTGGGCATTCCATAGTTGATCCTTTCTTATGTATTGGTACTACCGTTCCCTGTTTTCAGTTGTTTGGCACGTGTTTGGAGTTCCATGCTTGTAGGCATATTGCATGTAGTAGTTTGTCTGCCTCTCTCCCTTGGTTTTTAATCATTTCTGGATAAACTTGATCTGCTCTTGGGGCTTTTCGTTATTTCGCTTTTCTTATAGTTATAGCTGTTTGGATTTCTTCCATTGATACATCTACATCTTCAGCTGTCTCCTCTGGATTACTTATTACTCTTACTAATTGATCTTTACTCCTTGTTTCATATGTTTTGGAGGGATTATGTAATTGGTGAAAATGCTTTCTCCATGTTTCGGTGATTTCGCTGTTGTCTTTCATTATTTCTCCTTTGGCATTCTTAATTTGTCGTATTGGGCATGCTTTGGTCTTTCTCATGCTCTTCAGTGCCCCCCAGAACAGCTCTTGATTTCCTTGATAGCTTTCTTGAAGTCTTTGTGCAAACTCTTCCCATTGTTCCTGTTTTGCTTTCCTAACTTCTCTTTGTTTGTAAGTATTTCTTCCATGCATCCTTCTTTTCTTTGATTTTAATTTTGACATTCTCATTCCACCATGCTGTTCTTTTCCCATCTCCTTTAATTTGTTTCCTACCACAGATCTCTTCAGTACAACTGAGGAGTGTTTCTTTATACAATTGCCACTTTTCTTCTATTGTGCTATTATTCAGATCCATCTGCTTTCACTGATAAATCTTTTTATCCTAGATTGGTATATCTCTTTTACTATTGGTTTATTTAATTCCTCTATTTTGAGTTTAGTAGTTTTCTTCTCTTTCCTTTTCTGTTTGATTTCTTTAGTCAATAATCTCATTTTGGCAATCACTAAGTGATGATCACTAAATATTTCTGCTCCTCTTTTTAATCTTGCATCCAATGTACTGTAAAAAAAGTGAGCTGCTATTGTGTAGTATGTGATTGACTTTTCATACCTGTTTTCATTTACTGTTGTATATTTGTGGATATCTTTATATGGGGAAAAAGGTGTTGGGTATTTTCATGTTATTCTTTAGACAAAAATCTATTAGTTTCTCTCCATTTGGAGAAGTTGTTGTCTCTCCTTTTTACCTATTACTCCTCCTGATGTTTCTATATTGTTGCCTACCTTAGCGTTTAAATCTCCTAAAAGCATTAGTTTCTGTTTGTGTTTAAGATTCTCTGCAGCCATTTGTAAATCGTTTTCGAAGGTATCTTTTTCTTCATTAGTGGCGTCTTTGTTTGGTTCATAAGCTATTAATATTATAATCTTTTTGGTTTAATATTTACCTCTACTAGCCGTGGGCTTGTAAATTTCCAGCTTTCTAGTAGCTTTTCATGCCTTTTATGCACTAGGAGACCTACTCCTGCTCTAGCTCTATCTTTGACATCTACTCCGGAGGAGATTAAAATATGATTTGGTCCTACATTTTCTATTCTTTGTCCTTTTTCTTTGTTTCTGTAATAGCCAAAATGTCTACTTTGAATTTTTCCATTTCTTCAGCTAATTCTAACTCTTTTCCATTTATTGCCGTAACGTTCCATGTTCCAAAAATCTCAGTCCGTGTTCGTTTCCATTTTCGTCGTTGAAAGGTCAAGCCGGTTATATTATATTTATTTCTCTGCGTCAGTTAGGTTTCGGATAAGCAGGGATTAGCCCACTGTACTCTAGGTAGATGGTGGGGCTGCCACATTGAGGCCCCATACCAGGCCTTGTAATCTTCTTTGGTCATTCAAGACCAGCCTGCAAGACAGCAGGTTGTTATTTTCTGTCAGGGTTAACTCCTTTATCCTTTGGTCAGTCAAGACCCACCTGTAAGGCAGCAGGTTGTTTTCTGTCAGGTTTACTCCTTAGCCTTTGGTCAGGCAGCAGGAGACTCGTGGAGGGTGGGATCATCTACTCCCCGTACAGGTGCTTACCTGTCCACTGCCGGACCTCATCCAACATTTATATATATATGTAGTGATCTCAGGCTGAATGATTGATTGAAATATACCTCATCTGCCATTTATATGTAGTGAACTCAGGCTGAATGATTGATTGAAATCTATTTCATCCACCATTTATATGCAGAGATCTCAGGCTGAATGATTGATTGAGACCTACCTCACTCACCATTTATATGTATTGATCTCAGGCTGAATGATTGATTGCAATATACCTCATCCACCATTTGTCAGGCTGAATGATTGATTGATCATCCACCATTTGTATGTAGTGATCTCAGGCTGAATGATTGATTGCAATATACCTCATCCACCATTTGTATGTAATGATCTGAGGCTGAATGATTGATTGCAATATACCTCATCCACCATTTGTATGTAGTGATCTCAGGCTGAATTAAGAAGAAACAGCAAGATGAAAGACAAGTGAAAAAAGGAAAGTAAAAAAGTAAGACCTATCAGCAACACTAATCATCCGTCCACCATCAGGAGACAGAAGCTGCCTATTCAAAATCAAAGCCATTCATATTAATATTAATCACATCTCCAAACCCCTCCTTTATTTATTTCTTCATGCTCATCATTGCAATAAACAAACAAAAACAAGACTTCCTTGATTGACAAAGTCAAAGTTCAAGCTTCAGATAAATTTTATTTCTCATGTCTGCACATCTTCTTCCTCCATTAGTCATTAGACATGAATGCAAAGATTAAAACACTCTTGTTATTATTGATATTGAATGATGCAGATATAAAAATAAAGTGTACAATGATTCATATTCATATCAGTTATATATCAACTCTTCAAAACGGTTAACCTCTAATCTATATTGTTAAGCTGTAAGCTGAATTATTTGAGTTTGACCCGCTCTCATGAAGTTCACAATATCTTCGTTCCATTTTTATACACAAATTTAACACCATATCTATAAATTAAAAAAAATTAGTCCAGTAATTCCTTGTCTTGTATTACTTGTAAGACATGCAGTAATAATGCTTTGTGTACGCTGAGAATATAAATACACAATGTAACTGGTGAAAGTAATATTAATATTAGCAACAATAACATGTATCAGACATAATGCTATCTTGGATGCTTTCATCCTATCTATTGCAGTGTAAAATTTGTACCCGCTATATTTTACAAAACAAAATCAGTATCTCTGTCTTTCCAGCTGTTAAGTTTTTCTATTTCTCAAATACACAAATACAAGCACATGTTTTAATTTTATGTAGTGAGAAAAACTGTAACAAATAATATAACGTAAAAATGTCTAGTTAGTTTACCTTGGTGTTTCAATCAAAATCATAGTAAAAATCAAACTGTAAATGCAAAAAAAACCAAGCATGCAAACAAAAGAAAAATCAACAACAATCCAAAAGGAATGAGACATACTATAATCATAATTGATGTACGGCAATACGCTATCTAAATTTAAACGTAAAAACAAAAGCGCCCAACAAATTGGGAATCTTATATATCACAGACACATGTAACAATCACAGACACATGTAACAAAGCGAAGGACAAAAAGGTGGTTTTATTCATAGGTGTGACAGGGTTTAATACCAATACATGTACTGAATCTCTTACTAGTGTAATTGAAAATCATTCAGAATTAGTAGCTTATCCATCTTAGCCTAGATGTTTTCTTTACTATTCTCAAGTTAATAAGAACAAAAAGAGGTAATTTTTTTTCTTCCTATTAGTATTACTGGAGTGACTATTTGTAGTACTACTACCAATAGGCCAAAAGCCAGTTTTTTCCTATTCGTAGTACTAGCAGTAGTAGGCTTTATAGTTTATAGCCTATTGGTACTCATTGGTAGTACTTTAGTAGTAATAGTACTACAAATAGGAGAGAAGGCTTTATAGCCTATTGGTAGTAGTAATAGTAATAGTACTACAAATAGGAGAGAAAGCTTTATAGTCTATTGGTAGTAGTAATAGTACTACAAAAAGGGAGAGAAGGCTTTATAGCCTATTGGTAGTAGAAATAGTAATAGTACTACAAATAGGGAGAGAAAGCTTTATAGTCTATTGGTAGTAGTAATAGTACTACAAATAGGGAGAGAATGGTTTATAGCCTGTTGGTAATAGTACTACAAACAGGGCTTGCCTTAGTATTAAGTCCTTTTGTTTGAAGCGGGTTGTTTAAAAAATTTCAGTATTGTACAAAACTGAATTATGACGTCATCTCATCGTTAGGAAATTAATTTTTGCATTGAAACCAATCACTTTTTGATCTCTTTGTTGTCTTTCCAAGTGTTTATGACAGAGCAAGACAAATGGTGAGACAAGACGCCAGGTCAAATGGGATACGTACAATGTATTATGAGATAAAAGACGAAATTGGATTTTTAGATTTCGTTTATTTGTTTCTTTGAAATCTACCCTGTCCCCCATTGCAGTGATCTAGGAAGGAAAGAATTAGGGGCGCCCACCAACTGCCCATAACTATAACATCAACATTATACAGTTATTGACTCTTATTGGCTTATTTGCACAAGTAATTCGAGACGACCAAGCTTACAAGGTCGATCTAACTGGGAGTGCAAAAGATACAAGAAGAGTCTATAAAAATAACTGTATTATAACTCCCCAAAACAGTTTAAAACTAGTTATGAGTTTCATTTTACAAAAAAACCCAACACAACCCAGTCCAAATATGCATATGAAGAAAATATATTATTTTCAAATCTTACTTCTTTAACGCGTAACAATAATCAAAACAGTAAACAAATAGATAAGAATCGATATGCGATCAACTCCCTGATGACAAATGAAAATTATAATCTAGATGTAGATATCTATTTTTTTTTATCTAGAGACTGTATTAATCAAGATTTAACCATGCTTTTGTAAGATGCTCAGTAGTCAATGTAATGTTTGTTATTGTCACTGTAACCAGACGACTACAGAAATAAATCTACTATAAAAGATAGAAGTCCAAAAATTCATTGATAATCAAAATAAACACCCATTTAGCATGCTACAAAAGCACGGTTAAATCTCCATCAATACTGTCCCTAGATAAAAAAAATGTAGATATCTAAATCTAGATTATATTAGGCTGGCATTTTATTGTAATAACCGGAAATTGATGAAATAGATTTAGTAACAACAAAAAGTTTCCTCAATGTTTTTTCCCATCAATTTGTATACTGTATTAATCCAAAAGTCAATATGAGAACAGGCTATTTCAAACACACGTGCAAAATATGGATGTTCTGGGTGCACGAGTTACTGAGCTCATAATGCTCAAAATAAGAGAAAGTCAGCTCTATTATAGATATTAGTACAACTGCTATGGGGAAATACTGTAGTAGTAGCAATACTATTATTAGTAAGCAAAAAGTGCTTTTCTTTCTACCATATTAATTTCCAATGTCATGAGCATGTCCTCTAGTGAAGCAATACATTACAGCGCATGGTTGGGATATCTGTATGATTGATATTATTTTACATATATGATTTCTAATCTTACTTTGATTGTATGTTAAATAGATAAATATATTATACCCGGTATGTGAAAGTAAAAGTAAAACTGAACGGAAACGATTGCCTACTAGTACTAATTAGTAACAAATATCTAAATATTGTCAGAGATCTGCTTTGATGTTGTAAGTGTGCTAACATTTTGGCCCAAGTCATTTTCGGTGGTTTTGAGAAAAGTAAAGAAAACTCTTTTAGCCTGACTCAGCCAGTGACCTACTATGCCAAAATGAAAGCTTAGGAAATCCTCATCGCACTTTTTTCCTCATTTACTATGATGATAGATCATAGCGTGAGGAGTGTTCAAACGAATCAGTCTCATTATGGCCCCAGTCTGACTAAGGCCAATATGTTAGCACACTTACAAATATATACGCCATGCTAGTAGTAGTAGTAGTACTAGTATGCAGAGACTACTGTATGTCTCATGAATTTGAGAAATGAAACCAGGGTAATGGTAATGGTATTCAAAGGAAGAATTCTTCGAATCAAATTAAAAAACAGAAAAATCAGGTGTACAAGTACAAGTAGGCTACAATAATTTCAAACAAGCTGATAAATCTAACCATGTTTACTCAAGGGTTTATGTGGAATCATCAACTTAGAATAACTCAATATAACATATAAATATATATATATATATATATATATATATATATATATATATATATATATATATATATATATATATATGTATATATATGGAATATAAATGAATTTAAAGTATCAACATTCTAAATGTTAATATGAAAATAGTTCACAACTTTCTAAATATGGGTAAAGAATGAGGAATATGAATGAAGAAGAAGCCACATCAACCCACTCAGTGCGTTGAATGAAAGAATCAAACTTTTCAAATAATCTTGGTAACATTACAAGAAAAGAAGAAAATGCTTTGCTTGATATGTCAAATGAAGAAAACGAATTTGTATTATTTATTGAAATATAAAGCAAAACATATCACATAAAATAAATTAACCTCTTTTCCCATGCCAACATAGAATAAATGTGAACAATCTCTTTGATTTAATCTCAATTGAAATGCTTTCCATCTCTGATTTAATCTTAATTGAAACGCTTTTCATCTCTGATTTAATCTTAATTGAAATGCTTTTCATCTCTGATTTAATCTTCATTGAAACGCTTTTCATCAATTTTAATCTTAATTGAAATGCTTTTCATCTCTGACTTAATCTTAATTGAAATAGTTTTCATCTGTCTTGGCAGGCAAACGATAACATTCTTCTTCTTCTTCATCTTATAATTATAATTACCATTATTATGCTTATCTTGTTGTATGCCGTCTTTTATGGATCATTGAAATCTCCTAATTATTCATCTTTTGCATCGTCTCTGTAAAAGTGTAGAAGGAGAACTGATTGTCTTGAATCGCTTTCCAATTCTGACTACATCTTGTTTTATCTTCCCAGAAAAATTTGGTCATAATTAATAACAATAACGCTAATACATGTAATACAGAAGTAGCGGTCTAAGAAAATGAAGCCTAACACAACGATCCTCCTACTGGCATGCTATCTCAGGAAACTTAATATTTTCTATATAAATTTTGGACCGGCTAACAAAATGATTTCTAACAGAAACCTAACTTGTCAAAGTTGTCAAGACATGTTTTTAAAACAGATGTGTAGATGATCAAACCACACCCCTCAGCTGTAATAAATAGGTGCTGATAGTGAACTCTCTCTACCTGTCAAGCGGTAAGGTGCATATTTTAATTTTATCCACCTGGGCCAGGTAGGTGGATTTTCTTTGTTTTTTTTTATAGCAAAACTACACCCCCTGGTCGAGGTAGGTGGACGACACCTAGTCCCATCGGAGACGGACGATAAAAAAGGAGGTCCCATGTACACATAACAACATTCTGTGCACGTTAAAGATCCCTTGGCTATTTACAGGGCAGTAAAGGCAAAATTCAAATCTTACCAAAAACTCTGAGATCACCTCAGTTGTGGATGTGGGTAAATCAAATCAAATGAAGCGAAGGGGCATGGTCTTAGACTGCTACTAGTGTACTAACACATCCATACAGTGCACATGTTTTTCTGCCAGCGTGTACTCTTCTCAAAGTGCCTTTGAGGGCTTTTAAAAAATATTTTGGTGCCTGTTAGTGTTACAGTCCTCAACTCTTCGAGTGCAAAAGAAAGTTATTGCTCCATGCCACATTAATTCTATCCCCGCAAGAGTGATATATTTAAAAGGCATAACACTTTGCTAAACATTGAGTGCCTACCGGATCTACCGGTGCTTCAGCTAGGTTGTTCTATACTAAACACCTATGTATCGGTCGTGAGAGTCTCCTCACAATTTTAGCAGTATTAGTGTTCTTTCTTTCTTTATCAGTTCCCATTCTACCTTTCGGTGTATGGGTTCAGATGTTCGAGGTGATCTTTCTCCAGGCTGTCCTGTCCTGACATTTTCTGTTTCCTTCCACAAAAGTTAAATTTCTTTGCTTTAATGCCTCTTTTATATCTTCTTCCCACTTTCTCAGAGATCTGCCTTTTGGTCTTTTACCTTGGGTTTTTAGCACTGTATGCTGATTTAGCTATTTTACTGTCATTCATTCTGTTTACATGCCCAACCCATCTAGGTTGATTTATTTATATCTTAGCTTTTATGCCATCTGCTTTGGTTTGGTCTCTTATTGTTGTGTTTCTAATTTTGTCTCTTTAACTCATTGAGCCCGAGCGGCCGCACAGTACGGCCGATGAACTTGACAAAATGGACGAGCGGCCGCACACTGCGGCCGATAGACCTATGCTATTAGTACAGCGTATGCAATAATATTGAACGAATACTAATGCGAAATGACTTCAAGACAATCTTCTACGATAATTTCCTTTTATACAAAGCATTAGGTCCTAGAGGGGTCTGTGTATTGGGAGAAATTGAGATGTAAACAAAAAGTAGCTCGTTTCGATTGTTGAAAGTTTTTTTGCCTGATGAAGCCATGGCTGCCTCACGCTCTAGACGTTATACTCGCCAAGAAGTTATCAATCTTTTTTCAAACATTTCCGACAGTGATATTAGTACTAAGGACAGTGATGAAGAAGTCATTCCTTCAAGTGAATCAGATTCTGATTACTCGAATGTAGGAGAATGTGTCGAAAACGCGACTAGATCTAGAGATTCTAGTCACGACAGTAGTGTTTTTTTTTGGACGTTATGTGGCTTCATTACTTTATCATAATTCGACAATGTATTACCCTTGAAACTGGAACTTTACCCGATTGAAGACTAATATGTGATGAACTGAAATAGCCCTATTACAAGCTTATGGAGGAGGATTTACTATTTTTTATGGCAATGTATGTAAAATTAGAACAATTCAAGAAATCATTGGTTTTCGTATTGCATAACAATTATCTGGTTCTCAGCCTATTATTTTTTCAAAATCTATCAAGTAATCCTTGTTTTTCAGTAAGTCCATTCAATTGTGATTGATTTGATATGTTACACTTTATATTTATGGCTCATATTAGGGAAAATATAGCTAAAAGAAAAAGGTACCCCCATTCCCAGATCATAGCATTCTAGATCCCTGCGTCAAAACATGGAATAGACCCACGGGCTCAAAGAGTTAAGTTTTCCCTGCTGCTACTCTTCTTAGATATTTCATTAGTGTACGAAACAAAAATTGTGAGGAGCCGCCCACAACTGACACATCAGCATGTAGCATAAAACAACCCAGTGGAAGCACCGATAGGTCAGCGGTTGGCAATCAAAGAGTTACTTCTATAGGTAGTGAAAATAAGTTTGAAAGATTAACCGTGAAGTGATTTGTTTCACAATTTAAAAAAGAAGTTATTGTTAAATTAAGAATAAACAAATTATAATACAAGCCACAAATGGAAAGAACCAAAACCATCTCCCACAGCCAAGGTTTAGGATTATCAAAGTCAAAAAGAAATCGCCAGCACAAAATCTCTAATTTAATTCTGCTGTTCTCATGCTCCTTGACCTTTGACCTACTAAACTGTCAGCATCAACGGCTCTGTGCTGGATCCAGTGTAACTTTTAACAGGTGAGTAAATGAGTGGAGGAAAAGTTTTCTTGTTCAGCTCAAAGTTGCTGGTGTTCTCTGCTCCTGTTGCCCTAGATAAGCAAATAAATTAATAATATAATAATAATTATCACAACCCTACTATAATACAGTAGTGACCGCTCAGTCTCAATAGCAATTGCAGGCATCCTCTTCTCCAAATTATCATAAAGTTTGTCCGTAATTGATTAAAATTTCTTTTAAAAAAAACTCCCAAAAACCTTCCATGTAATCCTATCGCTAATATGGCTTGTGCCGGTCAACAATGTGCCATGCATTGTAACCGCCCTTCATTATGTAGCCATTGTAGTGTAATAAAAATGACCAGTCTTTCTTTATAACTCCACCCACTGTACAGCACAGCCATTGTTCCATTGGATCACCGGTTTGTCAATGGGCAATGTTTTGATATCATAAGTGGCATGCGTTTTAATAGACCTGACACTCATCACGATCGAGAGATAAGGTGTGAACAGTTTTATTGTTACATGCCCCCCCCCCCCCATTGTTGCCCCATACCTATTTTCAGGCGGTAACTACTGTACTAATACTATTAATAATTATCATAATAATAATAAGACAAGAGAAAAAAAATCAAATTATTATCAGTTAACTATATCTGATCATCTCTTCACCAGCATTGTCTATGCTAGGCTGCTAGAGAAATGATAGGTTTCTTATATTTCATATGACATAAGCAAAAAAACAGATGGTGTTAATGTCAAGGCAGCGAACCTGTATTGCTGAAAAGATGAGGATACCATTGATTGAAATCAAATTTACCCATGTCCACCATATGCGTGTGGAGCTGGTGGCCAGTGGTTAAGCAGCCGGACTGGGGATCATGAGATCTCGGGTTCGAATCCTGGCAAAGCTACCTCAAACTTTGTGTTGCTTAGGAAAGACATTTCATACGCATTTCCCCCACTCAACTCAGATGCAAATGGGGATAAACACTACCTTGGGAGAAAAAACCTGCATCATAGAAAACAGCAAGACAAAAGCAAAGTGCACGTGGGAGGAAAGAAGTAGGATCTATCACGCGCCAACCGCCCACAGATGGGGTACAATCCTTAAGTTCTCTTCTCCTTTCCCAACATGACAATCATCAATCAATCATTAGCACAAATTTTGTTATGGGGTACAATCCTTAAGTTCTCTTCTCCTTTCCCAACATGACAATCATCAATCAATCATTAGCACAAATTTTGTTATCACTCGATATTGAAATATAAATTAACTTAACATAAAATCCAGGCAACACAAGAGAAAGCTTGACATCAATGTTCAAGATTTTCATACTCACTTGTGCAGAGTGGTAACGGAGTATTTGACCCAAGAAAAGTTGAACGTTCTGCCTTTTCTTGCAACTTGACAGTTCAAATTCCTGAAACAACAGCAATCAATACCATTAACAGAATGAATTTTGAAAAACAGCAAAATATGTAAAGAAAAAAAGGCTTCTATTTCTCTCTTACTTCTTACTCTTAGATCCAACTATGTATCCATGTATCATTCCATATTCCTCCTTACAGTTGCAGGATTCAAAGAAGAATTAAAAAAAAGAAATCGTGGCTTTTTTATTTTGATTCTTATCTCAAACGATTTCTATAACGTACACTTCCAGATCAGTTTGTGTGAGGGGGGGGGGGGGGGGTATGTGTACTTATCACTGAATAGAAGAAAGTTAACAAACTACTGCTACATCATAAACAAAAATTGTATAATATTATAGAATGATAGGAGAAAGGAAATCCTTTTGAATGCATCTATAAACTACTGATGAGGAGTAATCAAAAGGTAATTGGATATATCGAGAGGTCAAAAACAATTTGTAAAAGAACAAAATAAACACTATTTACCGACAACACTTACCGACAACACGTAAATAGGAACATGAAATGTGATAATAGGCCTAATACTAGTAGTAGATAGAAAGGCGAAATATGACAATAAGTGACAACTCCACTAATAAAGACAGAACAAACATGTGACGTTTCGGGTATAACCCTTTGTCAGACAACAAACGAGAAATATCTAGAATCTAGATCTAAGTAATATCTCCGGCATCACCCAATGTGATGTCAGAAGAAATACATAAAGGAGAACGAAAGAAAGAAAAAGACAGTGATGATAAGAAACGTAGCAGAGGGGGTGTGTAGAATGAGCGAGAGTGGAAGGTTCAGATCTAGAATGAAATAAAAGTATGAAAATAAGTAATAAAAGGTGAGAAGGAGATAGAGAGAATGAGAGAAAAAGAGAGAGAGAGAGAGAGAGAGAGAGAGAGAGAGAGAGAGAGAGAGAGAGAGAGAGAGAGAGAGAGAGAGAGAGAGAGAGAGAGAGAGAGAGAGAGAGAGAGGAGAGAGAGAGAAAGAGAGAGAGAGAAAGATAGACAGAGCTAAATAGAGATAAGGAGGGAGAAAGAGAGAGAGAGAGAGAGAGAGAGAGAGAGAGAGAGAGAGAGAGAGAGAGAGAGAGAGAGAGAGAGAGAGAGAGAGAGAGAGAGAGAGAGAGAGAGAGAGAGAGAGAGAGAGAGAGAGAGAGAGAGAGAGAGAGAGAGAGAGAGAGAGAGAGAGAGAGAGAGAGAGAGAGAGAGAGAGAGAGAGAGAGAGAAAAAGGCAGGGAAGAAAGAAAAGGAAGAAAGGAGAGAGAGACGTGTGAGTATGGGAAACAAGAACGAAAAAATAGGATAAATGTAAGTAGATTTATATCTCACTGGATCTAGAAAGAAGAAATGACAGAATGAATGAAAGGAAGTATCAATCAAGGCAAAAATTTACACTGAAGGTGCGAAATGTATATAAATTACAAATTTATTGATGCAATAAGGAAGAGAGTAAACAACTTATCTGAAATTTCAAAAAATGCCAGTTAGGACTAGCTGATGCTATCCAAGTTATTTGAGACTTTGATAACTTGGATAGCATCAGCTAGTCCTAACTGGCATTTTTCTGTAGCATTTGTAATTCTTGTTAAGATCAGGCGCATTACAAAAACAAAAATCATCATTAAACTAAACAAGTCTGTTCCATCATTTGATACTTACAACATAGTAGGTTATTTCACTGTCATTCTTCATGGCTGCCTGACGCTGTCGTTTGTAACGGAGGGTCTGTGTCGGCTCAGATTTCACCCTCTTCATGACACACGTCACCTTATGATGAGACAAGGGAAATCATTCTTTCAAGACAAAGATCCACAAGAGGGTTTTGTGCACCGCTAAAAGTCCCCCACAAAAGGAAGCGTAAAGGATAAAAAAGCCAAATTGCCAATGGCTGGTCTGGGAGACTGATCTTTTGAGAAACGAGTCATACGCAAATTGCCACCTTTCCCCATATTTTTCATTAGCAGGAAATCTTGATACAGTAATTAAAAATGTGTGAAAACTTTGCCTTGCTGACATACCAGAACGGACATACCTTATTTTCAGACATCTTATAGCCACCCCGCAGCAGCTCTGGAAACTTGGCGTTCCTGTACTTGAGGCTGGGCAACGACTGCAAGGGATCTTCCGCACTCACCAACATCAATACAACACCTAGAGAGGCAAGCAAAAGTTTATGGCAACCAGTCTCGTTGATAAAATCCTGCATTTTAAAAAATTAATGGGACATTCTGCTCTGTGTGATGGTAAAAATAAAGTAAAGTTAAGTCTCATACTCAAAAAGTTCAGCGTACGGTAATCAGGAGTAGAGTCCTGATCTTTCTAGACCTTTCGGCATAATGGGGTAGTTTACCATTGCTTTTCATGCCACCTTTACTTTGCACAAGTCCAAGTAATATGATAGACCTAGCTACCCATTTTTCTGCTGGGCTGACAAGACGGTTAGAAAAATTTGCCCACATTGGGAATCAAACTCGGGCCTCCTGGGTGGTAGTCAGATGATCTACCAACTCAACTACCGGCGTCACGTGATGGTAGCTAAGTGTATCATAGAAAATATTGATGGGGCATATACCATTACCAGTCATGAGGTACATTTAAACCACAGTCCAAAAGTGTAACAAAACAACGAAATGGGTAAAACATTTTTTACAGACATAAGGGAAGGCTAAATGTAAAAAAAAAAGAAAAAGATTCAGCTAAACTATTAACATGTTGCATGTGATAATTTGATAGCTTGAGACCTTTTCTTTCCTTATCATTTGAAGTACCAATATTATTACCATGTTTAAAATTTGAATGTCATCCGGACAACATTTTGAGAACTGGCACTAAGACACACATAATGCATTGTTTTAAGCCAAACTAAATTTTTTTTTTCAACAGGGAAATTTCCATTATGTAGCATCTAGCATACAAAACTTTTGTAAGAAGCATAGATGATTGTCTTGACTCACCGTCAGGGAAGAAGCGAGCATAGCGATAGTACTCCACGACATGAAAGGGGCGGTAAAACTGATCCAAGCTTTGCTCCCCTTGACGGATGTAACTGGTGCGGCTGATATAGCAACCTGTCAAAGGATAAAAAAAAAAAAGATAAGGGAAGAGAACTGCGAGATTTGATTGTTTGTAAGTTCTTATTAAGATATTCCTGCCTTCTTTTTAAGTTTTAGTGCTGATCTTTACTCCATGCACTGTTCAGTATCATTTCGATTTTTATTTACTTAGACCAGAGAATATCAATGAAACTTTAGTATCCATTGTTTACAACTGGTACATATGGAAGTTGGAAAGCTTTAGTTCCTTTCTCATCTTCTTCTTCGACCTCTCTGTCAGCAGGTCAGATCAGGATACGGATTGTCTCCATGAATTGCATAGTCTTCTGCAGACTCTCCATAGGGCCATAGAGCTTTTTCTTTCAGAGGTGCCTCTTCCGGCCATATCGCTGTTCTCTCTGATGTGTGGAACTGACACTGCTGGAGAATATGTTCAGTGTTTTGGTGGGGCTTTCCACACTCACACCCTTTCTTATCTGATAGTTAACAATATCGATGTGGCCTAAGTGAAGCTGACGTTACGCAATAAACAAATTACCCACAATTATGGAAATGGAAGAAGAGTTGATAGACTTTGACCTTTGCGCCTGAGGGGTGGAACCGCTCCATAGGTTTAGAAGCCCAATACTGAGTTCAAGAGAAGCCATGCTCCGGTTTCTGAGTAAAACATGTATCAGGCTCACGTCCTGTCCTGTCCAGGAGGTGGTTATTATCACCTGTTCTGCTTCACCTTATAGAAACCAGGATAAGCTCTAGCTCTATGGGCCATAATGGCCTTTAGAAGCCAAATCAAACCAATAAAAGGTCACTAAATGCCTTTGTGGCAATGAGTGTACCAGTACGCTTCATGGGCCACGACGTATATTGTCATTTAAAGTTGACTGATACCTATGGCCTCAGTGATAACCTTGACATGATCACCCAGCCATAATCTGTAGTGTTGTTGATGCTTGCTTGCGTGAGTTAATGGGAACCTCCCTGGTTGCGTGAGTTAATGGGACCCTCCCTGGTTGAGTGAGTTAATGGGAACCTCCCTGATTGCGCGGGTTAATGGGACCCTCCCTGCTTGCCTGAGTTAATGGGACCCTCCCTGCTTGCCTGAGTTAATGGGACCCTCCCTGCTTGCCTGAGTTAATGGAACCTCCTGCTTGCGTGAGTTAATGGGAACCTCCCTGCTTGCATGAGTTAATGGGAACCTCCCTGCTTGCGTTAGTTAATGGGAACTTGCACGTGAGTTAATGGGAACCTCCCTGCTTGCGTGAGTTAATGGGAACCTCCCTGCTTGCGTGAGTTAATGGGAACCTCCCCTGCTTGCGTTAGTTAATGGGAACCTCCCTGCTTGCGTGAGTTAATGGGACCATCCCTGCTTGCGTGAGTTAATAGGAACCTCCCGTCATTGTCGGGCTGACATCCAACAAATCAGAAAAGTTTTATGCTGGATTCAACAATGTTAAGATGCTCCTCCTATCTGATACAATTTGGAGGTAATATTTGTAAGGCAACTTTGCTTTGCAATGCATCTTTCTATTTGGAGTGTATTAACTTTCACCATTTATTTCTACTGTAATAAGAATTCTTAATTAATTAATGTCTGTATGGATGTGACCATTTTGAAAGTAAACATGCTCTGAAAGTCTATTGACACAAAAATGTGACAAAAATGTGATATTGATATTCAAAGCAATGGGAAAATATGGCTAACTTTTCCTTCCATACCCACCTGAAAACAAAAGATGTGGACGTTCTATCACCATTCTCGCTCACGAACCACCATACTTTTTTGCACTGCCAAGGTTGACTCCCCAGATTCTGAAATAAACATACCATTGATATATATTATAATTATATACATTGAAAAAAAAAACAATAGTAAAATTCCTGTGGCCTTTCTTCATTTTCTCTAACCATCTTCATTTAGAAATATATTTGTATCCTCTTCTGACCAATCCTATTTTTACTTATAAAAGAAAAGTGCACACTAGTACATACATACATACTTAAAAAAAAAACAACAACTAGTCCGAAGAATAATTTGGTAATGGGTTTTGTCTACATAAGCAAACAACGTTTGGATCAAGTCTTCATAGTCTTGTCATTTTTAATATTTTCAACAATGGCAACAATTTGAGTTCAGACATATTTTGATATTACAGGAAGGCCTGGTGAATTTACCTCAAACTTGCCATTTTCCAAAGTCTCTCATCCCTTGCACAGGTGAAAAATCCCCCGACAAACCTAAACCAAAGCATAAGGATGAATTTATTTTGCCGCACCCGGCTGTGATATAATCTCATACATGGTCTAGTTTCTATTTCTTCTTATCCTACAATGCTCATAGAATGACTGAGACCTACAACCTTTGACTTTGTTGTTGCAGCAGCAAATTCAACAAATGAGTGGCTTTAACAAGTTATTATAAAAAAAGTTATGGCCATGTTGTCTTTGTGGATGAGTGAGGGTGTGTATTCATCTGCTAATGTATATTTCACTGAACAAGTTGTCAGAACAAATTTGTTGGTCAAAAGAGAAGGATGTCTTGTTTTTTCTCTTTTGAAATTGTGATGTTTATGTTATTCTAGATCTAGATACTAGAGAGATTATTTAAGAAAATACAGAAATGCATAACAGTCACTATTGCATCTTGTCCCATCAGTGTATATTATCATTTCTATGTTCATTGTATAATTATGTGTGTCTGTGCATTCGATATACACAGGTACGTATAATACCATTCTATTATCATGTGTCCAGTGTCTACTCACAAGTTACTGTGATTTAAATAAAGATTTGGGCCGAAACACATACTCAAAACATATTCTGTTGTTAATCCTATTAAAGACGTTAATTTTTGTTAATAAAGATGACACTAAGAAAAAAATGCTTTGACACTGCGACTTACCGCAGAAAACATTTCCAAGGATTGCAGGTCAAGATCGTCAGAGACGACCACTGTAATATGTAGGTGACCAACTCCACAGGAAGTTCTGAAATGTGGGCCATCTGAACAAGAAACAAACAACTATATGACATTGACATTATGAACAGATAGATTCAAAACATGTATCTCGGAAAAAAATAAGAAAAAGAAACGACAGTGACTACTTTTTTCTTTTCCGTCTTCATAGTGACTGATTTGACTCAGCCAGGTCAAATAATCAATCACAGTCTTAACCAAGCTCAAATTCAAAAGGCCTGAAGTAGCATAACGTGATAAGAGTACAGCAACCTGACAAATCATAGGTAAAAGGACATTTATTAACATAAACTGATTTATCTTTAACTCACTCACTTCCGTACACTTTCGGTTCAAACAACTGAGAAATGCCAGGCATTTCATACATAATATAAAAAAATCACTGTAATCGTACTATTTGAGATAGATATATTATTTTGAAACATTCTAAAGATACTCCAGATGATGTGAGTAGTTTCTGCCTGTGGAGTTTCATTTATTCAGGAAAGCAACCTGAAAACAATATAATAGATTTATATTTATGAATATATCTAATGTTTGGCTTCTTTCTGGATGGTCCAACATCATAAAGATTAGTAGAATCAGATGATGATTCAAAATCAGATTCACTGTAGATTTATAGGTCATCCATGGGTTGAATGGAATTTTTCGCCAAGACAAAATTATTCAATGTAAGAGCCGTGTTTGTCGACTTTCGATTTCCCGCAAAGTACATATTACCCGATAATAATTTTATGTTGTGTCTCGGTACAAATGATTCAATTACACATGTGAGAAATGCTGATACTGAAAGGTATCGGGAACTATTAAAAAAAAATGTTAAAAAAGGAAATGCAATACAGACACGTGTTGAGTTTGACAGCCAACGGTCTATTGACGGGTCCCGATACGTGTCGGTATTGACAGTAAGTGAGTTAATAACAATAAGAAGAGCGGAAGCTTTTTTTCTGTGTGTGGCCTAATCGGCAGACAGTAGTAGAGTTGTGGGTTCGTATGTAAACATCACTACACTGGATTGGAATTTTTTTCCCAAAGACTTTTTTTTATCATAAGTAAAGTAAGTCGCATACTCAGAGTTAAGCGTTGGGTAACCAGGAGTAGAGTCCTAATTCTTCTTGGCATACGGCATAGCATGTGGGTAGTTTGCCATTGCTTTCCACGCTGCCTTTACTTTCCAAGAGTCTGAATAGACCTAGCTACCCATTTTGTTGCTGGGTCAACAGGAGGGCTAGAAAACTTTGCCCAGGCTGGGAATTGATGTGGGCCTCCTGGGCTGTAGCCAGATACTCTACTTACTGAACTACCGGCGCATCTTGCTTTTGCCATTAGGAAATTTCACTTACTATCCATATTTAACGTGAATGAGTACCCAGCTGTAAACAGAGAAGGTTTTTGTCAGAGCGTTAGTATGATACTTTTAACTTAGCTGTACTGTATGCTCCCAACAGAATAAAGAAAAAAATGAATGAAAATGCGTGCTGGAGGATGAATGATAAAACGTCAAATGAGTCTATACTGATGTGGGGATACGGATTACAAATCTTCCGTTATCTTTGAACTGCCACTTCCTTCGTGCGACTATTTACAATATTTTAATGAACCTGTTTGCTGTTAAAGGAAATAAAATCATCGTACCCGCTGCTCATAGAATGGTTGACAGAGAGATTCATCCTCGATACGGACATTTTCAATGTGAAGCAGCAAGTCCTCCTCAATGTCACTGTAAGTGTAAGGAAGACAGGATTAGTTTCATACCATTGGGGCAAATGAATCCTTAAAAAGAGAATTAGACAGAGAGAGAGAGATAGATAGAGATGACAAACACGACAGAACCTCCTTCCCCCGCACCATAAAAAAAGCTTAACAATATAAAAATCAAAAGAAACCAAAGTTTAAAGTTTACCTCTCATCCACAGAACTCACAGAATCTTGTCTGTCTGAAAAGGAGCAATACAGGTAATGTAAAGGTAAAACCATTTAGTGTAAAAACATCTTCAGATGTAAAAAATGAATTTACTGTATGAGCTTTGATTTGCTCCAGTCTTAATAACTCTGCCTGCAATTTATATTCTGCACATTCAACTATATGAGAATTATCTATTTATAGCTTTTTAAACTCTTATTTATGAACAGAGTATCATGTAAAAGTAAAGTTCCTTCGAGGCCACTCCTCCACACAAAGCTGGAGCTTATCCCTGTTTTCTGTAGCGTGAAGCAGAACAGGTGAAAACAATCACCTCCTGGATGGAACGTAATCTGACACAGGTTTTTTCTCCCAAACTAGTGCTTGTACCCATTTGCACCTGGGTTGAGTAAGGAAAATGTTTGTTAAAAGTCTTTCTCAAGGCACCCAATGTTAGGACTAGCTTTACTGGGATTCAAACTTGGGACCTCATGATCCCAAGCCTGGCAGCCTAACCACTCGGCCACTAACACCACATGTAAAAATTATTCTTGTAATCATTTCCAACTTGACACCGCACATAAGGTGTTTTAAAAAAACCCAAACAAACAAATCAGATTATTTGACATAACAATAAAATAGAATATGTCTAATGTACTAATACTATTTCTAATCACGTAGAGAGTTTATAAAAAAAACCAAAACCCACCATCTACAGGAACCAAGTTTATAAAAAGTGGCACTAATGCAGGTGAGAACTTTCTTACCTCTGTCTCGTGGACTCTGATTGAAGACATTGCCTAGCTTGGATTCAATATCTGGCACCAACTGCAGCGCTTTCTTGTAGTAGTAAATGGCTGATCAAAGGGGAACATTTCAAAGGAAAAGTTATGTTACGTAACGACTCTTTAGATGTAGGAAATGAAACACAACGACATTGAATTGAAATTTAGCCTATTCCTCATATGCGGTGATCTTACGGTGAATTAAGAAGAAACAGCAAGATGAAAGAAATATAAAGGAGCGAAAGGAAAGAAATAGAACCTACCAGTAGCACCTGCCTACCACCCACTCATTGAAAAGGACTTATAAAGTGAGACTTGTTCTGACACTGGCAATGAAGACTAAATGGATTTATATAATAACTATACATATCTGTAGGAGAATAAACTTTAATATTATTATTATTATTGTTTTTATTAATATTGTTATTATAGAATTACTGCAAACTTGTTATATTTATTTATACCCATGTATGACCTTTGCCCTTTATAAATTTGCAAGCAAACTCAAAAGCTCTACCAGTAACTTTAACATGGGGAGTTCCCGTTCATGAAAATTCATTACACGTTTGGCACAACATATGAAAGCTAACCTTCAGCCAGAGCGCCATCGTCTTCTGCCTGCATGCCTTGAAAGAAAAAAGTTTCTCGCCTACAACAAAGAAAAAATGTCAACAGGATCAGTCATTCAAAAACTATCCGTCTAAAACTGATTGAATATAATATAATAATAATAATAATAATAATAATAATAATAATACTGCTTCTACTACTACTAACAACAATACTACTACTACTACTACTACTACTGCTACTAATAATACTAATAATAATGATAATAATAATAATAATAATAGTAATAATAATAATAATAATAATAATAATAATAATAATAATAGTGAACATTTTTATAGCGCCACCTCTCATATACAAACAAGCCCCCTGACGCTTCACAATAATTGGTACATTTTTGGTGACATAAAACTAGAGAAACAGATATGAACATATCACAACATCAGTAACTAATGCATTCTAAAAAAGTGCTATAACATGAGTAAATATATATATATATATATATACACAGAGAAAGCTAGTCAAGTCGATGCTGACAGGTCTTTGACAGAAAGATTGACTAACATTAAAAATCTACTCGTTATTTGTGTGAGTTATCTGATCCTGATCTGCAGAGAAGTGCATAGCGTCACCTTAAAACCTAAAGGGGTGAAGGCTGGCAGCCTTGTCAATATTCAATCCAAATGCTTGGGGAGGCAAGCAAAATAAGTGTGTCGTTATTCCACAATTATACTACAATTATGAAGGCATATGGAGTCCAGTGATTTTTATGCTTTCGTTTGATGTGAATCTGAGCTGTGATAGATTGTGGAGATAATGAAGAAGGGCAATGGAGAGGGAACGTTGTCTTAAGCGACAGTTTTTCCATTCTTGTTATGATATGCATAGCACCTAAAACTAATGACTTGTGCATAGCTTCATGTAAGTCAATGACCTTATTTTATATTTTTTTGGGTAGGTATCATGGAAAACACTGACTCAGATGAAAATCACCTTAAGGGGTGGGGAGTTTGGGACCAAAATGTTGACTTTCTGATCTTTCATATTCGGATAGAACGATCATTTATCTTCAAGTACAAGCTTATGGCAAAAAGACGTCCATATGACGTATTTTTTTCCAATAAAAATATTTTGTAAGCGAGGAAGGTAAGAACAGTCAAAATTTTGACGTAAATTACCCCAACACTGATTGAGAAGATTGGCATTGAAAACCCCTCCAGCGGTGGCTAACCGCCATGTGGCAACACAATTCATTTGCTTGGCTTTCGGGAACACAGCGTGTCGATCGGCCGAGCGCTTTGTGACATAAAAGGTGAAGGCCAGCGCCACACGTATGTAAACACGCGTATAAGTATAGGAATAGAGGGAAAAAAAAACAAAAAACTGATAATTTTGACGGCAGTTTTCACAACAATGCACATCTAAACCTAGTTTTACAATCATCTTTACATTAATAACAATGCCAGAGACTGTCGAAAGAGTAAGGGAACTGTTTACAAGGAGGGCAACCTGTCTGAAGTGTTTGCTTTATGTTATTTTCTTTTCATTTCTGTACTTTTTTCTCGAGTGTAGGGTTTTTCACACTTAAATTCTATCTCCTCCGTCATTTACTGACCGATTTGTATAATATTTTGCACACATGTTCCTGTTAATAAAATGATGTCAGTTTTTTTTTAATATATCTTGTAAACTTTTTGAGAATTTTTTTTTTGTAATAAAAATGTCATTTTTATGTATAAACTATCTATTTTCAAAAATTCATTAAAAAAATATATCAATAAATACCTAAAAAACTAGACGTCATTCTTATTATATTGAATGGAAAAAAACGATCTGCACAGGTTTTGAGTGATTTTTTCATAACTAAGAAAAAGGACGTAGATCTTGAAAATTGGATCAAAATCCAAGATGGCGGCCATTTCCTTGGTAACCAAGGACGCTACAAACTTTTCAATGATATAGGATGACCATATTTTGACAGTTACTCATATACAGTAGTCTCCGCTAAATTGCACAATTCGTCATATTGCACGATTTTATCATGCAACCGAATTTCTCAATGTGAATTACTCCCTCAAAATGCAACAACAACTAGCTTGACTTCGGCAAAATGCAACTGGTTTTCGTAAGTCCATCTTCAATTCACTGCATTTAAAGAGTCAATTCATGTGAAAAATAAATTTGATAACTTTTTCTTGCCTCGTGCCAATGACAAAATCTGTCACGCACGTGTGTCTGTGTGTGTGCATGTGTGATCTAGATCTATGTTAAGTATGTATACACATATACACGACAATAATGCAACTGGTCTTGGCTGTCTGGCTCTGGCAACCCTTACCCGTCCCTTCCCTCCCTGACTCGATAGATCTGCCAGACAGACAATCCGGTCATCTCTCTCTTTTGATCACAGTGAGAAAATATGAGAACAGTCTCGTGTCACTTTTCCCCACGGAGATCATACACTGTATGACGCATGTCATCCAATAAAAAAAACAAATTTGTCACCGAACGTCTTCGCCTGTTGTAGTGTTGAGTCTTGAGTGAGAGAAGAATGTAAGAGATCTATGAAAAGGTCTATTGGGTCTTGTTCTCAAACAAACCACAAACAAACCCCCCAAACAATAACAAACAACTAGCAAACAAAAAAAGAGAATTAGCATGTACATGTATTTCCAAATAAGAATGGCAATGTAAATGCTTAGTAACGCCAAAAGTGATGTCAACTTATACAGCATTAACTGTATATATCTTATCTTCCAAAACAATATCAAACAACTTTAACAAAAATCAAAAATGCGAGACCAGTAGGGGTAAGAAGCAAAAATAAAATATTGTCTTCTCTTAATGTTTTGTAGCATCATAACAATTTCCTATAATAGAAATGGCTATGCAAGCTTCTTGTCATTATAACAGATACCATAAACTCATGGTGACTTGACACTTGAAAACTTGTCTTCATATTCATGTTCGTAAACTATTAATGGACATTCCCAGTCTCCACTTTCTCAACATCGATGTTTCTAATAGCGTAGGAAGCAACCTCTTCAAATTGAAAAACAAAGCCAAAAAATCGTACTTAATACGTTTTTATGTACTGGTTGCCACTATGGAATGGAGGGACTCACCTCATCTTCGAGGTCACTTTTCTCTCTGTGTGCTCTTTTCCCGCTCCTCACTTCTTTCTCCTGAAAGACTTGGACTTTCCGTCCCTTCCCGGATGATTCTGCAGTTCATCCTGCCATTGTTGACGGAATTCTTCTAACTGCATGAAAAAAAACGAGCAGAGCTGAAACTCTAAAAAGTACAAAAGTACAAAAAGATATTACCATAGACAGAGCATCCAAAGAAAAAACAACACACCTTTTGAGTAAAACAACATCATCCTAGAAAAGAACAAAGAATAAAAGGATGAAAACATAATCAAAAACAAAATAAAACAAAATTAATCTCACAATCAAAATGTACATATATCACATAGCATTGCCTTCATGACCAGTTTACAGGCTAAAACAATACCAACACACAACACTGATTGCAATACCAACACACAACACTGATTGCAAATACCAACACATAACACTGATTGCAATATCAACACACAACACTGATTGCACATGTTGGCATTGTGTCATAAAACAAAGTTACGCCTATTCAACACTGACAAATGACAATCAGTGACAACTCCTTCAAAGAAAACAGAATAGACACATGATGTTCTGGGTGAAACCACTTTGTCAGACGACAAGTGAGTACTATCCTAACTCAATTATACAGACACCACAGTGTGATATCTATTTGGTTTCATTGAAATTTATGCCATCCACCATATAAAGGTGATCTCAGGGTGAATTAATTAAGAGGAAAAAGCAAGATAAAAAGATAGACAAAAAGTAAAAGAGGGAAAGGAAAGAAGTGGCTGTGATGTCAAAAGGAAGAACAAAAATGGAATGAAAGGTGAGTGCAGAGGAGAATGAAATTAGGGAAAGAACGACGGTGATAGTGAGAAGGAGTGGAAGGAAAAGGGAAAAGAAGGCTATAAAAGGGAATAGAGAGGTGTAGAAATATTTATATAATGTTTACATCATTTGGTCATATTTAGAAAATAGAAAGCACCCTTAACTGTACGACCAACCCAATAAAATCACAAATAAAATTGTCCCATCGCTCCAGAAGACCACTTCATTTAATATGCTAAAGGGAGAGAAACAAGAAATATTTTATCCCTTGGCAACCAACATTATGTCATTGCTAACACTGCACAATATCACTGCACTCTAGTTGTTAGGCCCTCTTTTAAACATTCATATAATCATTGCCACTGTACTATAATAATTTTTGCTTTTTAATCTTGAACTGTAAAGTATACCATGCTTTATTACCCTTGTATAATGTAATGTGTATTTTGTTCTGCTGTGAAACGTGATGTACCACCAACCAAATGTGTTTGTATTTTGGGGCAATAAACATATATACGGTACCTACCTTATCTTATTTCTTTCTTTTATTTGAATTTAAACCATCCATCACAGTGATGACCTCTGCATATTCAGAGGAAACAGCAAGATAAAAAAATAAATGAAAGAATGTAAGGAAAGACCTAAAAGAAATCACAAAAGAGAACATAAAGACAGAGCAGTGTGTCATAGAAAGTAAAGACAGAGCAGTATGTCATAGAAAGTAAAGACAGAGCAGTGTGTCATAGAAAGTAAAGACAGAGCAGTGTGTCATAGAAAGTAAAGACAGAGCAGTGTGTCATAGAAAGTAAAGACAGAGCAGTATGTCATAGAAAGTAAAGACAGAGCAGTGTGTCATAAAAAGTAAAGACAGAGAAAAGGTGTGTCATAAAAGTAAAGACAGAGCAGTGTGTCATAGAAAGTAAAGACAGAGCAGTGTGTCATAGAAAGTAAAGACAGAGCAGTGTGTCATAGAAAGTAAAGACAGAGCAGTATGTCATAGAAAGTAAAGACAGAAGACAGAGCAGTGTGTCATAGAAAGTAAAGACAGAGCAGTGTGTCATAGAAAGTAAAGACAGAGCAGTATGTCATAGAAAGTAAAGACAGAGCAGTATGTCATAGAAAGTACAGACAGAGCAGTGTGTCATAGAAAGTAAAGACAGAGCAGTGTGTCATGTAAAGACAGGGCAGTGTGTCAGAAAGTAAAGACAGAGCAGTGTGTCATAGAAAGTAAAGACAGGGCAATGTGTCATAGAGACTAAAGACAGGGCAGTGTGTCCTAGAAAGTAAAGACAGAAGACAGGGCAGTGTGTCATAGAAAGTAAAGACAGGGCAGTGTGTCCTAGAAAGTAAAGACAGAAGACAGGGCAGTGTGTCCTAGAAAGTAAAGACAGAGCAGTGTGTGTCATAGAAAGTAAAGACAGGGCAGTGTGTCATAGAAAGTAAAGACAGAGCAGTGTGTCATAGAAAGTAAAGACAGAGCAGTGTGTCATAGAAAGTAAAGACAGAGCAGTGTGTCATAGAAAGTAAAGACAGAGCAGTGTGTCATAGAAAGTAAAGATAGGGCAGTGTGTCATAGAAAGTAAAGACAGGGCAGTGTGTCATAGAGACTAAAGACAGGGCAGTGTGTCATAGAAAGTAAAGACAGAAGACAGGGCAGTGTGTCATAGAAAGTAAAGACAGAGCAGTGTGTCATAGAAAGTAAAGACAGAGCAGTGTGTCATATAACTTAAAGACAGAGCAGTGTGTCATAGAAAGTAAAGACAGAGCAGTGTGTCATAGAAATTAAAGACAGAGCAGTGTGTCATAGAAAGTAAAGACAGAGCAGTGTGTCATAGAAAGTAAAGACAAAGCAGTGTGTCATAGAAATTAAAGACAGGGCAGTGTGTCACTGAAAGTAAAGACAGAGCAGTGTGTCATAGAAATTAAAGACAGAGCAGTGTGTCATAGAAAGTAAAGACAGAGCAGTATGTCACTGAAAGTAAAGACAAAGCAGTGTGTCATAGAAAATAAGGACAAAGCAGTATGTCATAGAAAGTAAAGACAGAGCAGTATGTCATAGAAATTAAAGACAGAGCAGTGTGTCATAGAAAGTAAAGACAGAGCAGTATGTCACTGAACGTAAAGACAAAGCAGTGTGTCATAGAAAATAAGGACAAAGCAGAATGTCATAGAAAGTAAAGACAGTGCAGTGTGTCATAGAAAATAAAGACAGAAGACAGGGCAGTGTGTCATAGAAAGTAAACACAGGGCAGTGTGTCATAGAAAGTAAAGACAGAGTAGCAATGTGTCACAGAAAGTAAAGACAGGGCAGTGTGTCATAGAAAGTAAAGACAGAAGACAGGGCAGTGTGTCATAGAAAGTAAAGACAGAAGACAGGGCAGTGTGTCATAGAAAGTAAAGACAGAGCAGTGTGTCACGGAGTAAAGACAGAGTAGCAATGTGTCACAGAAAGTAAAGACAGGGCAGTGTGTCATAGAAAGTAAAGACAGGGCAGTGTGTCACAGAGACTAAAGACAGGGCAGTGTGTCATAGAGACTAAAGACAGGGCAGTGTGTCATAGAAAGTAAAGACAGGTAGTGTGTCATAGAAAGTAAAGACAGGGCAGTGTGTCACAGAAAGAAGACAGGGCAGTGTGTCATAGAAAGTAAAGACAGGCAGTGTGTCATAGAAAGTAAAGACAGAAGACATGGCAGTGTGTCACAGAAAGTAAAGACAGGGCAGTGTGTCATAGAGACCAAAGACAGGGCAGTGTGTCACAGAAAGTAAAGACAGGGCAGTGTGTCATAGAAAGTAAAGACAGGGCAGTGTGTCATAGAAAGTAAAGACAGAAGACATGGTGTGTCATAGAAAGTAAAGACAGAAGACATGGCAGTGTGTCATAGCAAAGACAGAAGAAGGGTAAAGACAGGCAGTGTGTCATAGAAAGTAAAGACAAAGGCAGTAGTGCCATAGGAAGTAAAGACAGGGCAGTGTGTCATAGAAAGTAAAGACAGGGCAGTGTGCCATAGAAAGTAAAGACAGGGCAGTGTGTCATAGAAAGTAAAGACATGGCAGTGTGTCATAGAAAGTAAAGACACGGCAGTGTGTCATAGAAAGTAAAGACAGAAGACATGGCAGTGTGTCATAGAAAGTAAAGACAGACACGGCAGTGTGTCATAAAATAGAAAGTAAAGACAGAAGACAGGGCAGTGTGTCATAGAAAGTAAAGACAGGGCAGTCATAGAAAGTAAAGACAGGGCAGTGTGTCAGGGCAAAGAAGGGCAGTGTGTCATAGAAAGCAAAAAGACAGGGCAGTGTGTCATAGAAAGTAAAGACAGGGCAGTGTGTCATAGAAAGTAAAGACAGGGCAGTGTGTCATAGAAAGTAAAGAAGACAGGGCAGTGTGTCATAGAAAGTAAAGACAGGGAGTGTGTCATAGAAAGTAAAGACAGGGCAGTGTGTCATAGAAATAAAGACAGGGCAGTGTGTCATAGAAAGTAAAGACAGGGCAGTGTGTCATAGAAAGTAAAGACAGGGCAGTGTGTCATAGAAAGTAAAGACAGGGCAGTGTGTCATAGAAAGTAAAGACAGGGCAGTGTGTCATAGAAATAAAAAAGACATAGAAAGCAAAGACAGGGCAGTGTGTCACAGAAAGTAAAGACAGAAGACAGGGCAGTGTGTCATAGAAAGTAAAGACAGGGCAGTGTGTCATAGAAAGTAAAGACAGGGCAGTGTGTCATAGAAAGTAAAGACAGTGTCATAGAAAGTAAAGACAGTGTGTCACAGAAAGTAAAGAAAGCAGTGTGTCACAGAAAGTAAAGACAGGGCAGTGTGTCATAGAAAGTAAAGACAAGGGAGTGTGTCATAGAAAGTAAAGACAGGGCAATGTGTCATAGAAAGTAAAGACAGGGCAGTGTGTCATAGAAAGTAAAGACAGTAAAGACAGGCAGTGTGTCATAGAAAGTAAAGACAGGGCAGTGTGTCATAGAAAGTAAAGACAGAAGGCAGTGTGTCATAGAAAGTAAAGACAGGGCAGTGTGTCACAGAAAGTAAAGACAGGGCAGTGTGTCATAGAAAGTAAAGACAGGGCAGTGTGTCATAGAAAGTAAAGACAGGGCAGTGTGTCATAGAAAGTAAAGACAGGGCAGTGTGTCATAGAAATAGCAATGTGTCATAGAAAGTAAAGACAGGGCAGTGTGTCATATAAAGAAAATGTGTAAAGACAGTAAAGTAGCAATGTGTCACAGAAAGTAAAGACAGGGCAGTGTGTCATAGAAAGTAAAGACAGGGCAGTGTGTCATAGAAAGTAAAGACAAAGACAGGCAGTGTGTCATAGAAAGTAAAGACAGGGCAATGTGTCACAGAAAGTAAAGACAGAAGCAGTGTGTCATAGAAAGTCACAGAAAAAGACAGGGCAGTGTGTCATAGAAAGTAAAGACAGGGCAATGTGTCATAGAAAGTAAAAAGGGACAGTAAAGACAGGGCAATGTGTCACAGAAAGTAAAGACAGGGCAGTGTGTCACAGAAAGTAAAGACAGGGCAGTGTGTCATAGAAAGTAAAGACAGGGCAGTGTGTCACAGAAAGTAAAGACAGGGCAGTGTGTCATAGAAAGTAAAGACAAAGTGTGTCATAGAAAGTAAAGACAGGGCAGTGTCATAGAAAGTAAAGACAGGGCAGTGTGTCATAGAAAGTAAAGACAGGGCAGTGTGTCATAGAAAGTAGTAAAGACAGGGCAGTGTGTCATAGAAAGTAAAGACAGAGCAGTGTGTCATAGAAAGTAAAGACAGGGGCAGTGTGTCACAGAAAGTAAAGACAGGGCAGTGTGTCACAGAAAGCAAAGACAGGGCAATGTGTCACAGAAAGTAAAGACAAAGACAGGGCAGTGTGTCACAGAAAGTAAAGACAGGGCAGTGTGTCACAGAAAGTAAAGAAGGGCAGTGTGTCACAGAAAAAGGGCAGTGTGTCACAGAAAGTAAAGACAGGGCAGTGTGTCATAGAAAGTAAAGACAGAAGACAGGGCAGTGTGTCGCAGAAAGTAAAGACAGAAGACAGGGCAGTGTGTCATAGAAAGCAAAAGACAAATAAACAGTAAAGACAGGGCAGTGTGTCATAGAAAGAAAGACAGAAGAAGATAGAGCAGTGTGTCACAGAAAGTAAAGACAGAAGACAGGGCAGTGTGTCATAGAAAGTAAAGATAGAGCAGTGTGTCATAGAAAGTAAAGACAGTCATAGAAAGTAAAGACAGAGCAGTGTGTCATAGAAAGTAAAGACAGAGCAGTTTGTCACAGAAAGTAAGGACAAAGACAGAGCAGTGTGTCATAGAAAGTAAAGACAGAGCAGTGTGTCATAGAAAGTAAAGACAGCAGTTTGTCATAGAAAGTAAAGACAGAGCAGTGTGTCATAGGTAGAAAGTAAAGACAGCAGTTTGTCATAGAAAGTAAAGACAGCAGTGTGTCATAGAAAGTAAAGACAGGGCAGTGTCATAGACATTAAAGACAGAGCAGTGTGTCATAGAAAGTAAAGACAGCAGTTTTTCACAGAAAGTAAAGACAGGGCAGTTTGTCACAGAAAGTAAAGACAGCAGTTTGTCACAGAAAGTAAAGACAGCAGTTTGTCACAGAAAGTAAAGACAGTAGTTTGTCATAGAAAGTAAAGACAGAGCAGTTTGTCATAGAAAGTAAAGACAGAGCAGTGTGTCATAGAAAGTAAAGACAGGGCAGTTTGTCATAGAAAGTAAAGAGACAGCAGTTTTTTACAAAAAGTAAAGACAGGGCAGTGTGTCATAGAAAGGACGGCAAATAGAAGTCTGGAAAGAGAGAGAGAGAGAGAGAGAGAGAGAGAGAGAGAGAGAGAGAGAGAGAGAGAGAGTGAGAGAGAGAGAGAGAGAGAGAGAGAGAGAGAGAGAGAGAGAGAGAGAGAGAGGGAGGGAGGGAGAGAGAGAGAGAGAGAGAGAGAGAGAGAGAGAGAGAGAGAGAGAGAGAGAGAGAGAGAGAGAGAGAAAGAGAGAGAGACAGACAGACAGACAGACAAACAGATAGACAGACAAAGCGACACAAGACATTGAGAGCAACAAAATTAAAAATAAAACAAAACGGACAGAGAATCTATCAGAGAATGGGTTACCTGGTTATTCAAATTAGCACCCTGATTCCTCTGGGGATTTCCTGAATCTCCAAGATTAGCATGCTTGTATCCGTCATCTAACAGATCAATTTCAAATTCGTTTTCCTCTCCTTTAGCAGCGTCTTCAATGTAAGCTGATTGGATGACAGGCAGTGCTGCCCTGTCATTGTCAGAGGTAGTACCAGCCTTCGCTGAGGAATTGTGTGAATTTTTACTGTCCTGAAAAGAAGAGAAAAAATTCAAGTATCAAATGGAAAGATGCGCCCCTAACAATTCCTCCCTTTCATCAGATTCACTACACTTTAGAGGTGTTGTAGTGAAACAGTGGTTCAAAATTCATGGTTGGCCCAGGTAGGTTCTCACTATGTTGGACTCTTAGGAAAGGTCCTTCACTCTGCTTTCCTGACTCAAGTGTGAGTGAGTACCCAGCTATACGTAGAGAAGGATCTTGGCAGTGTGTTAGTATAAAGCGCCTAACAGGCTGCTGTACTGTATGCTCCTTGAGGAGTTGAGGACTGAAGGAAGTAGTCTTCTGGGGTTATTATCAATATGTTTATATTATGGGGTTAGTGCCTTTTCCATCTATTACTTAGATAATTGTCATGAGGTCATTTACATTCTAATCAGTCATATACTTAGATCTAGATATGTAGATTCTAGATCTAGAGATAAACAGTACATTATACAAAGATGTTTTGTCACCCTAATAATAATAAGATTATAAAACTACTAATACTACAACTATAACTACGGTAAAATGATATTGGTGGCACAAGAAAGAACACTGGCGGCGTTGCCTCTGACGATTGCTATTGAGATTCTCTCAAACAACCAAGCCGTCTGCCAGGGTTCGCCGTTACGAGCATGGCTCCCAATTCGGACAAAAAGCGCAAGGTAAAGGGTCTGCACACATATAAATGATACAGTGGGTGAGCCTGCACTTGTGCAGGGATATAGACTATAAATCCATCTTTATGTATTTGTTTTGTACTTCTTGGCCCATACAAATGTTGAAAAGAATGTTGATATCTGCATCATAAATAAAGGTACTGACAAACATTTCAAAAGACTAATGAGCCAGAAGAGATAAGATAAAAAGATAAGATAAAAGTATGAGTGCACCGCGTGGAAAAACCTGTACCTTTAAGTTTCTCACTGCCCGCGGTTAAGTTATGTTGACCGAGGTCAGTGACCGGTCAGGAGAGCGCACCGTACCTGTCGGCAGCTGTGTAACCGCTAGTTAAATTACTGTACTGTATTATTTTTTTGGCCTTAACTATTGGGAAAGTTGTTATATCGTTATAAGTGATTTTCTATTGTGAGTAAAGATGATGCAGAAGACATGATTCATCATTATACAAGCATAGTTTGAAGTTGGTCAAGCAAAGTAGAAATTGCTCACAAGTTGGGGAGTTTGTCATGTGTCAGGGACGGTGATAAATGTTAAAATAATGGCAGGGGCCCGACAATGATACTAACCGAAAAAGTCGCATTCAATCACGAAAGACTGCTGCAACAGAAAGCAACCTCTCAATAAATTATACTTACTTTCTTCCCTTTCTTTTAACGCCCACAAAAACCAAGTCCCAACTTTTCATCTCACTCCTTAAAAAAACCCATCCTCTCTATTATTTTACTTGGGGTGTGCCCGACTATGGATTTTTTGCTTTAGATAGATCTAGATCTAGATCTAGATCTATGTTATGTTCACTTATTAATGAATTTCACTCACTTGCAACCATTAAACAATATGTCTGAGTATAGAAAGCCTCCTACATGGAATGGAATACTCAAATATTGCTGCATTTGAAACCAACCCTCTCTCGCTTTTACCCCAACTTTTTTCTCTGATTCTAACATTAGTAATATAGGCTACGTCCCTTTCATATGCCCTAGATCTACAATGGAAATCCTTCCACACTTAAAAAAACAACAACCTAGACCTACAACTCTAGATTTACTTAGCTTCTAGATCAAAATCTGGATATACTTACCATGGATTCCTTTAAGAATTAATTTCAAACTAGATATACCTCTATCAAAATTAAATCTCTGAAAGAAAAGCAAATAACAGATCTGTCGAAGAGTCTCGCCCTTTATTTCAGCAGCCATGGTATTCTACCAGATGGTAGGCTGGTTGACTTATAACAGTACTGCTAGTAAGGTCTTTCTTGACCCAACTGTATGTTTGATCTATTTTCAGTCAATTCAATGAGTTTACAACTTCTGATCTCAATTTCAGGTCTTGTTTTCAACTTGGTTTTCAGCTTTCCTCCAGGCTGTGTTTGACCTTTCAACCCCTTACAATGTAGCGTTCAGTTGCTTACCGTCGTGTAAGAGACACTTGCGTTTTACCCTTTTGATTGGATAAAGGTGGGCTATTTAAAATAACTCCCAATCAAGTGTAACAATGCAAGACAACCTTCAAGATGCTTGGGGCCTACTTAATGACTGAACGCTACTCTAACTTCCGTTTTGAAAGTATTAAATGAGCCGTATAGGATTTGCTGGCAATTTTGAAAGGGGCAACGCTCGTCACGACTCATTACGTATCACTAGGTGAAAAACGACAATAAGTGACAACTCCACCAATAAAGACCGACCAAACACGTGACGTTTCAGGTATAACCCTTCGTCAGACAACAAACGAGAAATATCTAGAATCTAGATCTAAACCCTACCTAAGGCATCACACAATGTGATATCAGAAGAAAAACAGAAGGGTTATACCCGAAACGTCACGTGTTTGTTCTGTCTTTATTGGTGGAGTTGTCACTTATTGTCGTTTTTCACATTTGACGTCACCCCACTGTGGCTCCTTTGTATTATTTACGGTATCACTAGAATATTTAGTATCAATCAATAAGAATAGCTCTGAAACCTGAAATGATTGGATATCCTCTGGTAATCTAAATCATGATTGCAATGTTGAAGTCTTGATTTTGTCGGATAATTACAGTACACGATAATTGCAACAGATGCCGCAAATATAAACTAATATAGACCTATAAGAGAAATGAACATGTTCAAACTGTCAGGGAGACCACGATGTCTGTCTCGTGAAGGGAAATCTAGAATCCAGAATATAAAACTTGTTTTTTGTGTGTGTTGCCGAAGAAGGTATATATATATATATATATAATATATATATATATATATATATATATATATATATATATATATATATATATATATATATATATTCTATATATATATATATATATATATATATATATATATATTCCTTTCACTAGTTATCGGCCTACTGTAGTTTTATTCTTTTATTATCTTTAGTATTAGTAGTACTAGTAGTAGTAGCAGCAGTAGCAGTAATAGTAGTAGTAGTAGTAGTAGTAGTAGTAGTAGTAGTAGTAGCAGCAGCAGTAGTAGTAGTAGGCTAGAAGTAGTAGTATCTTAGTGAGAAGAAAAAGGAGGACGAGGAGAAATAGGGGAGAGGAGGAGGAAGAGCAGAAGGAGAATAAAAGAATGAGGAGGAGGAGAAGAAGAAGAAGGCGACGGAGAACACAAGCAGGAACAAGAAAAGAAGGAGAAGAAGATTTTCTTTAATGCTACAAATGGCCAGCTTACATTCCATTAGATCAGCTTGAACTTAATACAAGAACAACCAGACCAGGCTGTCAAACATACACGGTTCTATCTTCAAACATTGATTGTCCCCTGCACTCAATTTACCCAAGTACAGTAAGGCTGTGGAATGGACTGGCAGCAGAAATAAAACTCAGCAGTAGCACTGAAGACTTTAAAAACAAAATTAAACACAGCAGTTTAAAATAAAATTTGGATTAACATGTTTGGGTTAAATCAAAATATGCACGCTGAAAGAAATACTCAAGAAATGTAATAATAATACTTTATTCATCCAAAGAAGGAAAATACATTCTCTTCCTCATAAGTAAGTTTAAAAATCATAATACATAAATTTATTCATTATTAGAATTGCTAAACATTAATGCAGTAATAGTATTAGTATGCATATACATCACAGAAATGCGTAAGATATACAACATCATTCGAGCCCTCCAACAGCCCCCCCCCACACACACACACACATAACCGACACTCTCACACACGCCTTTGATCAAAGCTCATTCCTCCATGCCCAACATCCACCTCCATTTGTGTTGATAAGTACATCACAGAAATGCGTAGGAACCCCACATACACGCCCTCGGTCAAGTTTATTCATCCATGTCCATTTGTTTTGTTAAAAACCTTGACAGCGGACGGAATGATTGTATTCAAGTATCTGTTTATGTTGGCCCCTGGGACTCCGAACCTACCACTTCTAGTTATTTTTAGACAGTCAATGTCTGCACGAAGTGGGTAAGTTTCGTCAACAGTGATGTTAGTCAGTTTTTTGGTTATACGTCGTTCATAAACTGTGTGTTCACTATCAGCCCACCTGCCTTTCTGATCACCTCGTCAAGTCTCCTCCTATCAAATTTAGTTATGTTCCCACCCCAACTGGGAAGCCTGGAAGGTCAACACCGAACATGTAACTGACGAATAGAACATTTGTAATAGGTGTGTATCGACATGAAAAGACCCCAGTTTTCTCATATAATAAAGCCGTGTGTTCGCTTTTTCATGATGTTGTCTGTGTTCTCGGTCCAATTCAATGTGTTATCAATTATTATTCCTAAATACTTGTAGCTCTGTGCTCGCTCAATTTCTATCCCTTTTATGGTGACTGGGGAGGGTTCAATTTTATTTTTTCCTGAAATCAATTATCATTTCCTTAGTTTTTAAAATAGTTAACTCAATGTAGTTTTGGTGGCAACAGCTCACAAAATTGTCTACATCATTTAAATAGTTATTGTCAATGTCATTAATTATAAGTCCAATTTCCCCAGTATCGTCCGCGTACGTGTCTATGATGACGTCGTCATGTTTGGATCTACAGTTTGCGGTGTACAGGGAGAAGAGAAATGGGGATAATACTGTACCCTGGGAGCACCATTATTAGTATATGATGTGTCAGAAGTAAGGTCAACGGGAGGATTGGTTTGGTTTTCTAAGAGAAAGGGGAAAGATGAA
>JAXRKP010000423.1:167500-222500 GCA_037039925.1 Doris montereyensis
GAAAAGTACATGTGCATGAATGTAGATGGACATATGAGGAACATTGTCATCGTCTGTGCTCAGTTTGCAACAGCATTATTCTCCTTCTTCTTTATCAGCTCCCATTCTACATTCCGGTGTATGGGTTTTAGATGTTCGAAATGTTCTCTTCTCCAGGCTGCCCTGTCCTGACATTTTCTGTTCCATTCTGTGAAAGTTAAATTTCTTTGCGTTAATGCCTCTTTTATATCTTCTTCCCACTTTCTCCGAGGCCTGTATTTTGGCTTTTACCTTGAGTTTTAGCACTGTATACTGATTTAGCTATTCTACTGTCATTCATTCTGTTTACATGCCCAAACCATCTCAATTGATTAATTTCTATCTTAGTTTTTATGCTGTCTGCTTTACTTTTATCTCTTATTGTTGTGTTTTTTTGATTTTGTCTCTTTTAGTTTTCCCTACTACTCTTCCTAGATATTTCATTTGGGCTGCCTGTACTCTATTTTGTATTCCCTACTGTCTAAGCTCCAGGTTTCACTGCCATAGAGGAGAGTATGACAATAAACTGTGTTGTATACTGCCATTTTGGTTTTTGTTGACAATTCTTGTTTACCTACAAATGTCTTTCATAGATGGTTATATATTGCACTCTGCCTTTTGGATTCTCTGGCTGATTTATTCTCTTAGTGTTCCCTTGAGTTAATCATTACTCCTAAGCAATGGTAGCTTTGAACTTGTTCTAAATTCTCCTGCCTAATTTAAGATTTTGGGTTTTAGCTTCCCTAGTTACTAGCATTGTTTTGGTTTTCTTTGCATTTACTCTCATTCCTCTTTAATTTAATTCATATTTCATTATGTTGATATTTGACTGGAGGTCCCTTTCTGATTTCCCAAACAGAACTAAATCATCAGCAAGTGAAAACTTTCACACACACCTACATTTATTTCCTTCATTTTCGAGGATGCCTTTGCGACTGAATCCATAAATGTGATAAACAAAAGAGGACTTAGGATACAACCCTGTCTTTCTCTTATATCTACTTCAAATTCTTCAGACATTTCCAGCTACTCTCGCTGCACATGTTGGTTTATTGTATAAACTTGTAATGGCTTCTATTAAATTTTGCTCTTCGTTGTGTTCTTTTAAGGAATGCCATAGTTCGTCCCTCTTCACAGTGTCAAATGCCTTTTCTAAGTCAATAAAACACAGGTACAAGTCAATGTTTCTCTCAAGGAATTTTTCTATTATTTGTCTAATTGTAAATATATGGTCTTGAACACTTTTTCCTGGTCTAAATCCACTTTGGTGTTCTTCAATCTGATCCTCTACTCTTTTCCTTAGTCTCATTTCCAGAATCCTGGCATACGCTTTTCCTGGTACACTAAGTAGTGATATCCCCTATCGTTTCAACATTCAATAGTTGATCCTTTCTTTGTGTATTGGTACTACCGTTCCCTTATTCCAGTCGTCTGGCACCTGTTTGGACTTCCATGCTTGTTGACATATTGTTGAAGTAGTTTGTCTGCCTCTCCTTTGGTTGTTAATCATTTCTGGATAAACTTGATCTGCTCCTGGGGCTTTTCCTAATTTCACTTTTCTTATAGTTGTTTGGAGTTCTTCCATTGATATATCTACATCTTCAACTGTCTCATTTCGATTACTTGTTACTCTTAATAATTGATCTTTACTCCTTGTTTCATATGTTCTGGAGGGATTATGTAATTGTTGAGAATGTTTTCTCCATGTTTTCCATGATTTGGCTGTCTTCTTTCATTATTTCTCCTTTGGCATTCTTAAATTGTCGTATTGGGCATGCTTTAGTCTTTCTCATGCTCTTCATTGCCCCCCCCCAGAATAGCTTTTGATTTCCTTGATAGCTTTCTTGGAGTCTTTGTCCAAACTCTTCCCATTGTACCTGTTTTGTTTTCCTCACTTCCTCTTTGGCGATAGCTCTTTTATTCACGTAATCTAGCCTATCCTCTGGTCTCTTTGTTTGCAAGTATTTCTTCCAGGCAGCCTTCTTTTCTTTGATCTTAGTCTTGATATTCTCATTCCACCATGCTGTTCTTTTCTTATCTCCTTTAATTTGTTTCCTACCACAGACCTCTTCAGTACAACTGAGGAGTGTTTCTTTATATATTTGCCACTTTTCTTCTATCGTGCTTTCCCTCAGATCCATCTGCCTTTCACTGGTAAATATTTTTATCCTGGATTGGTATATCTGATGTACTATTGGTTTATTTAGTTCTATTTTGAGTTTAGTAGCTTTCTTCTCTTTCCTTTTCTGTTTGTTTTCTTCAGTTCAGTTAATAATCGCATTTTGGCAATCATTATGTGATGATCACTAAATATTTCAGCTCCTCTGTTTACTCTTGCATCCATTGTACTGTAAAAAAAAAGGAGCTGCAAACTATTATGTAGTCTATGATTGACTTGTCACATCTGTCGTCATTTACTCCTGTATATTTGTGGATATCTTTATGAGGAAAATGTGTTAGCTATTTTCATGTTATTCTTTAGACAAAAATCTATTAGTCTCTCTCCTTTTGGAGAAGTTGTTGTCTCCTCCTTCTTTACCTATTACTCCTCCTGATATTTCTACATAGTTGCCTTCTAGCGTTTAAATCTCCTAAAACCATTAATTCCTGTTTGGGTTTGATATTCTCTGCAGCTATCTGTAAATCATTTTCAAAGATATCTTTTTCTTCTTTGGTGGCATCTTCGTTTGGTCCATACGTTATTAATAATTTAATTTCTCTTCCTTTTGGTTTAATATTTATCTTTAATAGCCATGGGCTTATACATTTCCAACTTTCTAGTACTATTTCTTGCTTTTTTATGCAGTAGGAGGCCTACACCTGCTCTAGCTCTATCTTTTACATCTACTCCTGAGAAGATTAAAGTATGATTAGGTCCTACATTTTCTATTCCTTGTCCTTTTTTTCTTTGTTTCTGTAATAGCCAAAATGTCTACTTTGAAATTTTCCATTTCTTCAACTCATTCTAACTCTTTTCCATTAATTGTCCTAACATTCCATGTTCCAAAAAATCACAGTCCATGTTCTTTTCCAGAGTCGTCTTCGAAAGTTCAAGCCGGGTATATCATTGTATATATTTCTTTGAATCACTTTGGTTTTGGAAAAGCAGGGGATTGGCCCACTGTACTCCTAGGTAGATGGTGGGACTGCCACCTTGAGGCTCCCCTATCGGGCCTTGTTATTTTTTCCCAGGGGTTAATTCCCTTAGCCTTTGGTTGCTTAAAACCAGATCGCAAGGCAGCAGGTTATTATTTTCTGCCAGGGTTAACTCCCTTAGCCTTTGGTCAACCAAGACCCGCCTGCAAGGCAGCAGGAGACTCGTGGAGGGCGGGACCGCCTAATCCCCATTTACCTGTCCACTGCCCGGACAGTATTATTGCATAGGGAATTAATTAATTTATGTATCTTTCGTTCTTTCTTCATTTAGAAAATAATCTATTGCTTTTTTTTTTATCTAAATTCTTGGGCAATAATCATTTTGAGATGAAAGTAAAAAAATAGATGATGATGATGAACTATAAAGGGAAGAACCATGACCATTAAAATTTGAAACATAGAAGATTCTAAGATTACTAACGTTATATTTCGCGGATACAAAACTTTCGGATATTAATATATTCCTTCTATTTCTTTTTTTTTATTACTTTGAAACAATTATTATTCATCCTCACCCTCCCTACCCCTCTCTCTCTCTCTCCTCTCTTTGTACCTCTCTTAATCTCTAAGTCTTCTTCTTACATCTTAAATTTCAAACTCCCCCTCTCCCTCTCTTACTCACTCACCACCTCCCTCTCTTTTTTTCTCATTCACTGATTCTCTGTCTGTCTCCTCCTCCCCCCCCCCCCCCACACTTTTTCTCTCTCTTTCTAACCATATATATATATATATATATATATATATATATATATATATATATATATATATATATATATATATATATATATATATATATATATCCCTCTCATCTCTCTCTCTCTCTCTCTCTCTCTCTCTCTCTCTCTCTCTCTCTCTCTCTCTCTCTCTCTCTCTCTCTCTCTCTCTCTCTCTCTCTCTCTCTCTCTCTCTCTCTCTCTCAGTGAGTATAGAATAGCTCAAAACTGAGAGACTGTAGGCCTACTTTGACGTTTTCAGAATCTTTGGATAGACGAGAATCTAAATCTAGATCCAATCGGATTGTAATTTTTATTCGACACCGTAAGGCTAAAGTCGGGCCAACTGTACACTGGAGTGGATACTATCTGGATAGGATTGGATAGATTGATGCCAGGTGACCGGTACTACTATAACCCGGAATCTACCGAAATCTACCAAAATCTACCGAAATCTACCGGAATCTACCGAAATCTACCGAAATCTACCGGAATCTACCGAAATCTACCTGAATCGATCTTGCGAGAGTTCTTTCCCTTTTGTTTTGATTTCATGCGCGGGCGCTACTGATTATAATTGCTGCTAATCGACTAACGCAACACATTATAATTTGCTGCTTCATCGAACTTCCTACATTGATCTTTGTGCCACAGAGAGGTATGTATACTATTTTCACCATTTTTATATTGTAAATAATCTGTTTAAAAAGATTTTTTATAATTGTCATCCGGATGTTCTGGATCTAAAATCTATAATATAATATGTTGTGATGTGTGTCACATGCCATGTGTGCCCATTCCTTTGTCTCTGTCTGTCTGTCTCTGTCTGTCTGCCTGTCTGTCTGTCTGTCTGTTTGTTTGTCTCTGTCTGCCAGTCTGTCTCTCTGTTTCTGTCTCTGTCTGTCTGTCTGTCTCTGCCTCTGCCTCTGTCTCTGTCTGTCTGTCTGTCTGTTTGTCTGTGTCTCTGTCTGTCTGTCTGTCTGTTTGTCTGTCTGTCTCTGTTTCTCTCTCTGTCTCTCTCTCTCTCTCTCTCTCTCTCTCTCTCTCTCACACACACACACACACACACACACACACACACACAAACAAACACGGATGTTAAAAAATTTTGAGAGACAGATATAATTGATGTCAAGAGTTTTGTATGAATTTTTGCCGTTCGCACTCAAAACGGAAAGATTAGCATAGGCAGCAAGACAAGTGATGTAGAGGTATCTTTGCATTTTACTCATCTGTAGTGACTTGACCGTATTTGGAATATCACGAAATAATCAGCCAATCAAATTTCTGACTTATTTTGCACATTTTGTGGTGATTTAGATGTGTTCTCAGTTAATAATCAGCGTTACACAATTTACTTGTCGAAATCGACAAAATAATTTCTTTCTTTCTTTCTTTCTCAAAGGACCTGTCTCAGTCCAGACAAGAAAGATGTTGTTGGCAACATGGGCAAGCGCAAATTAATACCCTTGCACAGAGTGCAAAGAGAACTGTGGGAAGAACACCAGTTCAATTGAATGCAGCGTCTGCAGTCAGTGGATTCACCGGTTAGTAAAAACTATCTATCAATCTGTCTGTCGGTCTGTCTGTCTGTATATCTGTCTGACATCAGTTGGACCGTTATTAGACCCCCGCCTCCTCATGAAACAATCTGAGGCTATTCATCTGTTTGTTGCAGGAGATGTGTACCTCTTACATACGAGCAACTGGAAAGATGGGAAGGCGATCTTCACTTTGTGTGCCGCATGTGCTGCTTTGCAGTCTCAGGGTTATACAGACAGATGCATCTATCCAGAGGTAATAAGCCCTTAGAAAAATGATGACGATGATTCATAATTGATATGAAATAAGCACTAACATGATTGACGCCGATTGTATGAGTTTGTAAGAAGACGGTATTGGAAGGAAAGAACGTGAGAAAGAAGTGACTCATCGGTCCGTCACCCTAGTTCTTGTTTGTTCTATCTGCACATTTTGAATAACTGAGAAAATCGACATTGAATGTTTGAAGTCTGATTATTGCGAATCTATAGACAAATATATTCAAGTAAACAATTCTTTGCGATAGTTGGATGCAAAATATAGGTTTTTGTGTGTTTACCTCAAGCTTTGATAAAGATTTCTTGATTTAAAACCCAAAAAATCACTTTTTCTATCTCCATGTTTCTAAACGAATGGCCCGCTTGGCTCAGTACTTGAGTGTTCTATCTCCAGAATAAAATGCCCTCATTGTCTTTGTTACGCTCTGCGGGCTTGTTTGTTCTAACTGCGTTTATTTCACTAGTGCAGGCTTTCGGTTTGCATTGTCGACAACCTGATGTGCTCTACATGCTGATAATGTAATACATTATGAAACACGAACTAACTTAAATAGTAATAAAATGTCTAATCTTATGTTTTAAGTCCGAAAAAGGTTAATTTCTCTCTCTCTCTCTCCTCTTCTCTCTCTCTCTCTCTCTCTCTCTCTCTCTCTCTCTCTCTCTCTCTCTCTCTCTCTCTCTTTCTTTCCCTCCTCCCTCCTCCTCTCTCTCTCTCTCTCTCTCTCTCTCTCTCTCTCTCTCTCTCTCTATCTCTCTCTCTCTTTCATTCATTCTTTATTCCCCTTTTAATTCATGATGGACCCAGATGCGTAAGTAGAATCGTCATTATTATTATATTCTGCCATTGAACCGGTTTTATTAGTCAAAATGGACTGGTATTAAACCAAAAATTCAAAACTCAGTCAATGGCTTGAAAACAAGACTGTGTGTTTGTAAATTCCACTTAGTTAGAGATATCACGTGACGTGCAGATGCTTGTGCAGTCAGGGCCGAAAGTGAACAGCTTCTTTTGGACACGTACGGTGTTCATGTGCCATCTTCGAAACCAGCACTAGCGAGCGACCATGCTGTGGACAACGTCTCACTGCAGATCCTGAAGAGGTATCACCCGGTGTTGCTGGAGACACACAAGCCATTGCGCGTTACCGGTGATGGAAACTGTCTGTTTCGGGCAATTTCTCTGCCTTGTATGGCAATGAAGAGCAGCATAAATTGCTCAGACTGTTGACAGCTATTGAGATGGTAATGAATCGTCAGTACTATGACCATGCTTCGTCCGATTACACCGATCTTTTCAATGACAGTAGACTGGTGTTTGACAGTTTTAACATTGCGCTGAATGATGTGTTGAAAGATGGTGGTCATTGTGGATTATTGGCCATTAGTGCACTCAGTGCTGCACTGGGTGTACCAATACAATCATATTGTCCTCCAACAACTGATGCATACTTTTTGACTGAACCATTGTCGCGGGAAACAGAGGAAGAGGGGTTTCACAAAAGAAGAAAAGTGAATGTACAATTATGTGGTCCACATCATACGTTCCGCAAGAAGTGAAGGACTTTCGTCCAAATCATTTTGTTGTTTTGGTCGATGAAAGGCAGTCTGACATCGTTGACTTAACCAGAGGCGACGACAATGATGATCCTAGTGTCAATGATAATACTGATGACAATGACAACATGGGGGAAGAGGTGAAATGATAGAAAAAATACTAATGATGAAGAAGTGAAGGACTTTTGTCCAAATCATTTTGTTGTTTTGGTCGATGAAAGGCAGTCTGACATCGTTGACTTAACTAGAGGCGACGATGAATGATGATACTAGTGTCAATGATAATACTGATGACAATGACAACATGGGGGAAGAGGAGAATGGGTATGATGTAGAAAATACTGATGATGCACTGGATGATGGTGATGACAAAAAGGAAGAGGATGATGAGGATGAAAAAAGGGATGGTGAGATGGATAATGTTAATGACGCATTTGATGACTATGATAACGACGACGATGATACCAATGCTAAACATGTCACAGAAAACACCAAAAAAGTTAAGAATGTTAAGAACGCAGGACAACCGTTGCCACATAATACGTTTTTAGATCTTTTGAGCTGATGGCAACTCTGCAAAACAACCAGTTTCCTGTTTGAATGAAGTTCCATGAGCAAAAACAATGTCTTTTTGTGGTCGATAACGAAGAAAACACAAAGAGACGTCGCGAGGGCAAACATTCCCAATTCTGGGATGACAGAGGTGCTTGGAACCTTAAGGGTATACAAGCAAAAACTTTTTGCTTGGAGTGCAACAATGGTGAATTTAAGACGGTTGTAATGAAAGAAAATAGGTATTTCAAAAAGCAAAAGAATAAAGAGATCTTTTATGACCAATTGCAGCCTCAGCCGGACAACTCTAATATTACAGTCCTACACAGGTACTATACAAAACATTCATGTTCACCAAACTATGAAAAAAGAGTTTCATGGCTTGAAGGTGCAAACAGTCCCAAAATTCGGTTTATGAGTACAAAGGACAAGTCCACAGACAGGGCCACATGGCTCAGCAAAATCCAATTTGTGCAGTGAGTATGTGCGCATCAGACCCGAGGCTCTGACAAAAGTGAAAGAGGATTTAAAATCCAAAACACCTGCGGAAGTGTATCAGAAAGTTGAAGATTTGTGTGGACCAAGAAACAAAAAACAGGTATATAATGCAAAAGCTGCCTTGAGAAAGGATGAAAATCCCTTTAGGAAAACAAACTTTGTTGATCAGATTACAGGTGTAGAAGAATTACAACACAAAATGCCATTCATCAATCTGATCATCAGACAAAGTCAAAAAGTACCATGCGTAATATTGTATTCTGATGAACAAATTTCAGACCTAAAGAGATGTTGCTGTCCTCCCTTTCCGCTGATTCAACCGTTTTGGGAATAAACAAGACATTTAATTTAAGTGAATTGCACGTTACAACAACTGTATTTAGAAACATTTCTGTTGTTAAACGGGATTCTGTGAACACCCTATTTTTGTGGGTCCAATTTTTCTTCATGGAAATTCTGACCATGACACTTTCTTTCTTTTTCTTTCATCATTTGGCTGGGCTCTTTTGCCAAGAACCAACACCACCAACTCTTGGCAGCGACGAAGAAGCAGCCATGGTGCATGCAATAGAAAAGGCATTCCCCAAAAGTGATCGGCTGTCATGCAGCCGACATCTGCAAAACAATTTAAAATCTTATCTTGTCGACAAAGTCGGACTCTCAAAGAAAGACAGAAACGTCATTGTAAAGAGTGTATCTGAAATGGTTGACACTACAATCGAGTACACAGAACTGTCTGATAGGCTTGAGATATATGCTGAAAGTATGTCTCCACAAGTGTGCACATACTTGAAGCGAAAGATCATTCCACACCTGGTTGGCAATGTGAAGGTTTGTGAGAGACCTGGCTTGGCCAAGGTGCACCTGCTGTGGACAAATAACAACTCTGAGAGTTATAACCACTGCTTAAAACAAGCAACACAGTGGAAGTCTCTAAAACTTGTGGAACTTGTTTTGAAGATTGAAGAGCTGGTAAAAGCCCAGTACAGAGAGCTTAAGAGAGCCATGGTTGTCACGGCAATTTCAAACTCGATGACAAATTTGCCAACAATCTAGTTCCAAGAGATGAATGGTATGCCATGGATGCCAAAAAAACACATAAATTGTTCAAAAGATTTCTTAATTCGCCAAAAGACTCATCAACGATGGTGAGGTCCAGCCAGGAATCATAGTTCAGGCTTCTTCCCTCACATGGAGGGAAGAAGCCAGGTCAAAGAAAGAGAAAACGAGCTGAAAAAAACCACCACGTCCCAGACAAAACGACCAAGAACAAATTGACACTACAAACTTTTCCGTAAAGTTTTTGTGACTGCCCATTTTAATTGTTTTTGTTTGAATAAATATTTTAATTTATGGGCTTAAGCAATTACATTTGTCCACATAATTATTGTTTAATTAACTTTTAAAAATTAAACCAAGTTTCTAATACTTCTAAGTCATTTTCTGTTGAAAGAATTGTCCCACTCGTGACACGAACTGATTTGTTCACTATGTACTCATTTTTCAGAGATATAATTATGACATTTTTTTTGTTACTTCTTGTTGATTGTTGATATTAAAGTTGTATGCTGCCATATATTATATGTGACCTTGAAATATTATTATTCCATTGTGACCATGATGTAACTTAAAGTGTGAAATATCAATCAACACTTCAGTTCATCATTATGACCAGAAATCTAGTCTGTAGAAAAGCCAAAAACAGCTTTATTATCTACTGTGATCTATGATTGATAGGCAAAATGAAACAAAACATTCACCTACATGATGTGCCATAGCTTTAAAATGACCCTATGATATTGCACCAAGACACTTTTTATTTTTTATCACTATGACTTTCAATGTTGATCAATTTCTTTTGTTGTTTACATTTTTGGTTCGGAAATTGAATAACTATAAAAAAAAAACAACATGTACGGTTTTATGCTCTATTCCTTCAAAGTCCGAAGTTTTCATCCATAATCTTACCCCGTGTGGGTCCGGGGACTTCTCCAGCTGGCAGAAGTTAGGAAGAATAGGCCCACTGCCAGTACTCCCCAAGCATGTCGTAAAAGCCGACTAAGGGCTGAGTGAGCGAGAGTTTCTTATCTCATCTTTCCTGTCTTCTGTCAGGCTTTCTTTTGTTTCCTAAGAAGGGGGAGGATCTTGCTTGGGGAGGGAAGGAGGCATATTACTATTCGGATCCCCATTCGTGTCCACTGTTTAACTTAAAAATACTAACGGGGTCACTTGCTATCTAGAAAATCTACCGAAATCTGGGTGGTTACCGAAATCTTTGATATTTCTTTTGCTGTAAATCATCTCTCCATGTAGTTACGATTTTATTATTATAATTAATATTGTATTGCAGATGATTATTTCAAATGCTTCTTTTTTTCTCTAGTAATTTTTTTCCTCTTTCTGAAAATATTTCTTCTACCTGGAATCGTCTTACTTTTCTTGAGATAACCTTGTAGGTTGAAAAGATCCCCTAAAAACCACAATCAATCAATCAATCATCCACAATCTTCTATCAATTGACCAAGGTAGATTTCGGTAGATTAGATTTCGGTGGATAGATTTCGGCGGGCGCTATTCCTGAATCTACCGAAATCTACCAAAATCGACCGGAATCTACCGAAATCTACCGATATCTACCAAAATCGACCGGAATCTACCGAAATCTAGCGGAATCGATCTTGCGAGAGTTCTTTCTTATGTTTTGATTTTGCGCGGGCGCCTAATTTGCTAATTTGATTTCCATAAATCTGTTGTTTAGGGTCATTAGATTGTTTTGGCCGCTATCTTGTTTGTTTATCCCCATCCCTAACCCTATCCCTAACCGTAAATCCCTAACCCTAACACTATCCCTAACCCTAATGCTATCCCTAACCCTTTCCCTAACCCTATTCCTATATTCTCTCTTATAACTCGTCTATGGTCTATCGTTTTACTTTTTTCCTATGGGCGCTGAGATAAACTTGTAGGTTGAAAAGAGCCTAAAACCACAATCAATCAATCAATCAATCATCCACAATCTTCTATACCAATTGACCAAGGTAGATTTCGGTAGATTCTGGTAGATTTCGGTAGATTCCGGTAGATTTCGGTAGATTTCGGTAGATTCCGGTAGATTTCGGTAGATTTTGGTAGATTTCGGTAGATTCCGGGTTATAGTAATACCCCCAGTGACGGACGATGAAAAACATGGCAGCGGCAAATTCAAAGGAACATAAAATCTGCTCCTTTATGACAATGCGATGGATGAAAATTTACCTGAACATATTATTTTTCATTTGCTCGATATTCATTGCAGGATATGTTTGCATACGATATGGTAAAGTAAAGACATGACAATGATTCTAGAAGTTAGAATAAACAAACGGGGCATCACTTCTTAGGAGTACCCTCCTAATTTAATAATGTCGTCTAGTCTAGATCTAGATCTAGATTAGATATAGATCTAGATCTATATTTATTAGTCCCATCGGAGACAGACGGAAAAAAAAGAGTTCCCTTGTAAGTGCAGATCACTACTCTCTGTTTGCTGTTTCCAGGCTAAAGTGATTATTCCCAACCATGCTGTGAATATAAGAATTTTTCTTATCCCTAGTAAGGCTATAACCTGTAAATGCCAGTTTGTTAGCCCTCTGTTCGGAAGGACTTCCATAGTCGGGGTACCACCCAAGCGACATAATTTTGAAGGGTGAAATAGAAGTGAAATAAAGGAGTGGAAGAACTATCTTCAATGTGGGTCAATCAGAGATCGTGTGACACTATAATACTGACTATATTTATAGTGACAACGGATGGGACTGAACGCTGATTGATGAACACGAGCACTTTAAATGTGACAATGATAAAGGACCAGACTGAGACTTTATCCTAAATTGGACTGAGACTGTAGCATTGGACTATCAAGACAAGTTTGTGCATACTGATTGATTGTCGGGTAAATAGTAAAGGACAATAAATTGTTGGAAAAGTGTGTATGTATGTGTGGTACAATATACTTAATAACTTACAAAGAAAAGAGAAGACCAACCATGGGTGAAATTTGTTAAAAGGTAAAAAAATCCTACAAAAGGAAAGTTTTTGTTCTCTCCCTTTGATATTCATGGATCCCTATCACGTGCGCAGTCTATTTAAGGTAACAAATATTATAAAAATTGTAATGGATAATAAGAGTAAACAGAAAAAAGTCTATCAACTATCCCCTTACCCTGCTCCCTTAACCTGACACATAAGCTCGCCCTAAACGCCCCCCGCTACCCCTGCCCCAACCACCAACCCCCCCATCCGAGGCATGTGCAGGTCGCTGGGGAAACGCATAGCAATGAGCAAGAGTTTTGATGCTAGGTATTTCCTGTTGCTAGACAGTCCCGTAGAGTTTAAGCTGGAAAAATCTTAAATTTTTTATGTTACCGACAGTGAAACCAGTGAGCAAGAAAAAGATGGTCGCTGTGTGGAGGCTCTAGGCTCGACTTGGTATTTCTCTCTATGGATTATTGTGTCTAAAAACTACTTTTGTTTCATTGAAATGTGCTAGAATAATATGTAAAGACGGTTTCATAAAAGCATTATCTTTATTTTATATTGAATTAAAGTTACCAGTGAAAAAAAAAACCTGGTATCCCGATCATGGAAGCCCTACCCTCTGTTCACCGGATACGCCCGGCATTTACCGTTTGCCTGCTACAAACCTCACAACGTGAAGCCCGGCATTTGCTGGGAAGGAAGGATAGGTCAAGAGAGGCCTGAATATTCCTCCTTCTTGTTACCCTCTTACTGTCTAACGCTTATATATATCCTTTTTTAACCCTTATGTTGCTGTGTTCGACTATAGTCAAAACTTCTGGTTGTCATTCCTATTGCCGACTTTGACTGTGGTCGAAACTTGACCAACTCCACTTAAAAGGCCGAATATGAAATAAAACAAAATAAATTGTTATATATAGAGTAGTTTCCCATCCATTGTAATAGACTGCTGCTACTGCATGATTTTTTTCCTGTTCAAAATGTGTCGAGTTGACCCAGATTTGACCTTTTTTTCCAACGTGGATTTTGGTTATGAACAGATTATAAATACACTGTCATGAATCTTGATTCTGACTAGGCTAGAATTGAAGATAGGGATGATCCATGGTGCAGCGAATGATAGAAGTGTTGAAAGAGCTTAATATTATTGACTCTGACAGTAACAACGAAGATATGAGGTTCTTCAGGAAAGAACCAAGTAAAAGAGGGCGTGGCACTGTTGACGTTCGTGCCTGGCACTGGGAATATTTTTAAATTAGAGACGTGCCGTGTATATGACACACAACCAGAAAAAACACAAGAAAAGATGACCTAGATAGACAGGACAGCTCAGCAAAATAAACCTTAAAATTCTTGATTACTGTTTTTGTGTCATTTTATGTATTTAAAAAAATAATTGCATATTTTATGTTTGTCATGCAACATGAATAATTGTATTGTTTTCACATTATTGTCCAATTCTTCCCTTTTCTCTGTCTTCCTCACACTACAATAAAACCCAAAAATCATGATTAGCCCGTAATATGCTTCACAATGGTATATTTTGAGATCATAAACTTATTTTCACTGAGATATGGCCAAAAAAACATAAATTGTCAAAATCTAAGATGGCTGCCATGGTCATATGACCTCATTTGCACATTTTTAATATTTATTCTTGTAGCACAATGTTGATGGGCTCGGTTGCAAAACGATCAAAATCAAGTTCGCGGAATTTTTTTCCACTCTCTTTTCAATTATCAGACTGATCCTCATTTATTCTAAAAATATCTTGGGTGAATTCCCAATGGAAGTCCTTAAATGTTAGGTCATATGATCAAATCATTCAAGTCCATTGGACCTTCGAATCTACAGTCTCATTCCGATCAACTCCCAGCTGATTTAGACCGCCATAACGAATTTGTCAAGGATGGGACAAACGAATTAACAACATCAACGAAGGTGAGTTTGAATAAGATAATGAATAAGAAATGTTTCATCTTCATCTTTCAATCAACATAATGTTATTAACTATATAATGCATTTTTTTGTATATTGTAACAGTATATCACTTGATTTTTGTTTGTCTTTGGAGTTGATTGTTTTGATTCATTGGTTTTACAAGTTGATATGACAGTATTGTGGGGGAAACGTACGGTTGGAGTTGATTGTTTTGATTCATTGGTTTTACAAGTTGATGTGACAGTATTGTGGGGGAAACATATGGTTGGAGTTAATTGTTTTGATTAAGTTGATTTTACAAGTTGATGTGACAGTGTTGTGGGGGAAGCGTACGGTTGGAGTTGATTGTTTTGCGACTGGAGTTGGTGGTGGTGTATTTTTATTGCAGTTACTGTTTGTTCTCGCTATCGTGGAGTTGATTGGTTTGGAGTTGAATTACAATAATGCTCAAAGTCAAAGTGCTTTACAATAGTCAAAAGAAGATCTGACTGGTCTATTATATAGACATCTAATGAAGACATTTAAGACTATTTAGTATTTAGACTATCCGTAGTTTATAAGAAGTGTTGAAGTAGTAGGAGTATTAATGACGTTATTTGATTTACACACATTTATTAGTATAACAATTCCTTTTTCGCAGAATTTCAACTGTTCGTTGATGAACTCTGTAGTGGGATGATAACTCTCCACTACTGTCCATTGTTTTGAGGCATCATTTGTGTGGCACATCGACAGGTAAAATTGTTATCATGGTACACTTAATTCACCAACATCTGTAAACTGTTTATGTTGGGTTTTTTTGGGGTTGTTTTTTGTTGGCTCTTCCTCTTGTCCATATACCACATGTCATCATGATCATGTGAGATGGACCTGTTTGAAGATAAAAGTTCCTTTGTTGCTGGTCGCTGAACTCAGATGAAAGTTTCAATTTTCCCCTGTACTTTCAACACTCTAATCTCTTCATTTTTATGTGAAAAAGAGGTGGAGATGTATTTTGACGTATGACGTTTGACAATATAACCATCAACACAATGCTCCCCCTGATTGGTCAACCCTGAACATGGTTTCTTTCTATTGACTGAAGGTCACGCCCTCCATTCAGGCTGACCTTAGGTGTGCAATGTGATTGGCCACTGATATCTTTTATTTATATCAATCACTATTTCTTGCTTGTAGGTGGAGCTTCTTACTAAAGTAATTGACATCTATCCAAAAGTTGCGTCGGTCATACGAAGACAAAAGTCTTTGGTTTTGTCCACTTTGCAGAGGGTCCACAGCCTGCATTTGAGATAGAGCTCCTGTGTGTTGTTGTATTTCTTTATTAGAAATATATCGAGTGTGTGTTAGCCTCGGAAATGAACTATCACTTTTACTCCTTTAGAATAATAGACTTTCTCTGTTTGGCGTGGCGTGGGTTGATCAGCGTAATTGGTCAGAATAGAGGCATTCCCAAAACCCATCTTTGAGTGCAGTGCAGTTATACGGGACCCGCCACTAACGCTTAGTCTTGCTGAAAGGCAGGGAGTGATGCAAATATACGGGACCCGCCACTAGCGGAGGTGTGCTTAGAGTGACCAGCGGCATGCAAATATACGGGACCCGCCTGGAAAGGGATAAAAGAACTTTGAGTCAGTATGATACGAGGCATTGATTGCACATAGAGAATCCCATAATGTTTCTAATTTAATTGCTTTATTGGTGGTTATTTATATTTCCCATTAAGAGATGGACCTCAATTTGTAACATTATGTTTTAAATTACATTTTGTTTTCTCTTCCTTTTATAGGTGATCAGAAATGTTGCATTTCTCCGTGGTAAACGGATATTAGAGCTCAGCATACAGGCAGCAAATGCTAAGAGACGGAAAGAATCAGTGGGACAGAACAGTGCAAAATCCTCTACGCAAGCAGATATATCCCTCTTAAACTTAAATATGTCAACATCCCAGCTGATACAGCTGCCTGAAGACGTCAACATTTCCATTGTGGATTGTCATACAGATGGGGCTGTTGTTGGTGGTGTTGATGACATTGTGGGTTGTGGTAGTGATGGGGTGCTGTCTGTGGTACTAAGTTGATTACATTTGGTACTATTAATGATATTGTGACAAGTGGTATTGATGGTGCAGCAGTTAATGTTATTGATGGGAGTGTGCATTGTGGTATCAATGGAGCTGTTGAAAATGGTACTGATGGTGCTGTAGATAGGGGTACTGATGTCAGTAGACTTGATAGCATTGATAGGAGTGTTAATGATATTGGTACTGGGGGGTCTGTTGTCAGAGATACTGATGGAACTTCAGTTGATGCTTATGGTGGAACTGTGAATTGTGATACTGATTTAACTCTAGTAGATGATATTCAGGGACTGTGAGTGATAATACCTGCAGTAGACGGGATTGTTGGGAATGCTGATGATTGCAGTACTGATGGTTCTGTTGTCAGTGGTACTGATTTACCTGCAGTAGACGGCGTTGTTGGTAATGCTGATGATTGCAGCACTGATAATTCTGTTGTCAGGGGTGTTGATAGGACGGTAGTCAATAGTATTGAAGGGCCTGATCAGACTGTTGTCATTGGTACTAACGTGATTGTAGATTGTGGTAATTCAGAGAGCCAACAGGCTTCGTCAACGTAAAAGCAGAGTGTCTAAAAAAAAAAGATGAGGGTTATTCATAGGGAACAGGGTAAACCTTATGTTGGGCGCCAGTTAGATAAGGAAAGTAAGAAATTTATTGATGTCATGAAGGATGCCAGGGTACTGAGTGAAGGATGCAACTGTAAAGCAGCTTATCATAAGTGTAAGAACTTGACAGACGAGGACAGGGAAATGATCCTTAAAGAAGTTTGGGGGATGAGTTGGGAGGGAAAACAAACTTTTGTCAGGACGTGCATCGAGGTTATTGATGTTAAAGAACGAAGATTTAAATAGGAAAAAAAGTATACGCAACAAAAGCTTTATTTTTTTCTTTAAAAGGCCACGGTGAACGTCATCGAGTTTGTAAAACAATGTTTGCCAACACAATTGGGTTAAAAATATGGTGGGTCTACAATGCAGTTGCAGAAAATCAGCAATGCACACAAGAAAGATATGTGTCAATGTCAAGACCCACAGATCAGTCTGAAGGTCTCAGTTCACTAGGGACTTTTTGATGCGCATCCCTAAGATGCCATCACATTATTGCCGCAAGGACACAAACAAACTCTATTTAGAGCCACATTTCCAGTCCTTTGAAGACTTGTACAAGGAATATGTTAAATCATGTAAAAATGATGAAAAGACCAAACTAGGTATTACATCATTTATACAAGAGTTGAAGAGGCAAAACATATCAATCTTTCACCCACGCAAGGATCAATGCCAGCTGTGTTGCAAATATGCTCAGGGGAATGTTGAAATTGAAGAATACAATTTCCATATTTATTTGAAGGACCAAGCAAGAGCAGAGAACGAAAGGTTAAGAAGTTGGCTCTGCAAGATAAAAGATGCCTCATATTGTGTGTTGACGTTCAAAGAGTCTTACTATCTCCTGCTTTAAAAGCATCAGCTCTTTATTATAAAACTAAGCTAAAGGTACATAATTATTCAATTTTCAATTTATGTAACAAAGACTGTATTTGCTATGTATGACATGAAGCAGAGGGTGCTGTTACTGCAAATGAATTTGCATCTTCCCTTGTAAACTACCTGCAGCAGCATTCTCAGATTTTGACAGAGCTATAATTTATTCTGATGGCTGTACATATCAACACAGAAATTGGATCTTGGCCACTGCTCTGACTCTGAGAAGATCTTGGTGCGTGGTCATATCCAGATGAAGGTGGATAGTGTCCATGCAACCATTGAAAGAAAAGTGAAGCATGCGGACATCTATTCACCTCTTGATTATGTTGGTTTGATTCGTGCAGCCAGACTGAAACCAAAGCCATACCAGGTGTCTTACACGAATCATGAATTCTTTTTAAATTTGGAAGGGAAAAAAATGCGGTGATTTGAAGAGCATAAAGTCTTCTAAAGAGGAAAATGTAACAGACATGTGTGCAATGGAATAGGAACCAAATGGCTCAATTTCTTATAAACTAATGTTTACTGATGACTGGCAGTATTTGAACCTTGGACGGGGCACACAATTGCCATCTTCTTCTAATGTGCCCAAACGCTTGTACTAAGTTGTACCGCTGTATGACAAAAAAATATAGAAAACAAAATAAGATCATCTTCAGTCTTTGAAACCTGTTCTGTCTAAAGACATTCACTCATTTTATGAATCTTTACCTCATATGTAGAGAAATGAGACACATCCACTTGAATCATGGACTAAATATTTTCATGTTAAGTTAGATTTGTTCCTATCAATGTGTGTGTGCGTGCCTGTGTGTGTGTTTGAGGGCTTAAGTTTTGTAACATTTAATTTTGATACGATACTGATGTTTTTCAAGATTTAATTCAAATTGAAAACGATAACTGAAGAGAATTATTACTTTGTATCAAAATATTTTGTATTTCATTACATTTACAATCACTGTTCTAATGATGATGTTTTCCAATTATTTCAATCTTTATATGACAGCAACTTCCAGTTCATGCCTTTCAAATTATATTATGCATTGTTATCTATTCAGAATAGAAATTTTGTTACATTACAATAAATTCATTGTTGTGTGTCAAACTATGTTTTAAATTTTTTTAACCCATAATAAATGTTTCATTAATATTATATTATATCAGAATTGACTCTTTTGTCGCTGAACATAACAGTTTCCAAATTAAAGTAAAGATCTAGATTATGCATTGAACTCATAGCCAGCATCTCCAATACCCAAACCATCATGCATGGCTGAACACAGAGCTGGAAAACTCTTTGGATCAAGAAATTAAGACAACCACTATGCCATTTTCTTTTTATCAGTTGTGAGCAAACATAAGACAAACGTTGTTCAATTGACTGAGAAATAATTCTAATGTAGCCCTGGTGTTTCCCATCAGCTATAAAAGAAACCAGGGAAATTTGCCACCTAGGCATGGTAGAAGCAACTACTACTACTATGCTAAAACATGTAATTTGAGAGGCGCAAAATGATTAAGTTGTCTTGAAATAACTGAAAATCTAGAGCTCAAACCAATCAACTTCGATAATGATGCAAAAAGCAATCAACTTCGATAATGATGCAAAAAGCAATCAACTTCGATAATGATGCAAAAGCAATCAACGATAATGATCGATAATGATGCAAAAAGCAATCAACTTCGATAATGATGCAAAAAGCAATCAACTTCGATAATGATGCAAAAAGCAATCAACTTCGATAATGATGCAAAAAGCAATCAACTTCGATAATGATGCAAAAAGCAATCAACTTCGATAATGATGCAAAAAGCAATCAACTTCGATAATGATGCAAAAAGCAATCAACTTCGATAATGATGCAAAAAGCAATCAACGATAATGATTCGATAATGATGCAAAAAGCAATCAACTTCGATAATGATGCAAAAAGCAATCAACTTCGATAATGATGCAAAAAGCAATCAACTTCGATAATGATGCAAAAAGCAATCAACTTCGATAATGATGCAAAAAGCAATCAACTTCGATAATGATGCAAAAACCAATCAACTTCGATAATGATGCAAAAAGCAATCAACTCCGTGGATAGTGGTAGGAGCAAAACACTTATGTCTGAATTCTTAAATAATTCAACATTAAAAAAAATGTCTTTATATACTTTAAAAGTATGTTTTTGTAATGTGTTTGCAGTGTTGAAACCTCAAGACTCACAGCTTTAAACGAAACAATTAGTTTTTCTATCCTCCTGTGAAATAATCATTTTCGGAATTGATTGGTTTTGTGACTGAGACCATCGATATATCATTAGTATGTCCTGAAACTTTCAATTGAATATCTGTAGTTTAGAAATGAGAACTTTTTCCTGATATGAGTCACTTCTAAGAATTTTAGCCAAAATGCATGGCAATGACAAATGGGTGGCACCGTAAGGTTAACCCTCTTCTAAAATAATGCATTCTGATTATTTAACCATTTAGTAAACAGAAAACGGTCGCGTTCAGGCTCATAAGCTTATGTCCAAAAGGCCTTCAGTTGAGTCTATTTCTTAAGGGGTGTGTCCATCATTATCTTTACCTTGGACAACTGGTAGTAACAATGCTAACACTAACAGCTGTACTTTGCATGAAGTAGGCTTGATAAACACAAGTTTAATTTATTGTTCACCCCTATTGTAGAATGGAATGATCCTGCTAGGACAAGTCCATTGCCAGAGGGTTGTAAATGTGAGCTGGTCTCTTTTGAGAGTGTGATTGAGCAGATAACAAGAATGTGTATTTGCACAGATACGTAATTGGTCTTGATGTCTCCTACTAAATGAAAAAGAATGGAATCATCCTAGTTTGGCTTGGCTTGGGTGAGACCAGATGATCGCCAAGCGACTGAATTCAATAGATTGGTAATGGCCCGGTCTTTCTTAACATATGTCATGATTTTAGTATCAATTTACTCACAATAAGAAAGCTTTTTCCAATGCATATTATATGAGATACTGGAAGTGTGGAAGGAACATTTTAATTTTGGTTTTGAGTTGTACCTAATATTATAATTGGATATAGCTCTATGAAAACAAACAATAAATAGCTGAGATAATTGAATACAATCCTTTTATGTGCCAGTACAATTAAAAGCCAGTAAAGTTGAAGAAACATTTTTTTATGGGATACTGTTGGCAGGATTCGAAGCATGTGGTAATTTTTCATGGTTGGGTGGTGAATGATGGTGATCGTACCTTGATAGGTGGAATAAATTTGTTCCTTGTCCACTTGATGGATACCTGTACAGATTTTTAAAATATTCAATTTCTTTGTATGTTCAATATTTATATGTATTTTCTATTCCCCTTGGGCCTCAGTATAAATTCCTTGTTGTGGTCCCAAAAAAAATGACCCCCTGTTTCAGCATTAATAATTACTCTATAGTCATGAATAATTTTAAAATAGACTGACACACACATACCAGCATTTAAAAAATCAAATGCAATACATTGTTTCTTTACTTTCTGCTCTTCTTCTGACATCATTTATTAGATTCTTACCGTAAATATAACTTATTTTTATCTTTTGAAAGTTTTAATGTTATATGGTAGTCTGAATTTGTTAAGACATTCTTTTTGTGTCATGGAGGGCATATATGCATGTTGTTCTTTTTAAAAAACAATTTCATAGATACCAACCAGTATGTAAAAAACATATTCAGTTCCTTTTTTTTTTGGCTTTGAATCCGTAAGTTTGTATATCCCTTGAAAAGTGTGTACATGGGAGCTGATTGTAATTTTCACTTAAAGAAACCCTAAGTCAATGGCAGAAACTTAGTCTTAGAGAGATTGGGATGCAAGTCCGCATTCATCCTTCAGAGTCCACAAAACTACCATCGCACGCCGCTGGAAAGGCCGGCTGAGCCAGGTTTTGGTTATTTACCGTAAAAGGGTTTTTATGTAAAAGTTGAATTAATATCAATGTTTTCTGGAGAAAGAACTAGTTTGCATGGTCAGAGTTTGCTTTTCAATTTGAAAAGGTTGGCAGCTATGCAATGCATTGTTTTGAATTCCTTCCCATATAGTTCAAATGTCTCTGCAAGCATAAAAAGAAAATGTTGGCGTTAATAAAGTTTTCTCAAAGGACGTTACATTTTCACATGTGGACATCTGTTTCCTATAAAGCTTCAGATAATTTGAAACCATGCGTTTAAATATTCAATACTTTGTTTAAGATTCATAACATTTATCAACTACACATTTAGTTCATAGTCTGGTTCTATTTTTAATGATTTTTTATTTGATTTCTTTTGAAGGTGAAATAGTGAGCATTTGTGAAGAAGAACACTCGTCAAAGACTTCGCCAATTATGAGTCCGTTTCCATTCATGGACAGCTTTCATCAACTTCTTCATTGGTTTAAGTTCAACGGGGTGAAAACAGATGAAATCAAAGAAACTTCAACTCTTTGCTCTGAAACTTGGTTTTATGTCTTCTACGTTATTTTGACTGACAAGTTTCTGGAAGATGCTTGTAATGTGGTGCATTACATGATCACAACTAATAAAAACATGTTTAATTTCTTCTTTATTTATTCCAAAACCATTTTTGATCAAATTCAGATTTCTTTACTACTTTTGGAGTGTTCAAGTATAATAATTTTTTTCACTTATCATAACTGTTATTATTGTTATATCAGCAATTCTTTGGAAATTGATCTCTTTAGAAAAGAATTTTTTGCTGGAGTCAACAATCACGAATCATGTAAATGAAAGTCATGATAGGGATTCATCAAAACAGTCCCATTCTTGGTCTCACAAAAGCTACGACTCCCTCCAGCTTACTCCAGTGGCATCCAATGGGACACAAGCTCGTACATCATCATATGTATGCTCTTTTTCTCGGCTGTTCTTATTTGATACAATGGATATTTCTACTCATCTTGATGGCAGTTGTACTGAGTATTCCATGGGAGTTTCTACGATTGTACCAAAAGGCGGTGGCTTCTCATGCAGCTCAAGTTGTGAAAGTAAGGAATCTTGATGGAAGACAATGTTGAGTCCTTCTGTTAAAACATATTATCAAAGATTTCAAACATGTATCAGAAATATATAATTGTCTAAAAACCTTGATCTTTCAACAATTTAAAAAATTCCAGTGAATATATATTATATAAAATTCTGAGTTGGTCTTTCTTTGTTCGCCAAAGACTCTGTTCCCAAGCCACCAAGAGTGACCATATTTTGCATGTAAGTTCTAGATGACCTCAAGATCGTTTTCATGTGAGGGATTTTTCTAGCAGAAGTGATGTTTAATTAATAAATATTTCAATATTTGCCCGTCTCTGAGTAAAAATTTTCATTCACTTAAGCCGCCACTTTAAATAGGTTTTATAATTAAAAAGTTGGAATAGTACATAGTACCGTTTATTCCCACCTGTGTAATCTCAGTATTGAATACTGACTTGATCTAATAATTGTACTTGGTGTCACACGGTATGTAAGATGCTTTTCTTTCTTTCTTGATCAGTTCCCATTCTACCTTTCGGTGTATGGGTTCAGATGCCCGAGATGATCTTTCTCCATGCTGCCCTGTCCTGGCATTTTCTGTTTCCTTCCAAAAACGTTAAATTTCTATGTTTCAATGCCTCTCATATATCTTCTTCTTCCCACTTTCTCTGGGGTCTGCTTTTGGTCTTTTACTTTGGGCTTTAGCACTGTATACTGATTTAGCTGTTCATCTAAAATTCCGCTTTCTCCATGTTTGCATGATTTCGCTGTCGTCTTTCATTATTTCTCCTTTGACATTCTTAATTTGTCGTATTGGGCATGCTTTAGTTTTTCTCATGCTCTTAATTGCCCCCAGAACAGCTTTTGATTTCCTTGATAGCTTTCTTGGAGTCTTTGTCCAAACTCTTCTCATTGTTTCTGTTTTGCTTTCCTCCCTTCCTCTTTGGCGATAGTTCTTTTATTCACGTAATCTATCCTATCCTCTGGTCTCTTTGTGTGGAAGTTTTTCTTCCAGGCATCTTTCTTTTCTTTGATCTTAGTCTTGACATTATCATTCTACCATGCTGTTCTTTTCCTATCTCCTTTAAGGTCCTACTGAATTTTCACTTTTTTCCCCTAATGCATTTTTGGCTAATTTTTCCTGCCAATGTGTTGCTTGCATCTAAGTTACTATATAAATGTAAAAAATTTTGGGAAAAATTATTCGGTTGCCATGGTAACGGCGGCCATGTTGAATTTTGATGCCGAAATTTAAAATCTTAAAATCTCAAAAAGTATATGGGCTAGCAATGAAATTCTTTTTCAGACATATTCTTTAAACCCTTAAATAAGGAGTAAGATATATTTAATTTATCTCAGCTGTTTTTAAATGTGCTTAAAAAAATCAGTATTTTATTAAAAAATAAGTATTGATAAATTTTGTAATATTTTGATTTTAAAGGTGCACAAAAGATATGAAAATCAAAATAAACCAGTGAAAATCTCTAGTTCCCAATAACAAATACTAGTCTAGCTGTGTACCAAATTTCAACACTCTGGCATGAATACTTTCTGAGATTTTAAGATTTTAAAAACGTTGTATGCTAGAAATCACATCTTTTGAGAAAATGGGTTTGAAAATTCAACTTTCTTCAGAATGATACAGCCATATTAAAATTGGCCATAGAATTAGTACCTTTTCAGGCTTTATATAAAAAAATCAACTGATATACTCGATTCTAAAGATGTTGAAGTAGCATTCTAGAGTGGATTTGGAAAATGGGTATTATGAGCCCAAGACTCTACTAAACGCTGTTACAGCTCACCCGGACGCCCCCTTCATTTGTTTCCTACCACAGACCTCTTCAGTACAACTGAGGAGTGTTTCTTTATAGTACCTCTGCCACTGTTCTTCTATTGTGCTATCATTCAGATCCATCTGTTTTTCACTGATAAATCTTTTTATCCCAGATTGATATACCTGTTTTACTACTGGTTTATTTAGTTCCTCTATTTTGAGTTAAGTAACTTTCTTCTCTTTCCTTTTCTGTTTGTTTTCCTCAGTCAGTAATCTCATGTTGGCAATCACTAAGTGATGATCACTAAATATTTCTGCTACTGTTTACTCTTGCATCCAATGTACTGTAAAAAAGGGAGCTGTTAATTATTATGTAGTCTATGATTGACTTTTCACACCTGTCTTCATTTATTCTTATATATTTGTGGATATCTTTATGAGGAAAAAGGTGTTGGCTATTTTCATATTATTCTTTAGACAAAAATCTATGAGTCTCTCTCCATTTGGACAAGTTGTCTCTCCTTCTTTACCTATTACTCCTCCTGACGTCTCTACATTGTTGCCTACTCTAGTGTTTGAATCTCCTAAAAGCATTAGTTTCTGTTTGGATTTAAGATTCTCTGCAGCTATTTGTAAATCATTTTTGAAGATATCTTTTTATTCTTTAGTTGCGTTTTCATTTGGTCCATAAGCTATTAATAATTTAATTTCTCGTTTTTTTGGTTTAATATTTACCTCTAATAGCCGTGGGCTTATAAATTAAAAACTTTCTAGTAGCTTTTCATGTCTTTTATGCACTAGGAGGCCTACTCCTGCTCTAGCTCTATCTTTGACATCTACTCCTGAGAAGATAAAAATATGATTCGGTCGTACATTTTCTATTTCTTGTCCTTTTTTCTTTGTTTCTGTAATGGCCAAAATATCCACTTTGAATTTTTCCATTTCTTCAACTAATTCTAACTCTTTTCCATTTATTGCCCTAATGTTCCATGTTCCAAAAATCACAGTCTGCGTTCGTTTCCAAGTTCGTCTTTCAAAGATCAAGCCTGTTATATTTCTTTTACTTCTCTGAATCTGTTTTGGTTTTGGATAAGCAGGGGGATTAGCCCACTGTACCCTAGGTAGATGGTGGGGCTGTCACCTTGAGGCCCCCTACCAGGCCTTGTTATTTTCTGTCAGGGTTAACTGCCTTAGCCTTTGGTCATTCAAGACCGGCCTGCAAGGCAGCAGGTTGTTTTCTGTCAGGGTTAACTCCCTTAGCCTTTGGTCAACCAAGACCCGCCTGCAAGGCAGCAGGAGACTCGTGGAGGGCGGGATCATCTACTCCCCGTGCAGGTGCCTACCTGTCCACTGCCTGGTATTTATTTAATGCAAGACAAAAAAGGTTTGGGTCTTTATGTTGTGGATTCTGTGACTTTCCCCTTCAAAATCTTTGCAGCATTTTTCAGATCAGTGTGTTCAATGTAGAATGACTTTTGACAGGCTAAATAAGCAGAATTTTGTAGCAAGTTAGTTTTCAAACAGAAATAAGCATTTCAGTTTTAGAACTACATGTAATTCATAGTGACTAAGTGATGTATTTAAGACTTGCATTAAACAAACAAGACACCGAATGTCAACATTATTCTCTTTATCTGAGGGATTGAAATTGTTGATTGTATATTTGATGTATATCCCAACCAATGCACAATATGTTTTCAGTTATGTTACGGTCTAGAATTTGCTGTCCATGTTCTGTGATGCTATAAATTGTTGAGGCATGCGACCGTAATCTAATCTGCTCCTGTTATCCGTTCCTCTTTCTCAAGGGCCTGCCGTCACAATGCTCACAGTCGTCAATGGGTTGGCTAGAGAGCTTCCAGTCTCTGCTCCGTTGGCATTTTTCCTGGTCCCATAACCATGACGTCTGCCAAGATTATTATTATGCCTCCCTGGTAGACCCTTTGTGGGAAGTAAACCCGTTAATGGTGAGTGCATAGATATCTGTGGAGAGTCACCAAGAAAAAACTGAGATATTATTATAAGATAAGATAAGATGCATAGATATCTGTGGAGAGTCACCAAGAAAAGACTGAGATATTATTATAAGATAAGATAAGATGCATAGATATCTGTGGAGAGTCACCAAGAAAAGACTGAGATATTATTATAAGATAAGATAAGAAATCCTTTATTGATCCTTGAACAGGAAGTTACATTCTTTTTCTTGATGTAATGCTCACAATAAATAATCACAGCAGAAAAGTTAATCAATGTATTATAATATAATTTATACTGTCTTTCATTCACTCATAGGCCTCTCACTCTCGTAATATTAAAGACGTCATAATACATGTGTAAAGGATTTGGTGGTGATGAAGTGGATGAGAAGCATGAAGTAGGAAGGTCGACACACCGAGCTGTAATGGCTCATATGAGCCCAAGACGAACAGACCGAAGTCAATAACTGATGGCTGGTGGTTAGCGAAGTTCAATTCACATCTGGATAAATGATAAAACACCTTTTCCTCCATCCGAGGTAGACTGATAATATTATATCGGAACAATTTAAAAAGAGAAACAAATCAAATCTACGTCAGCTCATCGCATTTCACTTTCAAGAGTTTCTGTTATTCTGCCGTTCTAATCTATCCACCATTTCACTCCTCATTAAATGCAGGTGTGCAGATGTTTGAGAAAGCTTCTGACGTCACAAGCCCACAATAATATTATATACGCCCATGGTAGGCTGCCATTGATACGATACACTTGTGTAAATCGATGGAATCACAATTTTGTATGGAGAAAGGGAGAAATTAATTAAAATAAAAACGTCGAGATTTTTTTGAATGTAACAGCCTCCCACTCCTACTGCTTGTCTGGGAGTTTAGGACATGAGATTCATTCTTAATGATTTAAAGTAATTTTGAGTTACATACCTTTATTAATACAGCATCAAAAGAAACAGATGATTGTTGTAACATTTTAGAAGCATTTCTTAAAGTTGTATTGATTTTTTCCTCTTCTCAACCTTACCTTCTCATGCAGTCAAAAACAAAGTTAATATTCTCACTGTGCATGTGTTGAAACAATTGCTTACTACAAAATCATGCTTGACGACTCAAAATTGGTAATTCTCGCTGTATACAGGCCACCAGCAGTGACCCCTGCTTACTTTACAAAACAGTTTACTAGAATGAGGAGACAGCAACGGAATCATACGACAATATTATTGTCATATTGATGTAATTCTCACTAACAAAATAGAATTGTGTGATAAACAGGCAAATTTCAGCACAGGGGTGAGCGACTATCACAATCTTATATCAACATGTATCAAACGAAAAATTCCAAAGGTAAAACCAATAAAGAAATGTTGTAGGAGTTTTAAAACATTTGACTCAGAAAAATATCAGTGGATGGAGTTAAGAAGAGAAGACTGGTCACCTTTTATTACATTACATTGGAAATGTAATACAGGGGGTTACGATGATGCATGGCAAATTGTTGATGGACGTGAATTAGCAATGTTAACGATGGGATTATATTATAATAGTAATAAAAATAAATAAATCACAAATCAAATTCTTTATGATAATTTGGAGACATACTTTATGATAAGTCTTGGTTTTGAAATGAGAGGCAATTTATATAGAAAAAAATTGGTTTTGAGATAACATTTAGAGAGGCAGAAAAAAATTGCCGTTGAGGTTTCCGTTACGGGTAAGCATTTCTTGGTTTTGAGATAATGGGCATTTAGAGAGGCAATTTATATAGAAAAAAATTGGTTTCACTGAGATAATGGGCATTTAGAGAGGCAATTTATATAGAAAAAAATTGGTTTCACTGAGATAATGGGCATTTAGAGGGGCAATTTATATAGAAAAAAATTGGTTTCACTGAGATAATGGGCATTTAGAGGGGCAATTTATATAGAAAAAAATTGGTTTCACTGAGATAATGGGCATTTAGAGGGGCAATTTATATAGAAAAAAATTGGTTTCACTGAGATAAGGGGCATTTAGGAGAAGTGGGCATTATGATGACGGGCATTTAGGCGGTAACTACTGTGTACTGTATTTCAAATGAGACAGTATGCTATGGAGCCTCATGAATATTGATGTTCTATAGAATATCAACATGTTATTTGTGCTTTGATGCATTTAGGGGATCAATTGTCATATTGTAAAGGTGGAATGGAAAGCAATGGCAAGCTACCAATTTATGTCCTATGCCTGGGGGAAAATACCCTATGTTTCACTTCTGAGTATGGGACTTACTTTACTTTTGTTTGTGTATATCTCACATTGACATTGTCACATAGTAAGAAGTAGTAGTAATGAGTCACTTGTACAGTCCACTTCATTCATTTGGCATGCTCAAAGATGCTTCACAGAAATGACACAATTACATGAGAGATGAAATAAAGCTGGCACTGTTTGAAACAGAGCATTTTACTCATTCAGGCCTTTCTTCTCCACAATTCTGCCCATCATGTCCATAATATCTATTATTATCATTTATTTGAGAATAATATTTCTCCCTTTTTCTTCTTCTTTTTTTCTTTTCTTTTTTTGTGTACAGGTTTTATCCTCCGTCTTCACTCATGGGCTGTTGCATCCCTTTGAAATAGCAAGTTCTTCTCTGGGCCGAAGCATGCGAGCTTTCTTTTCTGAGATTCCCACACAGTGGCAACCTTTGATTATGTTGGTCGCCACAGTGATGAGCACGATACTTCTCTTAATGACTTGTCGTTATCGCCTGTTAATCCCCCTATTCTTGAGGATTGAACCTCAGACACCAGTCACATCTCCCGCAGAGAGAAAGAGGTCGAGACCAATAAGAGCTGCCAGATACAAGGACTCTCTCGAGTGTAACATATGCTTATGATTGAAATATGAACCTGACTATACCTATGCGGGTAAATCTCCTTTTGAGGTCAAAAACTTGTCACAACGTGTGCATCAAGAAGTGCCTTCTTCACAACAAATGACTTTCACTTCAAATCGTCCTGTTTCCAATTCCGGTGGTTTAAAGGATTTTGCCTCAAACTCAAAGACTTCAAGCCTTGGTAAGAAGAGCTCAGCTGGCGTATCCCAAGGAAATGGTATTTCCTCAAGACAAACTTATATTTCGGACAGAGATATTAGATACGATTGTAAAAGTAGGGAAAGAGACTATGAGTATGATACAGACAAGTCAAAGGAATCTCACGGGCTGGCAAAGAAAAGTCGAAACAGCAGAAAGAAAGTAGACAAAGTGAAAATGAAATAACACATAGTTTCTCTTCACACTTGTATATATTATATCTGTATATGTGTGTTGGTCACTTTGTGTGTATGTGAGACATCATTTCACATTCACTGTATGGTGAACCATGATCAGGCTGCCAAACTTGGTAACTCGGAGTCCTGGGTTCAAATCATGGTAATGCAAGGCCCAAAGGTGTTTTCCTTTGGAAAGACATTCAACACATATTTTGCCATACAGCCCAGATGCAAATGGGTACCACATAAGCTGGGAGTAAAATCTACACCAGGCTGGGTGTTGTCCAGGAGGGGGTGTATTATCTCCCGTTCAGCTTCTTGTTATAGAAACCAGGATAAGCCGTGATGCTAGGGGTCATAACACCCTGAAAGGAACCGTACTTTACTTTTTATATGAATCAGTGCGAGGAGTCAAATTTTTTCCATTGCCGTCAAATTCCTGAATCCTGAGTCAAGCTTTTGACCTGTTTAAGAATTAAGCGTTGAGGCCTAGTTGACATTCTTGTATGTATTGTATTTTCTAGATCTAGGTTTGACTCTAGATCTAGATGTCGCCAAGCTTAGATAGTTGTGATACAGTGGGCAACACTTCAGTGTTGACATCCTTGCACTTTAAGTCGACACTCTTCTTTAGTTGACATAATTTTTCAAGTCCCCTTCTTAACTCTATACAACAAATGTAAAAGCATACTTCTTATACTGACACCCACATCCTTTTCTTTTGCTACCTCTTATACTGACACACATCCTTTTCTTTTGCTACCTCTTATACTGACACACAGCCTTTTCTTTTGCTACCTCTTATACTGACACACATCCTTTTCTTTTGCTACCTCTTATACTGACACACAGCCTTTTCTTTTGCTACCTCTTATACTGACACACAGCCTTTTCTTTTGCTACCTCTTATACTGACACACAGCCTTTTCTTTTGCTACCTCTTATACTGACACCCACATTCTTCAAATCCTCTCACTTCAGGACTTACATTAAAAAAATGGTTTCTTTGAAACAGGTCATATTTTATCATATTCTGGACAGGATGCAAGCCTGACGCAGGTTTCACTCCCAAGCTAGTGCTTGTACCCATTTGCGCCTTGGTCAAGTGGGGGAAATGCGTATTAAGTGGGGCCTCATGATCCCAAGTCCGGCAACCTCATTACTTGGCCACCGACGCCATAAGGACTTACATGTAGACCTATTATTGTATTGTGTCAAAAATGTGTCAAGTCAATTGTGACAAACACAAACTTCCACATTGTCATGTAACGGGCAACAGCTGTCTTCACGTCATCTGACTGACACTGAACTTTACATTATGTATGTAGCCTTGCCAAACATCGCAGTTCTCTCTTTGTGTGTCTGTCTCTGTTTCTCTTTGTCTCTTTCTCTCTCCCTTTCTGTCTGTCTCTCTCTGTCTCTCTCTCTCTGTCTCTGTCTCTGTCTGTCTGTCTGTCTGTCTGTCTGTCTGTCTGTCTGTCTGTCTCTCTCTTCTCTGTGTGTCTGTCTCTCTTCCTCTCTTTCCCTCCCCTCCCTCCCTCCCTCCCTCCCTCCCTCCCTCCCTCCCTCCCTCCTCCCTCCCTCCCTCCTCTCCCTCCCTCCCTCCCCTCCCTCCCTCCCTCCCTCCCTCCCTCCCTCTCCCTCTCTCTCTCTCTCTCTCTCTCTCTCTCTCTCTCTCTCTCTCTCTCTCTCTCTCTGATGACGTCATTACATGCCTAGTGGGGTCCTGCAAAACAACATCATTTGTTTTTCCTCTTATCTCGACCGTCTTAGTACTCAACATGATAGGTCTGGTCTAGTTGACGTGGACCAATGAAATACAATGAAAGCCTCAGAAACCAACGTCCGATAATTTGAGTTTCTCATAAATCGAAGAAATGGAAAACTGAGGTCCCCACCTCCCCCCTCTTTGTCTTTGTAATAAGATTCAAACTCATAAATCGAGTTGAGTACGAGTCTATTCTCATCATTCGAAGTCGATACGGCCATAATTTCATCAATGAAAACAGTGGGGGCATGGGAGGGGTCAGAGATGAGCGTGTCACATCTCAAGAGTACTAGTGAGAGTGGAAGGGGTGGAGGTTAAGAAGTGATGGCGTGGAGTCGGTAAGCGATGATGTTAGGCCTACAGTATGGGTTGTCAGCTATAGTGTGCTGTAAAAACAAAGGCATGCGAAATGCTTAATCGCACTGAAACATGTGTTATTACATGTAACTGTTCACTGTTTTGTCTCATTGTTGCGTTCGCTGCTCTCAGAAAATCCAGTCAGACAGCCATCACTGACCACTCTAGGGTTAGGAGAACACCTTAACCCACACCCACAACAATCAAATGGGACAAAACATTTTTGAGTCTTTTGACTTGGCTAACTCCCCTTACTTAATTCAAAGTTGTCAGTCATCCATACCCAAGGAATTCGAATTAAAACGTTTCCACTGTATGTAAATTCACTCGAGAAAAATATTTCAACCCATGACCTTTTGGTTGAGAAGTTGACATCTTGCCTCTCCATCGAGTCGCCTCTAGAATTGTAGAATTGGTGTCCTTTTTGTTTACATGTAAGTGTAAGTGCATTGCAAGAGGATGAATGGGCAGGTTGTTTGAATTTATCATGCCAAATAGTTTAGGTTAAGCCATCGGATAACTATTTTGTTGATTATTAATGTATATTAGGTAAATAATGTATAATTGATTTTATTACATTTTATCATATCAAATATTATATAGATCTACTTTAAATGTTCTTGTAATGTTTCGATACAATGTCAAAGGCGCGAAGTGCCACGTTTGCATTTGCTCAATTCCTATCTTCTGCCGTTCCTTGGGTGCTTTATGAAAAGTGATGTGGTGGAATTTGTTTATGTACATGTGGTATGTTTTTTTGAATATGAATGCTCCAAACTGGTGCTTGTGGTAGATAGACACATGGACACAGTTAAACAGTTATACTTAGGAATGATGAGATTGAGAAGGCTTTGGGTAAAGTGTTGACTCCAATCTTTCTTTCAAAACTATACCATTGTCCAGCTTGTGTTTTGTGAGCATGCAAATTATCACTGACCAGCACTGCAGAAGTAGGTGGTTGGTGGGTGATGCTGGTAGGTCCTCTTTCACTCTTTCTTTTTCTTGCTGTTTCCTCTTAATTCACCCTGAGATCATCGTACATGGTGGACGTGGCGAATTAAAAAAAAAGTTGATTGTACATGGTTTCATAATATAATGTAAGTATTAAATATTATGTTGGTTTTTTATGTATATGAGTATGATGAGTTTTTCTGTGTGTTTAATATTGGAATATGTCAAAACTGAATGATATTGTTCCTACATGTGCAATGCCTACTGATACGAAGAGATACACAGTTGACTTCTTCGTTGTCATCATAGCAAGCGAGTTACCGAGTTCAAGATTTCATGTCATGAATACGTTCACATTTTAATTTCTGACATCTTGATGTGCAGGGGATGTGGAAAGTGGGGTCAATACTTGTATGTTTGGGTTATGGTAGGTAAGTGGTTTGATTTTCTTTTACAGAGTTGTTGGCATCCGTCTATTGCACAGGAGACAATGGATTTTGGGTCAATTCCTGCAGCGCCCACTGTGGCTGTATAAGCCTATCTAGGAGTGGCACCCAGTGACAGCTCTGATTGTAGTTTGTGCAGGTGATACCTGTGCCAGTCTCAGTGGGTGCTGATGATGCTTTCTGCTGTTTGTGTTCTCTTTTCTTCTCTCGTTTTTCCTCCCTTCTTGACTCACATCTCTCAACACCTGCCCCGATGATTTGTCTTTAGCTGATGCGGTTTTGTGGCGATGGACTCCCAGCTTGCAGGACTGATGTTGCCTGCTTTCAGATCGCATATGCAGACATCTTTGAAGTGTAGAGCAGGCCTTCCAGAGGGTCATGAGCTAGTGGCGAGCTCACCATACAGTAAGTTCTTGGGAATATGGCCATCTTCTATTCTATTCACATACCCGAGCCTGTGTAAACATTGCTGGGTGAGAAGACTGAACATACTTTGAATACCCGCTTTCTTTTCTGAGACGTTCTTGTTTGGGACGTGATCTTGCCATCTAAATCTAATTCCCAAGATCCTTCTGACGCAGTGCAGATGGATGTTAGTGTTATATACTGTAGCTAAGTCAGCGCTCATGTCTGGCATAGAGGGTCGATGTCTCATTGCCATAAAGCTGGATGCTGAGTACACAGGCTTGCTACACCTTCATTTTGGTTTTGCAGGTCAGCATGATATTGTTCGCATACCCTCTTTGCAAGGTGAGCCATTGTTGTTGCAGCTTTGCCAATTCTCTTGCTCAGCTCTGTCTATAGACAAAGATTGCTTGATATGGTGGAACCGAGGTAGGAAAATTCTTCAACTACCTTGAGTATGAAGTTAGTGATTGAAGGTAATTTTAAAAATGCTGCTGACATCCTGCCAGATAATATTGGTCTTCTTGAGATTGATGGTGAGACAAAAATTTCTGCATGCATGTGAAAAGCAGTTTATATGAGTCTCTGAAAGGCCTCTTCACTATGGGCAGTCAGAGCAGCGTCATCTGCAAATGGCATCTCAAATCTCACTGATGAGTGCCCTTTTGTACTTTGGTCTTTACTTTACCCTTAGGCATTCTGGGTTGAAGAGATTTACACTGCTGCGTGTATGAATATACATGCCGTATCTTGGGATTCACTGAAGGCATAGGAGAGTAGCAGGGAGAGGAAGATGCCGAAGAGTGTTGGTGCGAGTACGCAACCTTTGTTTTAGTTTTACTCCATTCTTTATTGGGAATGGGTCCTTCTGTCATATTGAACGGTGCCCTGCATGTTTTCATGAAAGGATTGAGTTTTCATGAAAGGATTGGATCATTGGCAGGAATTTGGGTGGACATCCAATCCATTGTAGCAGTGTGAAAAGAACTTTTCTGCCCACTAGTACTACTACTAGTAGTACTAGTACTAGATCGAAAGCTTTCGTCAGATCAGATCGATGAAGGTGATATGTCTTCTCTGAACCCGTACTGTGCTTCTGAGTAGACACGCTCAGCAAGTGTCTCAAAGCTGTTCAGCAGGACTCGTGCGAATACCTCTCCAACGATGCTGAGAAGGGAGATTGTTGTAGTTTTGGCAGCTAAAAGAAAGTCTCAGTCTGATTCCCTTGTACAGTAAGTTGTTGTTTCGGCAGCTAAAATATGAGTCTGATTTCCTTGTACAGTATTTTGTTGTTTCAACAGCTAAATGAAGAAAATCTGATAACCTTGTACAGTATGTTGTTGTCTTGGCAGCTAAAAGAAAGTCTGATTTCTTTGTAGTGTACACTATGTTGTGGTTTCGGCAGCTAAAAGAAGAAAGTGTGATTTCCTTGTACAGTAAGTTGTGGTTTCCCGCAGCTAAAAAGAAGAATGTCATATTTCCTTGTACAATAAGTTGTGGTTTCGGCAACTAAAAAGAAGAATGTCTGATTTCATTGTACAGTAAGATGTGGTTTAGGCAGCTAAGAGAAAAAAGTTTGATTTCCTTGTACAGTAAGATGTGGTTTAGGCAGCTAAAAGAAGAAAGTCTGATTTCCTTGCACAGTATATTGTGGTTTCGGCAACTAAAAAGAAGAAAGTCTGATTTCCTCGTACTTGTACTTGTACAGTTCGTTGTGGTTTCGGCAGCTGTAAGAAAATCTGATTTCCCTCTACAGTATGTTGTGATTTTGATGGTTAAAAGTAAAAGAAAGTCTGATTTCCTCTTACAATAAATTGTGGTTTTGACATAATTTCTATGTATGTTGTATAGTAAATGTAGCTTTTTCAACATGAATCATGACTCAGATATATCTTTTTTCGAATATTTATATGAAAAAATATGTGGTAAAACTTGTACATTTGGTCAATAAAAAAATTTGAACTATATCCCAACTTCGTTTCTCTTTTCTTTGATTGTAAAAAGTAAAAGGTAAAGTTCCTTCAAGGCCCAAAGAGCCAGAGCTTATCCCGACTTCTATAGCGTGAAGCGGAACAGTTGACAATTACATTATACAATAATCACCTCCTGGCCAGGGACGCAAGTTTTTTCTCCCAAGCTAGTGCTTGTAAGTTGTACCCATTTGCCCCTGAGTACAGTGGGGAAAATGCGTGTTAAGTGTATTTCCCAAGGAACACAACGTCGGAACCGGCTTTGCTAGGATTCGAAACTCGGGACCTCGTGATCCCATCCAGTAGCCTAACTGCTCGGGCACTGGCGTCACCTCTTTTCTTTGATACTGTTTGTTTTTGTTTCTACAAAAGGGAGAGAGAGAGGCGAGAGAGAGAGAGAGAGAGAGAGAGAGAGAGAGACAGACAGACAGACAGACAGACAGACAGACAGACAGACAGACAGACAGACAGACAGACAGACAGACAGACAGACAGACAGACAGAGTCAGACAGACAGACAGACAGACAGACAGACAGACAGACAGACAGACAGACAGACAGAGACAGACAGACAGACAGACAGACAGTGTGTGACAGAGACAGAGACAGAGAGAGAGAGTCAGACACAGAGAGAGAGACAGAGACAGACAGACAGAGACAGAGAGAGAGAGAGAGAGAGAGAGAGAGAGAGAGAGAGAGAGAGAGAGAGAGAGAGAGAGAGAGAGAGAGAGAGAGAGAGAGAGAGAGCGCAACACACATTAGTGTGTATCAGCATCACAGCACCTAGAGCTCTTTGGCTAAGTCTACATGGCGAGGATCTTAATAAAAATAGAATTCGTCGATCAGCGGGCATGCATACGCCACGCCAGTTTGAGTTTGAGGATAGAACTGGATTGGTGCCTGGCTCCAATATTTAATTTGTTTGTACATGCAAATGCAAAGAAGAGAATACCACGACCCTTTGACCCTATTCTGGGAATATTTCTGTACAGTCAACTAAGCTTTCTTGGTTTCCATTGCCATAGGACACCACAGGAGAAAGTGAGAGTGAGAGCTAGGAGAAGCGACTACAGGCCGCGTGTGATGTCACCAGCGGCGAAACTTGATAGTGAAAGGCCCTGCAAAGAAGTGTGAAACTGTGTGTGTGTGTGTGTGTGTGTGTGTGTGTGTATGTGTGTGTGTATGTCTTGGGTAAAGCAGGTTGATGCGATGGGTGTATTGCAAAGAATTCATAGTAGTACCTTCTTGGTGTATTGCAATATTTTACTGGTGGTTCCTGGCACCAAAAAAAAAAACAAGCAGAACACGCCCTTGATCATAAGTACAGTAGCATTCTTTTTATAACAAAGAAGAAGAACAACAACCACTACTTCTACTACTAAAAGAGGAGAAATATAATTTCAAGTATGCTTCAGAAGTAAACAGACTTTCATTATTGATGACACGACACATACAGCATTGTCGCGTATGCTGTGAGGAACAAGGGAAATAATCGAAGATTTTTATTAAGAGTATTCTGAGTTCGGGTATTCTGGTTGTCTCCCCTTCGATTCCAAGGCTTTCCTGATTCTCCCTTCCAAGAGATTTTGATTTGATTTGATTGATTTGATTTGATTTGATTTGATTTGATTTGATTTTACCCACATGCACAACTAAGGTGATCTCATTGTTCTTGGTAAGATTTTGTTGTTGCATGCTGGGACTGTCCTGTAAGCAGCCAAGGGATATCTAACAGTAACAGAATGTTGCGATATTCACACAGAACCATCTTTATACCGCCTGTCTTCCATGACACTGACACTAGGTGTCGACCCACCTACCTGGACCAGGGGTGAGATTTGGCTAAAAAAACCTCGAGAAAACCTTTCAAACTTTGACGGGGCTCGAACTCGCTACCTTTTGGTTGAGAGGTAGAGACCTTGCCTCTAGACTAGAGAGCTGCTCGACGTTGACAATACTGTCAATGTACTCATTTGGAGTACTTACACTGTTGGGTTCGGAATTCGATTCAGTCAAAAGGAGCACTAGATATAAGGACACTCATATTTGATGCAGTGGTGACTTTTTTTTTTTGGGGGGGGGGGGAATTTTATAATACTTGTTTGAAAGTTTTAATGAAAGTTACGTCCCATATTAATATGAATCATCTTGATATGTAATAATAATAATAATAGTAATAATAATAATAATAGTAATAATAATAATAATAATAATAATAATAATAATAATAATAATAATAATAATAATAATATAGTAATAATAATAATAATAATAATAATAATAATAATAATAATGATATAATAATAATAATAATGATATAATAATAATAACACATCGTATTTATATTGCGCTTTTTAAATCAATGACATAAACAGACACTTGAGACTGTCTTCTATAACGTTCAACATGTAATGGTCCTCACGTTCTTATTTTCTATAATGTTTTACATGTAATAGCCCTCATATTCTTGTTTTCTATTCTATAACGTTTAACATGTAATGGTTCTCATATTCTTGTTTTCTATAATATTTAGCTTGTAATGGTCCTCATATTCTTGTTTTCTATAACGTTTAACATGTAGGGGTCCTCATATTCTTGTTTTCTATAACGTTTAACATGTAGGAGTCCTCATATTCTTGTTTTCTATAACGTGTTACATGTAATGGTCCTCATATTCTTGTTCTCTATAACGTATAACATGTAATGGTCCTCATATTCTTGTTTTCTATAACATGTAACATGTAATGGTCCTCATATTCTTGTTTTCTATAATGTGTAACATGTAATGGTTCTCATATTCCTGTTTTCTATAACGTGTAACATGTAATGATCATCATATTCCTGTTTTCTATAACGTTTAACACATTTTTACTTCATCCATATAGGAAAGGTATAATAGATGTAGTCTAGATGGGATTCCTAAAGGGATTGGCTTCTTAATTTATCCCTGAAACGTATCCTCCATGTCAGTTGTAATAGACTTAACGTCTGTACTGATATGTCGAAATGATAGGGACCAAAGAATGGGCAAACATTGAACAAAACCTGGGTTCAAATAATTTGTCAACATTAATTTGATTTTTAATGTTTATGTAGGAGTGTTAAGTATGTACATGTATGTGTACGTATAGCTTTTTGTCTGTCTTCCTGTCTATCCATCTATCTCTATATACTTGTTCCTTATTTCATTGTCTATCTTCTTGATCTATCTATCTATATGTCTATCTATCTATCTATCTATTTATCTATCTATCTATCTATCTATCTATCTATATGTCTATCTATCTATCTATCTATTTATCTATCTATCTATCTATCTATCTATATGTCTATCTATCTATCTATCTATCTATCTATCTATCTATCTATTTATCTATCTATCTATCTATCTATCTACCTATCTATCTATCTGTCTGTCTGTCTGTCTATCTCTCTCTTTCTATTTATCTATCTATCTATCTATCTATCTATCTATCTATCTATCTATCTATCTATCTATCTATCTATCTATCTATCTATCTATCTATCTATCTGTCTGTCTGTCTGTCTGTCTATCTATCTATCTATCTATCTATCTATCTATCTATCTATCTATCTATCTATCTATCTATCTATCTATCGATCTATCTATTTATCTATATATCTATGTATCTATCTATCTATCTGTCTATCTCAGTATCTGTCTATCTGTTTAACTATATATATATATATATATATATATATATATATATATCTCTCTCTATATATATATATCGGTATTGTTTATGACACATTTCCCTCAGCTTTTATTGTTCACCCACATATTCCAATGCTATTATTGCTTACCACACATTTCTAATGCTGTTACTGTTTACCCACATATTCCAATGCTATTATTGCTTATCACACATTTCTAATGCTGTTATTGTTTACCCCATATTTCGCAATGCTGTTATTGTTTACCCCACATTTCCCAAAGTTCTTATTGTTTACCCCACATTTCCCAAAGTTCTTATTGTTTACCCCACATTTCCCAAAGTTCTTATTGTTTACCCCACATTTCCCAAAATTCTTATTGTTTACCCACATTTCCTAATGTTCATGTATTGTTTACCCCACATTTCCCAATGTTCATGTTGTTTACCCCGCATTTCCCAATGTTCATGTTGTTTACCCCACATTTCCCAATGTTCATGTTGTTTACCCCACATTTCCCAATGTTCATGTTGTTTACCCCGCATTTCCCAATGTTCATGTTGTTTACCCCACATTTCCCAATGTTCATGTTGTTTACCCCACATTTCCCAATGTTCATGTTGTTTACCCCACATTTCCCAATGTTCATGTTGTTTACGCCACATTTCCCAATGCTGTTATTGTTGATCCCACCGTTCCCTATGCTGTTTTTGTTTTATCCCACAATTCACAATGCTGTTATTATTCATCCCACAGCTACAAATGCTCTTCAAAGGGATTGGTGGCAATTTTGGATCATATTACGTGGATGTGCATGATATGTCCATGCTCTTGGAACGGTTTTAATGTATTGTTTATTTGTCTTCAAAGAGAACTTAAGATCAAGATCAGACACAAAGTGTGGAATTTAAAAGTAACTCAAAGACATGTGTTATGTCAAATCAGTGGTTGAAACCGAAATAAACAGACATAAAGTGCCTAATGTTTATTATGATATACATGTGTAGGCCTATGACACTGGTTCAAACCCAACGACTGACACAGGTAGGTTTTTTCACAGCGCCCTCATCTTAGATAATGTATGTCACACTACTTTCTTCACTTGTTTCAGGTGTGAGTGAATGAGTACCCAGATATAGGTATAGAACGATCTCATCAGAGTGTTGTTAGTACGAAAGGCCTAACAGGCTTGTGTACTATGCCCCCCTCCTCCCCCTCCCGGAAGGACTTTGAATGATATGGTCTGCTGGGGGCCACCTGGAAAATTCTCTGTTCAATCCTGCTTTCTTTCTATTAGGCATTTTCATTACTGCTTCATAATACTCTTCATTAACATGTTCTAGGTAGCATTTCTAATGTTATCAGACAATACAATTGAAGACTAAAACAACCAAACCATTTTCAAATCTTGCCTTACCGAAGCACTCTAAGCGGTGGTCCCAAGTTAAGAAAGGGAAAATAGCATTATAACATAATATTGATTAAAACTAAAACAGCCAAACCATTTTCAAATATTGCCTTACCGAGGCCCTGTAAGCGGTGATGGCAAGGTAAGAAAGGGAAAATTATAACTTCTAATTGAAATTATGCAGCAAAAGATAAGGACCATGGACGGGGGTTTCCACCGTAGAATTCTATGAATGTGAGGCTTGAAATACCAAACGATCTCTGGGAGAAAGGGTTGAGTGTTAGAAGAGATATCATTGGCTGGCCTGAACTTGACTATAGATATGGTCAATAAATAGTAAAAAAAAAAACCCAACAAAGCAGAGATCAATGCAGGGATGATTAGGCCTTGTATTCCGCGTGAATGAAAACCAAACATCCATACACTAGATTATTATTATACAGCTTTAACATGAACGATATATTCTAATGATGAAAAGAAAAGAAGGAAGCCATTGAAAAGGGGATTGAAGAAGCCATGATACATCAATATTTCAGTTTGCGCCAATTCATTCATAAAACTAAAACTCCATTAATTGTTTTCCTCTTTGTTTATGCTATTCTCAAAGTCGTCGTAGGATCCACATCTTGACTTCAAACTTAACGCCGTAGTAAATTGACACAATGAGAGGTATACACATACAGTAATATTAGTCTAATATGCATAGACTTCACTTCTTACGGAACGTGTTCGTGGTTATGAATGAATTAAAAGCAGTAGGAATAATAATATGTTAAGCGCTTCAGTACTGTCACGTGACCACACCATGGGAATGGTTACGCGGGGGATATTTTCCCTAAACATTTAAGTTAAGTCAACCTTACTCTTAGCTTGGACAATAATTTCCTTGATGTTCGTCAAGAAGCAATAACTGAATGTTTAATTACTGGACATGTTCTTTCTTTATCATATCCCATTCTACCTTCCGGTGTATGAATTTACATGTACACGTAATTATGGTAAATCATCAAAATACGTCTTTAGTAGTCTTGTTGACGGCTTCCTTCGCGTGGTGTTTTCTGTCACATGATTTATGTTGTAGACTATCACTGTCACTCTTCCATCTTGTTTTCTCTATCTTTCTTTCTTCGTTAACCGGGATACTTGGTAGTCCAGAGGCAAGGTGTCGGCCTCTCAACTAAAAAGGTCGTGGGTTCAAACCTCGACGATTGAAGCATGCATCGATTTGTTTTTTCCGATTAAAACCTTCCTCCTGGTCCAGGTAGGTGGATCGACACCTAGTTCTATCGGAGACGGACCAGAAGAAATAGGTTCTGTGGTGCAGATCACAACACTCTGTGTACGTACGAGATCTCTTGACTGTTTACAGGGCAGTCACTAGTCAGGGCAAAAATAAAAAATCCTACCAAAACACCCAAGATCATGTTAGGTGTGATCGTAAATGTGCGTAAAATTAAAATCAAACCAAATCCAAATCAAATCTTCATTAACCCAAAGTTCGCACTCATAATAGAGCCAGACACACAACATTGGTCGTTCAGGAGGATAACTATGATATCAAAATTTACACAGTAGACAGATAATCAGATGAATGAGTATGAAGATGAAATAAACGAGGAGAGAATAGCACGCATGCGAGCAAGGATATGAAATGAGATTAAGAGGCCAGAGGGAGGCAGAAATGTATCTCTGACAAATAGACATACGGACAGACAGGCACGCAGACAGATCGACCTTTTGAAACGCAGGTGAAAGAAATGATATTCATTAATTATTGACTTAGTACATATCGATGGCCTAGAGTATACCTACACTGATTGACATAGCATGGCCTGAAGCAAAACTACACCGATTGACATAGCGTTGGTCTAGAGAAGACCTACACAGATTGACATAGCGTTAAGACCTACAAAGATTGACATAGCGTTGACAAGTATACATACACAGATTGGCATAACATTGGCCTATAGTAAACCTATACATATTGACATAGTGTTGGTCTAGAGTAGACCTACACAGATTGACATAGCGTTGGTCTAAAGTAGATCTACACAGATTGACATAGCGTTGGTCTAGAGTAGACCTACACACATTGACATAGCGTTGGTCTAGAGTAAACCTACACAGATTGACATAGCGTTGGTCTAGAGTAGACCTACACAGATTGACATAACGTTGACGAGTAGACCTACACAGATTGGCATAACATTGGCCTATAGTAAACATATACATATTGACATAGCGTTGGCCTATAGTAAACATATACATATTGACATAGCGTTGGCCTAGAGGAGACCTACACAGATTGACATAGCGTTGGCCTAGAGAAGACCTACACAGATTGGCATAACATTCGCCTATAGTAAACCTACACACATTGACATAGCGTTGGCCTAGAGTAGACCTACACAGAATGACATAGCGATGGGTTAGAGACGAAATACACAGATTGACATAGCGATGGCCAATTGACATCGCGTTGCCTAGAGTAAACCTACATAGATTGACATAACATTGGCCCAGAGTAGACCTACACAGATTGACATATCATTGGCCTAGAGTAAACCTACATATATTGATATAGTGTTGGCCTAGAGCAGACCTACACGGATTGACATAGCGATGGCTTAGAGAAGACCTACACGGATTGACATAGCGATGGCCTAGAGTAAACCTACACATATTGGCATAGCGTTGGCCTAGATTAGACGTACACAGATTAACATAGCGTTTACCTAGAGTATATCTACACATATTGACATAGCGTTGGCTTTGAGTAGACCTACACATATTGACATAGCGTTGACTTTGAATAGACCTACACATATTGACATAGGGTTGGCTTTGAGTAGACCTACACAGATTGACATAGCGTTGACTTTGAATAGACCTACACATATTGACATAGGGTTGGCTTTAAGTAGACCTACACAGATTGACATAGCGCTGACTTTGAATAGACCTACAGATATTGACATAAGGTTGACTTTGAATAGACCTACACATATTGACATAGCGTTGACTTTGAATAGACCTACACATATTGACATAGGGTTGGCTTTGAGTAGACCTACACAGATTGACATAGCGTTGACTGAATAGACCTACACAGATTGACATAGCGTTGACTTTGAATAGACCTATACATATTGACATAGGGTTGACTTTGAGTAGACTTACACATATTGACATAGCGTTGCCTTTGAGTAGACCTACACATATTGACATAGCGTTGACTTTGAATAGACCTACACATATTGACATAGGGTTGGCTTTAAGTAGACTTACACAGATTGACATAGCGCTGACTTTGAATAGACCTACACATATTGACATAAGGTTGACTTTGAATAGACCTACACACATTGACATAGCGTTGACTTTGAATAGACCTACACATATTGACATAGCGTTGACTTTGAATAGACCTACATATATTGACATAACGTTTACTTTGAATTGACCTACACATATTGACATAGCGTTGGATTTGAGTAGACCTACACGGATTGACATAGCGTTGACTTTGAGTAGACCTACACCGATTGACATATCGTTGACTTTGAGTAAACCTACGCAGATTGACATAGCGTTGACTTTGAGTAGACCTACACAGATTGACATAGGGTTGACTTTGAGTAGACATACACAGATTGACATAGCGTTGACTTTGAGTAGAACTACACAGATTGACATAGCGTTGGCTTTGAGTAGAACAACACATATTGACATAGCGTGGCTTTGAGTACATATACACATATTGACATAGCGTTGGCTTTGAGTAGACCTACACATATTGACATAGCGTTGGCTTTGAGTACATATACACATATTGACATAGCGTTGGCTTTGAGTACATATACACATATTGACATAGCGTTGGCTTTGAGTAGACCTACACATATTGACATAGCGTTGGCTTTGAGTACATATACACATACTGACGTAGCGTTGGCTTTGAGTAGACCTACACATATTGACATAGCGTTGGCTTTGAGTAAGCCTACACAGATTGACATAGCGTTGGCTTTGAGTAGAACTACACAGATTGACTTAGCGTTGACTTTGAGTAGAACTACACAGATTGACTTAGCGTTGACTTCGAGTAGAACTACACAGATTGACTTAGCGTTGACTTTGAGTAGAACTACACAGATTGACTTAGCGTTGGATTTGAGTAGAACTACACAGATTGACATAGCGTTGGCTTTGAGTAGAACTACACAGATTGACATAGCGTTGAATTTGAGTACATGTACAGATTGACATAACGTTGACTTTGAGTAGACCTACACATATTGACATAGCGTTGACTTTGAGTACATATACAGATTGACATATCGTTGACTTTGAGTTGGACCTATACAGATTGACTGAGCGTTGGCTTTGAGTAGAACTACACAGATTGACATAGCGTTGACTTTAAGTTAGACCTACACAGATTGGCATAGCGTTGACTTTGAGTTAGACCTACACAGATTGACATAGCGTTGACTTTGAGTTAGACTTACACAGATTGGCATAGCGTTGGCTTTGAGTTAGACCTACACAGATTGACATAGCGTTGGCTTTGAGTTAGACCTACACAGATTGACATAGCGTTGAAAAATTCCTTCAATCAAGGGCTCTACGGCCCAAAGAGCCAGCCGGGATTGTAATCACCCCCTGTATAGGACGCAAGGCTAACGCAGGTATTTACTACCAAGCTATATGATTTGACCAAACAAAATTTCAAACGAGATTCTTCTCCGAAAATGCAAAATAGACCACATGCATGCACACATACATACATACCGGGTAAAATGTGTATGTTATGTTATACAAACTTTAATCCCGTAGATGTAATACTGAAATGTGCATAAACTGTTTGTGTGTGAAGAATAATTTATGTATAATAAAAATGTGTTGTAGTTCATATTGTATTGAAGGTATTGTCACACCAAAATATTGTGCCATTATTTGGACAGTAAAGGTGTATCTTTTCTTATAGGCTACATACCTAAATAGGCTACATACATACATACATACACACATACATAAACCCATACATACAACACCCATATACACATACATACACACATACTTAAATACATACACATATACATTAAATACATATACACATATACATTAAATATATACATACATACACACATCATCATATACATACACACATACATGTAGAAATAAAAAAACCCAACTACTGTAACAACAACAACAACAACAACAACAACAACAACAACAAACAACATTAACCTCAACAACAACAACAACAACAACAACAACAACAACAACAAATGGAATGGCAAAAAAGCCATAACAATATACCACCCCAAAACCCAGACCAACTTTCCTGATATTTTTTTAATTAACGTCTCTCATTTATTCTATATTTATAATATATATTAAGCCACATTATAATTATGAATCAACATCGCCTCCTCATATAAATGCACACGCACGTACTGTATTTCATAAGGATGATAAGCCAGTCTAATTACTAAATAAATTCACAGACAATCTACAATGTTATTGAGATTGAAGGTGATTCTAGAGGCGGTATATTCACAGGTAAGAATATTATTGCTTGGACGACGTGAGAAATAAGAAAGCTTAAAGAAGACCTTGGATTTTTTTAACGTCATTCTCATTCTTCGTTGCTTTAGTCGCTTTAGAGGTACATGTATTTCCAAAATTAGTAGTTTGATGACGTTTGAAAAAAAAAAAAACCGGATATATTTTCAGACGCCTTTGTTGGTGTTAAATTGCGTATCAATAGTGATGGACCTATAGCAAATCTTGACATAAACCAAGATTTGTCATCGCCTGGTTCCCCAGCTGTCTTGACCTAAAAGCATCAAAGAAATAGAGATTATATCTCCAGTTTAGACTTAAGACTTGCGTCTTGATATCTCTCTGTCGGTATAGATAGATTTAGCACTAAAATCTACATACAATTATTGAACTAGATCTAGATAATGCTAGTTCTCGATTTAGAATCTAGAGTGGACAGAAGCGTTTGATAATGGAGCCTCAGTAGACTGCATCTATATCATATATGGACTGTCAAAAAAACGTTTGACACAGTGCCGCATAAGAGGTTGAACAGCAAGTTAAAAACCTATGGTATTGGTCTAGAATCAATCGTTGGATTCAACACTATATCCATGGGGGGAAACAACAAGCAACATCATGACACAATGTAGGGTCTGGAATTCCCCAATGGTCGGTGAAAGGACCATTGTTATTTATAGCTTTTATCAACGACCTTCCTGATATCATGGATTCCACGGTATATCTTTTGCCGATGATACCAACATATTTAACATAGTTAGAACCAAATAAAATGTGAAGGCATTGACAAATGATTTGGATAAACGTACAGCTTGGAGCAATACAAAGCTATTACGTTTCCATCCTTAACAGTGTAAACGTATGCATAGTGGTAAACCCAACCCACACCTCGACTATATTTATTCTCTAATTGGGGAAACAACAAGAAATGGTGGCGACTGAAAAGGATATTGGCGTGACTATAGACAGGGATCTCACTTTTGAAAAACCCCACATAAACAAGAAAGTAAAAAAAAAGCAACATCGACGTTTGCAACGAACAAGAGATTATTCCAGAAACTTTCATTTCGTTTTATAAGTCGTGCTTACCCATTCCGACTAGGCCTGTTCAGTCTGGGCACCTTACACGATCTGACATATGGATCTAATAGAGGGAGTTCAAAGAAGCGCAACAAGACAGATCTCAGGCATGGAGGATTTAACATGTGATGAAAGACTGCGGAAACTCAAATTGCCAACAATTAGTTATAAGACAGTTCAAGACAATATGATAGAAGTGTACAAGACAGTAAACGGCATTTATGACGAAAAAATAGGAAGCTTGATCAAAAGGGAGCTTGGTATTTCTGTACGGAAAGGAACTAGAGAAGACATAAATACAGACAAAGTTGGATTTATAGTCTGTATCCCCGAACAAATGCTGGCTCACCGACTGTGTATTATTTATCCCCCTACAGACCAATTCATGCAAAGTCCTCATCAACTCCATGCGGCGCATACAGTACATAGCTTGGTACTAATAGTCTGAGAAGATATTTCTCTACCTATGGCTGGGGACTCATTCACGCCTGAGTCAAGTGAGGAAAGTAGAGTGAAGATGTTGTGAAACAAAATGCCACCTGTGCCAGACGTGGGATGTGAACCAGTGTCGTCGTGACTACACGCTCACAATACTACGGTTCAGCTACAACGCCTCTTATCGTTTATCTTATTTTAAAAAATCTTTAAACAGAAATAAATTGTTCCATCAGAGGCTAAGATAAGACCTTCGGAAAATACAGTTTTAGTGTAAGAGTGGCACACCTTTGGAATAGTTTACAAGATAAAGTTGTACGCACCAAGACCCTAGATCTATATACATACATTTAAGAATAGGCTTGACAAGGTCTGGGGGAGGCAGGAAATAGTCTATAACTAAAAGACCACAATCACCACACACCATGAGAAAGACAGTCAAGAGCAGGAGTCCCGCGAAGAGGAACATTAGAGAACATGTGCTGGACATCAACATTAAGTAACGTTACGTAGATCTACATATTATCATAATATATTTACTTGAAGATTGCTAGAATCTAGGCCTCATAAATATACGAAATTAGAAAGTTTATTTTTATTTTTAGAGAAACGTTTGCTTTTGTATGGTGCATCTCACACAATTTTGGAAGTTTCCCGCCATTAGCTTTTTTAAATATATTTGATTTAATTTACCCACATCCAGAACTATGGTGATCTCGGGATTTTGGTAGGATTTTTGATTGTCCCTGGACTGCCCTGTAAACAGCCAAAGGATCTGTAACGAGCACAGTGTTGTGAACTGCAAACGGGACCTCCTTTTTTATCGTCTGTCTCCGATGCGACTAGGTGTCGATCCACCTACCTGAACCACGGGGTAGAATTTGCTCGAAAGAAATCGAGAACATTTTTCAACCGTTGGCGGGGCTCGAACGCACCACCTTTTGGTTGTGAGGCCGATACCTTGCCTCTGGACTACCAGTCCTCCCCCCTTCCCCCACCGCCACTAGCTAATCTAGACTCTGCACTATAACTACATGTATCTATAGACGCCGTGCAACAGCCCACGGTGTTTAACGTCACCGACGTCATATTAGTACATATAGTAAAATAGTCGTAGCCGGTACGAAGGAAGCATAACAGTGTAGAAGATAGTGCTGTACTGTAAAACATATTGTAGTAATGGCTGCGTCAAAATCGTTGACAGTTGAACTATCAGACATCGCTGCCTTGCTGAATCCATCCAGCAAAGCTTACTATGAACACCCCCCCATAGCCCCCCCTAAAATACAAACAAAAAACGAACAACAAAAAACCAACCCCCAAAAAACCCCAAAAAACCCAAAAACAAAACAAAACCCAAACTAACAAAAATAAAACAACAAAAGAACAAAAGAAAAAACCAAAACCTCCTATTAAGACTGTTGTTGTTTTAAATTGGCAAAAATGAAAAAGCCAATGGTGCAGATTGTTTGAACGTTTCATTGTCATAGCAACTTATCTAGGAAGTTATGATTTTTTTTGGACCATACGCGCAGAGTAACGACATACCAACCAAGCTCATTTTTAAAATGGATATACATAGATAAAAAAAGAACAAAATTGTACGATGGCTTTCGAGCAAACTTTGCATTTTTTTTATGAGGGAGGTAAAAAAAAAAGAAAGAAAAAAAAGTGTCAACTTCAAAAATTTGTAAAAAATCGCTGATTAGGTGATAATCCACATACAAAAATAAAGTACAAATTTGTTCCCCTTAATGACACTACAGATTCTAAATAAAACGCTCATTATAATAATTAGTTATTCCCTCAAAATCACCCTCCTGATCAAATGCAAACAAAAAATAACAGCATTTGAGTATTGATAAAAGGTTTTGATTTTTAGCTAAAATAGAAAAGAAAGGCATGGAGATAAAGGCATATAAAGCTAAAAACTGAAAAAGAATGTTATTTGACACGTGTAGTCTATCAGATTGGCTAATTAAAAATAAAAAGTGTTGTTCATGATATAAAGATCATGAAAAACAGAGAAACTTGAAACAAATTAGAAGCCTTCCTTAGGTGATAGTGATACAGAAGCTGAAGACTGTAGGCAGCGTAATCCCTTTGTTTCATTTACAACTGTTCTTCAATATATGTATATATATATATATATATATATATATATATATATATATATATATATATATATATATATAACATTTACTAAGATACGCTCAATCAAAATTATATATAATCTATCATGATTGTGCTCTCTTACTACTCCTAAGATTATCATTATTATCAATATCGACTTACTTAATTTTCTCGTTCAGTATAATTAAACAAACCCATCGTTCACCACATTTTCTTTCATTTTCTTGTCATCGATGTGTCGCTTAGTTAATGACAATGTTAATTAATATTCATAGGTAATCAGGGTCATAACAGATTAGGAATACATATAAATTTAAAAGTGAATGAACTTGTGTGTGGTATTTGAGTAGAAACACAAAGTATGCCAGCCAGAACTATCAATTTTGTTTCTAGACCCACCTTAGATATAAATTTGTTTTCTCCAAGTTTATCAACATAATGTTACCAAATAGCTGTTTTACAACGTGCTATTCTATGAGCTACATATTACACCATATATACATAACATTGACTAAGATACACTCAATGAAAATTAGATACAATCTATCTAGGAATCAAAACAAAGTCACGTTAATACTATCAATAAAAACATACACTAGATGCGGGCTGTTGGCTAGATCTTAGATTGGATGTAGGGTAATCTTAATGTCTGATGTATCAAGCTTAGATCATAGTAAATTTCATCGTTGTAATTCTAAATAATATTTTTGACGTAGTTGAAATAATAGAGCCGCCAATTAGCACCTAAATGTTTGAACATTTTATAGCACATACAATTTGAAATAAAAACAAAGTTTAGATTTAGAAAGCTACACATTAAGGCAATTCGTTCATTAGGCCTACACATGTAGCAAATATAATACATAGAAAGGAAGGTTTTTTGTTTGTTCACAAAACAGAGTTCATACATTGCTGTGAACTATTGTTCGTACACACCAGAAATTGAACCTGCACCATGACTGACCAACCCCGTCGAGTACTTTTACCATGACATATACAATAAATGTACATATTAATTTTCTTACAGGAAAGACTCCATGCAAACTGAAAGGCGGGAGACCGTCAACGCCCTGTCTCTGAGTTAGGTACCGTATCTCTTCTTACAAAAAGAAGCATCCGAACATTTTGTATTTAGATCTACGTTCATTAACTTTAGTACCAAACGGTCATCATGACAGAGAAATCTAAATCTACGGAGAACGATGAGCTTCACACAGCTTTGGTCGAAGATGGTGAAACTGGATCACGTGATGACACACACGTCGATTACGATACCATATGTGGGCTTGGAGGGTGCCATCCAAGCTACCTTCAATGCTTTGCCAAAGTCGGCTGTTTCACAGGATTTTACAGCCTTGTTGGGCTGATGACGTCGACACTATCTGTGTACGTCAACTCTCAGGTCAGTTTTAAAAGATGAGTAAATGTATGCACGTGTCGCATTAGTTTGACTTGATTTCATGACAGTGGTGGCAAAGAATTATGACCTTCACATTCACACCTCTTTGTCAAATTATTCACTCACTGTATTACTATCATGTGTATGTAATCATTTTACTTCAACCTATAATTGTTTCTAAAAAAGTCTTTACATCAGGGACTGTATTACTATCATGGTGCATGTTAACCTATAATTGTTTCTAAAAAAAAGTTTATGAATGAATTTAGTTGAACACAACAAAACCATTACTTTTGTGGTAAAAGAAACTTTGGTCTATTTCTTAACAAACTGTTGATCACAACAGCAGCAAACACCCACACCCCCCAAACTTTTAAAAAAATAACGAAAAAATGCCAAGTAGCTATCTAAAACGGTGAAAGAGATACCCCCCCCCCCAACAAATCATCGATATCCATTGCGTAGATAGAATGCAATTTAACGGCAGTGCGATTTTCGTTTCAGGTGACTACCCTTGAAAGACAATTTGGTTTCAGCTCCAAGCAAACAGGTCTAATCATGGCAGCCAATGATATGGGATTTCTCATCTTTGTCCTTTTCGTGTCTTACGTGGCAAACATGGTGAACATCCCACGCGCTTTAGGTACGTATGGTATGCACATGATTTGGATATGGTGCGGTATGGTATGGTATGCACATGATTTGGATATGGTGCGGTATGGTATGGTATGCACATGATTTGGCTACAGTGCGGTATAATATGGTATGCACATGATTTGGATATGGTGCGGTATGGTATGGTATGCACATGATTATGGTGCGGTATGGTTGGATATGGTGCGGTATGGTATGGTATGCACATGATGTGGATACGGTGCGGTATGGTATGGTATGCACATGATTTGGATACGGTGCGGTATGGTATGGTATGGTATGCACATGATTTGGATATGGTACGGATATGCGGTATGGTATGCACATGATTTGGATATGGTGCGGTATGGTATGGTATGCACATGATTTGGATATGGTACGGTATGGTATGGTATGCACATGATTTGGATATGGTACGGTATGGTATGGTATGCACATGATTTGGATATGGTGCGGTATGGTATGGTACGCACATGATTTGGATATGGTGCGGTATGGTACGGTATGGTATGGTATGCACATGATTTGGATATGGTGCGGTATGGTATGGTATGCACATGATTTGGATATGTATGGTGCACATGATTTGGTATGGTATGGTATGGTATGCACATGATTTGGATATGGTGCGGTATGGTATGGTATGCACATGATTTGGGTATGGATTTGGTATGGTATGGTATGGTATGCACATGATTTGAATACGGTGCGGTATGGTATGGTATGGTATGCACATGATTTGGATTTGGTGCGGTATGGTATGGTATGGTATGCACATGATTTGGATATGGTACGGTATGGTATGGTATGCACATGATTTGGATACGGTGCGGTATGGTATGGTATGGTATGCACATGATTTGGATATGGTGCGGTATGGTATGGTATGCACATGATTTGGATACGGTGCGGTATGGTATGGTATGCACATGATTTGGATACGGTGCGGTATAGTATGGTATGGTATGCACATGATTTGGATATGGTGCAGTATGGTATGGTATGGTATGCACATGATTTGGATATGGTGCAGTATGGTATGGTATGCACATGATTTGGGTATGGTGTGGTATGGTATGGTATGGTATGCACATGATTTGGATACGGTGCGGTATGGTATGGTATGGTATGCACATGATTTGGATATGGTGCGGTATGGTATGGTATGGTATGCACATGATTTGGATATGGTCCGGTATGGTATGGTATGGTATACACATGATTTGGATATGGTGCGGTATGGTAAGGTATGCACATGATTTGGATATGGTCCGGTATGGTATGGTAAGGTATGCACATGATTTGGATATGGTGCGGTATGGTAAGGTATGCACATGATTTGGATACGGTGCGGTAAGGTATGGTATGCATATGATTTGGATATCGTGCGGTATGGTATGGTATGGTATGCACATGATTTGGATATGGTGCGGTATGGTATGGTATGCACATGATATGGGTATTGTGTGATATGGTATGGTATGGTATGCACATGATTTGAATACGGTGCAGTATGGTATGGTATGGTATGCACATGATTTGGATATGGTGGTATGGTATGGTATGGTATGCACATGATTTGGATATGGTGCGGTATGGTATAGTATGGTATGCACATGATTTAGATATGGTGCGGTATGGTATGGTCTGCACATGATTTGGATACGGTGCGGTATGGTATGGTATGCACATGATTTGGATACGGCGCGGTATGGTATGGTATGGTATGCACATGATTTTGATACGGTGCGGTATGGTATGGTATGGTATGGTATGCACATGATTTGGATACGGTGCGGTATGGTATGGTATGGTATGCACATGATTTGGATACGGTGCGGTATGGTATGGTATGGTATGCACCTGATTTGGATACGGTGCGGTATAGTATGGTATGGTATGCACCTGATTTGGATACGGTGCGGTATGGTATAGTATGCCGTGATTTGGATACGGTGCGGTATGGTATGGTATGTACACGATTTGGATATGGTGCGGTATCGTATGGTATGGTATGGCGTGATTTGGATACGGTGCGGTATGGTATGGTATGTACACGATTTGGATATGGTGCGGTATGGTATGGTATGTTATGGCGTGATTTGGATATGGTGCGGTATGGTATAGTATGCTGTGATTTGGATACGGTGCGATATAGTATGGTATGGTATGGCGTGATTTGGATACCGTGCGGTATGGTATGGTATGGTATGCACATGATTTGGATACGGTGCGGTATGGTATGGTATGCGTATGATTTGGGTACGGTGTGGTATGGTATGGTATGGTATGTACACGATTTGGATACGGTGCGGTGTGGTATGGTATGCGCATGATTTGGGTACGCTGCAGTACGGTATTGTATGCACGTGGTTTAGGTACGGTGCAGTACGGTATTGTATGCACGTGGTTTAGGTACGGTATAGTACGGTATTGTATGCACGTGGTTTAGGTACGGTGCAGTACGGTATTGTATGCACGTGGTTTAGGTACGGTGTAGTACGGTATTGTATGCACGTGGTTTAGGTACGGTGTAGTACGGTATTGTATGCACGTGGTTTAGGTACGGTATAGTACGGTATTGTATGCACGTGGTTTAGGTACGGTGCAGTACGGTATTGTATGCACGTGGTTTAGGTACGGTATAGGTATGCACGTGGTTTAGTACGGTGTAGTACGGTATTGTATGCACGTGGTTTAGGTGGAGTACGGTATTGTATGCACGTGGTTTAGGTACGGTGCAGTACGGTATTTATTGGTTTAGGGACAGTGCAGTACGATATTGTATGCACGTGGTTTAGGTACGGTGTAGTACGGTATTGTACGCACGTGGTTTAGGTATTGTATGCACGTGCAGTACGGTATTGTATGCACGTGGTTTAGGTACGGTATAGTACGGTATTGTA
>JAXRKP010000423.1:225000-250000 GCA_037039925.1 Doris montereyensis
GTAGGTTTGGTACCATGGTATGCACACGCTTTTGGTACGGTACGGTTTGGTACCGTGGTATGCACGCGCTTTTGGTACTGTACGGTTTGGTACCATGGTATGTACACGCTTTTGGTACGGTACGGTTGGGTACCATGGTATGAACATGCTTTTGGTACGGTAGGTTTGGTACCATGGTATGTACACGCTTTTGGTACGGTACGGTTTGGTACCATGGTATGTACACGCTTTTGGTACGGTACGGTTTGGTACCATGGTATGTACACGCTTTGGTACGGTAGGTTTGGTACCATGGTATGCACACGCTTTTGGTACGGTACGGTTTGGTACCGTGGTATGCACGCGCTTTTGGTACGGTACGGTTTGGTACCATGGTATGTACACGCTTTTGGTACGGTACGGTTGGGTACCATGGTATGCACGCGTTTTTGGTACGGTAAGGTTTGGTACCATGGTATGCACGCGCTTTTGGTATGGTACGTTTGGTACTATGGTATGCACGCGCTTTTGGTACGTGACGGTATGGTATGGTGTGGTATACACGCTTTAATTCGGCACAGTACGGTATGGTATGGTATGGTATGGTATGCATGCGTTTTAAGTACGGTTAGTACGGTATGGTATGGTATGGTATGGTATGCATGCGTTTTAAGTACGGTATGGTACGGTATGGTATGGTATGCATGCGTTTTAAGTACGGTATGGTATGGTATGGTATGGTATGCATGCGTTTTTAATGGTATGGTATGGTATGGTATACGGTATGGTATGGTATGCATGCGTTTTAAAGTACGGTATGGTACGGTATGGTATGGTATGCATGCGTTTTAAGTACGGTATGGTATGGTATGGTATGGTATGCATGCGTTTTAAGTACGGTATGGTATGGTATGCATGCGTTTTAAGTACGGTATGGTATGGTATGCATGCGTTTTAAGTACGATATTGTATGGTATGCATGCGTTTAAATGGTATGGTATGGTATGCATGCGTTTTAAGTACGGTATGGTATGGTATGGTATGCATGCGTTAAGTACGATAAGTATACGGTATGGTATGCATGGTATGCATGCGTTTTATGGTATGGTACGGTATGGTATGGTATGCATGCGTTTTTTAAGTACGATATTGTATGGTATGCATGCGTTTTAAGTACGGTATGGTATGGTATGCATGCGTTTTAAGTACGGTATGGTATGGTATGCATGCGTTTTAAGTACGGTATGGTATGGTATGCATGCGTTTTAAGTACGGTATGGTATGATATATGCACGCGTTTTAAGTACGGTATGGTATGGTATGCATGCGTTTTAAGCACGCGCTTTTGGCACGATATATGGTATGGTATACATGCGTTTTAAGTACGGTATGGTATGGTATGCATGCGTTTTAAGTACGGTATGGTATGATATACATGCGTTTTAAGTACGGTATGGTATGGTATGCATGCGTTTTAAGTACGGTATGGTATGGTATGCACGCGTTTTAAGTACGGTATGGTATGGTATGCATGCGTTTTAAGTACGATATGGTATGGTATACATGTGTTTTAAGTACGGTATGGTATGGTATGCATGCGTTTTAAGTACGGTATGGTATGGTATGCATACGTTTTAAATACGGTATGGTATGGTATGCATGCGTTTTAAGTACGGTATGGTATGGTATGCATGCGTTTTAAGTACCGTATGGTATGGTATGCATGCGTTTTAAGTACTGGTATGGTATGGTATGCATGCGCTTTTGGTACGGTATGGTGTGGTATACATGCGCTTTAGGTACTGCTACGGTTTGGTCTCGGTATTCACGCGCTTTTGGCACGGTATGGTGTGGTATGCACTGTACGGTCTTAGGTATTGTACGTCTTTAGGTGCACACGTCTTAGGTTTGGTACCATGGTATGCACGTTTTAACTTCTGTATGATTTAGGCACGGTATGGTGTGGTCTGGTATGTCACTGTATCTTAGGTATTGTACGGTCTGGTATGCACACGTCTTAGGTACTGTGCACGGTCTGGTATGCACGTATCTTAGGTGCTGTACGGTCTGGTATGTACGATCTGGTATTAGGTATTGTACGGCCTGGTATGTACTGGCGTCTTAGGTATTGTACGGTCTGGTATGCACCTTATATCTTAGGTACTGTACAGTCTGGTATGTACACTGGTATGCACACGTCTTAGGTACTGTATGGCCTGGTATGTACGCTTCGTAGGTATTGTCTTAGGTATTGTACGATCTGGTATGCACACGTCTTAGGTACTGTACGGTCTGGTATGCACACGTCTTAGGGTACGGTCTGGTATGGTCTTAGGTATGTACGCCTGGTATACGTCTTAGGTATTGTACGGTTCTGGTATGCACACGTCTTAGGTACTGTACGGTCTGGTATGCACACGTCGTAGGTCGTACGGTCTGGTACTGTACGGTCTGGTATGTACTGTACGTCTTAGGTATTGTACTGTCTGGTATGCACACGTCTTAGGTACTGGTATGCACGTTCTGGTATGCACACACGTCTTAGGTACTGTACTGTCTGGTATGCACACGTCTTAGGTACTGTACGGTCTGGTATGTACACGTCTTAGGTATTGTACGGTCTGGTATGCACACGTCGTAGGTTAGGTCTTAGGTACTGTACGGTCTGGTATGCACACGTCTTAGGTACTGTACGGTCTGGGTCTAGGTACTGTACGGTCTGGTATGCACACGTTTAGGTACTGTACGGTCTGGTATGCACACGTCTTAGGTACGGTCTGGTATGGTCTGGTATGCACACGTCTTAGGTACTGTACGGTCTGGTATGCACACATCTTAGGTATTGTACGTCTTAGGTACTGTACGGTCTGGTATGCACACGTCTTAGGTATTGTACGGTCTGGTATGCACACGTCTTAGGTACTGTACGGTCTGGTATGCACACGTCTTAGGTATTGTACGGTACTAGGTACTGTACGGTCTGGTATGCACACGTCTTAGGTATTGTACGGTCTGGTATGCACACGTCGTAGGTACTGTACGGTCTGGTATGCACACGTAGGTATTTAGGTGGTTGTACGGTCTGGTATGCACACGTCGTAGGTAGGTACTGTCTGGTATACGGTCTGGTATGCACGGTCTGGTATGCACACGTAGGTACTGTACTGTCTGGTATGCACACGTCTTAGGTATTGTACGGTCTGGTATGCACATCGTCTTAGGTACTGTCTGGTATGTCTAGGTATGCACACGTATGCACACATCTTAGGTACTGTACGGTCTGGTATGCACACGTCGTAGGTACTGTACAGTCTGGTATGCACACGTCTTAGGTATTGTACTGTCTGGTATGCACACGTCTTAGGTATTGTACGGTCTGGTATGCACACGTCGTAGGTATTGTACTGTCTGATATGCACACGTCTTAGGTATTGTACTGTCTGGTATGCACACGTCTTAGGTATCTTGCGGTCTGGTATGCACACGTCCTAGGTATTGTACGGTCTGGTATGCACGCGTCTCAACTTCTGTACGGTCTGGTATGCACACGTCTTAGATATTGTACGGTCTATTATGCACACGTCTTAGGTATTGTACGGTCTGGTATGCACACGTCTTAGGTACTGTACGGTTTGGTATGCACGCGTCTTAGGTACTGTACGGTCTTGTATGGACGCGTTTTAACTTCTGTATGATCTGGTATGCACACGTCTCAGGTACTGTACGGTTTGGTATGCACGCATATTAGGTACGGTACGTCTGGTATGCACACGTCCTAGGTACTGTACGGTCTGGTATGCACACGTCTTAGGTACTGTACGGTCTGGTATGCACACATCTTAGGTATTGTACTGTCTGGTATGCACGCGTCTTAGGTACGGTACGTCTCGTATGCACACATCTTAGGTATTGTACTGTCTGGTATGCACGCGTTTTAGGTACTGTACGATCTGGTATGCACACGTCTTAGGTATTGTACGGTCTGGTATGCTCACGTCTTAGGTATTGTACTGTCTGGTATGCACACGTCTTAGGTATTGTACGGTCTGGTATGCACACGTCGTAGGTACTGTTCTGTCTGGTATGCACACGTCTTAGGTATTGTACGGTCTGGTATGCACACGTCTTAGGTATTGTACGGTCTGGTATGCACGCGTCTTAGGTATTGTACGGTCTGGTATGCACACGTCTTAGGTATTGTACTGTCTGGTATGCACACGTCTTAGGTATTGTACGGTCTGGTATGCACACGTCTTAGGTATTGTACGGTCTGGTCACGTCTTAGGTATGTACACACGTCTTAGGTAAACGTCTTGTACGGTCTGGTATGCTTAGGTACACGTCTTAGGCACACGTCTTAGGTATTGTACGGTCTGGTATGCAGGTATTGTACGTCTTAGGTATTGTACGGTCTGGTATGTCACACGGTCTGGTATGGTATTGTACGGTCTGGTATGCACACTTCTGTACGGTCTCATGTACAGGTAGGTATTGTACTGTCTGGTATGCACACATCTTAGGTATTGTATGTCTGTACTTAGGTACTGTACGGTCTGGTATGCACACGTCTTAGGTATTGTACGGTCTGGTATGCACACGTCTTAGATACTGTACTGTTGGTATACTGTCTGGTATGCACACGTCTTAGGTACTGTACTGTCTGGTATGCACACGTCTTAGGTACTGTACTGTCTGGTATGCACACGTCAGGTATTGTAGGTATGCTGTACGGTCTGGTATGCACACGTCGTAGGTATTGTACGGTCTGGTATGCACACGTCTTAGGTACTGTACGGTCTGGTATGCACACGTCTTAGGTATTGTACGGTCTGGTATGCACACGTCTTAGGTACTGTACTGTCTGGTATGCACACGTCTTAGGTACTGTACACACATCTTAGGTACTGTACGGTCTGGTATGCACACGTCGTATGCACACGTCTTAGGTATTGTACGGTCTGGTATGCACACGTCGTAGGTACTGTACGGTCTGGTATGCACACATCTTAGGTATTGTACGGTCTGGTATGCACACATCTTAGGTACTGTACAGTTTGGTATGCACACGTCTTAGGTACTGTACGGTCTGGTATGCACACGTCTTAGGTATTGTACGGTCTGGTACGTCTTAGGTACTGTACGGTCTGGTATGCACACGTCTTAGGTACTGTACGGTCTGGTATGCACACGTCTTAGGTACTGGTACTCCTAGGTATGACGGTCTGGTATGCACACGTCGTAGGTACTGTACGGTCTGGTATGCACACATCGTAGGGTACTGTCTGGTATGCACACATCGTAGGTACTGTACTGTCTGGTATGCACACGTCGTAGGTACTGTACTGTCTGGTATGCACATCGTCTTAGGTATCGTGTACGGTCTGGTATGCACACGTCGTAGGTATTGTACGGTCTGGTATGCACACGTCGTAGGTACTGTACTGTCTGGTATGCACACATCGTAGGTACTGTACTGTCTGGTATGCACACATCGTAGGTACTGTACGGTCTGGTATGCACACGTCGTAGGTACTGTACGGTCTGGTATGCACATCGTAGGTAGGTATTGTACTGCACACGTCTGGTATTGTACAGTCTGGTATGCACACGTCTTAGGTATTGTACGGTCTGGTATGCACACGTCTTAGGTATTGTACGGTCTGGTATGCACACGTCGTAGGTATTGTAGTTTGGTATGCACACGTCGTAGGTCTGGTATTGTACACGTCCTAGGTATTGTAGGTACTGTACGGTCTGGTATGCACACATCGGTCTGGTATGTAGGTACTGTACGGTCTGGTATGCACACGTCGTAGGTATTGTACTGTCTGGTATTGTACGGTCTGGTATGCACACGTCGTAGGTACTGTACGGTCTGGTATGTCACACACGTCTTAGGTACTGTACGGTCTGGTATGCAAACGTCTTAGGTATTGTACGGTCTGGTATGCACACGTCGTAGGTACTGTGTACGGTCTGGTATGCACGTCTTAGGTATTCTGGTATGCACACGTCTTAGGTATTGTACGGTCTGGTATGCACACTTCTTAGGTACACGTCGTAGGTATTGTACTGTCTGGTATGCACACGTCGTAGGTACTGTACAGTCTGGTATGCGCACACGTCGTAGGTACTGTACTGTCTGGTATGCACACATCGTAGGTACTGTACTGTCTGGTATGCACACATCGTAGGTACTGTACAGTCTGGTATGCACACGTCGTAGGTACTGTACAGTCTGGTATGCACACATCTTAGGTACTGTACTGTCTGGTATGCACACGTCGTAGGTACTGTACTGTCTGGTATGCACACGTCGTAGGTACTGTACTGTCTGGTATGCACACGTCGTAGGTACTGTACTGTCTGGTATGCACACGTCTTAGGTACTACTGTCTGGTATGCACACGTCCTAGGTATTGTACGGTCTGGTATGCACACGTCGTACTGTACTGTGTATGGTCTGGTATGCACACGTCGTAGGTACTAGGTACTGTACGGTCTGGTATGCACACGTCGTAGGTACTGTACGGTCTGGTATGCACACGTCCTAGGTATTGTACGGTCTGGTATGCACACGTCGTAGGTACTGTACTGTCTGGTATGCACACATCGTAGGTACTGTACAGTCTGGTATGCACACATCGTAGGTACTGTACTGTCTGGTATGCACACATCGTAGGTACTGTACGGTCTGGTATGCACACGTCCTAGGTATTGTACGGTCTGGTATGCACACATCGTAGGTACTGTACGGTCTGGTATGCACACGTCCTAGGTATTGTACGGTCTGGTATGCACACGTCTTAGGTACTGTACGGTCTGGTATGCACACGTCGTAGGTATTGTACGGTCTGGTATGCACACGTCGTAGGTACTGTACGGTCTGGTATGCACACATCGTAGGTACTGTACGGTTTGGTATGCACACGTCTTAGGTATTGTACGGTCTGGTATGCACACGTCGTAGGTACTGTACTGTCTGGTATGCACACATCGTAGGTACTGTACGGTCTGGTATGCACACGTCCTAGGTATTGTACGGTCTGGTATGCACACGTCTTAGGTACTGTACGGTCTGGTATGCACACGTCGTAGGTATTGTACGGTCTGGTATGCACACGTCGTAGGTACTGTACAGTCTGGTATGCACACGTCTTAGGTATTGTCCGGTCTGGTATGCACACGTCTTAGGTATTGTACGGTCTGGTATGCACACGTCTTAGGTATTGTACGGTCTGGTATGCACACGTCTTAGGTATTGTACGGTCTGGTATGCACGCGTCTTAGGTATTGTACGGTCTGGTATGCGTCTTAGGTATTGTACGGTCTGGTATGTCGTTAGGTATTGTACGGTCTGGTATGCACACGTCGTAGGTACTGTACGGTCTGGTATGCACACACGTAGGTATTGTACAGTCTGGTATGCACACATCGTAGGTACTGTACAGTTGGTATGCACACATTGTGGGTACTGTACAGTCTGGTATGCACACATCGTAGGTACTGTACAGTCTGGTACAGTTTGGTATGCACGTCGTAGGTACTGTAGGTGCACACGTCGTGGTAGTGTCTGGTATGCACACATCGTAGGTAGGTACAGTCTGGTACAGTCTGGTATGCACACGTCGTAGGTACTGTACACAGTCTGCTATGCACACACGTCGTAGGTACGTACAGTCTGGGTTCTGTATGGTCTGGTATGCACACGTCGTAGGTACTGTACGGTCTGGTATGCACACATCTTAGGTATTGTACTGTCTGGTATGGACACGTCTTAGGTATTGTACGGTCTGGTAGGCACGCGCTTTACGGTCTGGGCATGGTACGGCCTGGTATGCACGCGCTTTAGGTATGGTACGTTGTGGTATGCACGCGCTTTAGGTATGGTACGGCCTGGTATGCACGCGCTTTAGGTATGGTACGGTCTGGTATGCACGCGCTTTAGGTACTGTACGTTGTGGTATGCACGCGCTTTAGGTATGGTACGGCCTGGTATGCACGCGCTTTAGGTACGGTATGGCCTGGTATGCACGCGCTTTAGGTACTGTACGTTGTGGTATGCACGCGCTTTAGGTACTGTACGTTGTGGTATGCATGTGCTTTAGGGACAGTAGACAGGTAAGCACCTGTACGGGAACTAGGCGATACCGCCGTCCACGAGGTTCCTAGTTCCTTGTAGGCAGGGCGTAGGTGACCAAAGGCTAAGTGAGTTAACCCTGACAGAAAACAACCTGCTGCCTTCCAGGCTGGTCTTGGTTGGCCATAGCTTAATGGAGTCAACCCTGACAGAAAGTAACAAAACCTGCTGCCTTGCAGGTTGGTGTTGTTCGACCAAAGGGTAAGGGTATGACAAGGCCCAGCAGGGGCCTCAAGGTGGCAGCCCCACCGTTTACCTAGGGTACAGTGGGCTAATCCCCTGCTTATCCAAAATAAACTGATTTAAAGAACTCAATATGATGATATACCCGGCTTGAACTTTCAAAACGAAAATCGAAACGATCAGGGGTTGTGATGTTTGGAACATGGAATATTAGGGCAATGAATGGAAAATAGTTAAAATTAGCAGAAGAAATGGAAAACTTCAAGGTAGGCATTTTGGCCATTACAGGAACAAACAAAAAGAAAATGTAGGACACAATCATACTTTAATCTTCTCAGGGGTAGATGTCAAGGATAAAGCCAAAGCAGGAGTAGGCCTCCCAATGCATAAGAGGCATGAAAAGCTACTAGAGCCTTGAAAATTTATAAGCCCACGGCTATTAGAGGTAAATATTAAAGTAAAAGGAAGAGAAATAAAATTAGATTATGGACCAAACAACGACAACACCAAAGAAGAAAAGATATCTTCGAGAACGATTCTCAAATAGCTGCAGAGAATCTCAAACCCAAACAGGAACTAAGGGTTTTAGGCGATTTAAACTCTAGAGTCAGCAACAATGTAGAAACGTCAGGAGGAGTAATAGGTGAAGAAGGAGAGACAACAAAAATACTGGTGTACCTCGAGGCTGTGTCACCTCGCCCGTCTTATTCACACTATATACAAATGGTTGTCAGAGCTCAGCGGCAGACTAAAATCCACTTTTAATATTTACTGATTACACCACTCTCACGGGCTTAATAACTAATAACAACGAAAATGTTTACAGATCAGAAGTTTTAAAACTTGTCCAGTGGTGTGATACAAACCATCTCCATTTAAATGTTGAAAAGACCAAGGAATTGATAATTGATTTCAAAAGGAAAGATAATGTAATCTCACCCCTAGACATACAAAAATCAAACCATCGAACACGTTTCTAATTACACATATCTCAGAGTTACCAATGGCAATAAACTCAACTGGAAAAATCATGTAAATAGCATGAAAGCTAAAGCGAGCAAGCGCTTATACTTTGTTAGGAAACTGAGTCAGTTCAATGTAGATAAAGTATTAATAACTCTTTTTTATAGATCAGTTATAGAGAGCTTTTATTTTTTTGTATCACTTGTTGGGGAGGAAAAGTCAGAAAGGGGACAAATGAAATTGGATAGAGTAACTAAAACGACAGCTAGATTCACAACTGATGTTAGTCTCATCGATGAAATCTTTGTTAGAAATACTTTAAAGAAAATATTATTGATAAAAGACAACAATAAACACCCTTTATTTACCAATATAGTTAAATCAAGATAAAAAAGACATGACGGATTTATCTATATTAAGACTAAAACTGAAAGACACCTGAATTCCTTTATACCGACAGGCATAAGATTTTTAAATAATACAAATTATAAAGTTTAAGTGAATGAAAATTCTACAGATAATTTGAAGACGAAACTTCTTTTTACCACGATTACTAGTTATATTGGAATATGTGATAAGATGAATAATTACTTTTAAATGCAGTATTTATCTATTACTTTCTTTTTTAATAACGATTATATACATTGTGTGCATAAACATGTTAATTCTTATGTCCATTTACACGATACATCTTCATACTTCTATTCATTTTTTTACACGTCTGTAAACCAAATTTCCCTCTGGGATGAAACACAGTACTTGAATTGAATTGAACTGAATTGAATTGAATTGAAATGGAGAGAGACTAATAGATTTTTGCCTAAAGAATAACATGAAAACAGCCAAGACCTTTTTCTCTCATAAAGATATCCACAAGTATACAAGAGTAAATGAAGACATATGTGAAATGTCAAATCATAGACTACATAATAGTTAGCAGCTCTTTTCTTTACAGTACAATGGATACAAGAGCAAACAGATGAGTTGAACTATTTAATGACTATCACCTAGTGATTGCCGAAATGAGATTACTGACTGCAGCGAGCAAACACAAAAGGAAAGAGAAGAAAGCCATTGAACTCAAAATAGAAGAACTAAATAATCCAATAGTAAAACAGATATACCAATCTAGGATAAAAAGATTTATCAGTGGATGTAAATGATAGCACAATTATAGAAGAAAAGTAGCAAATGTATAAAAAACACTCCTCAGTTGTACTGAAGAGGTCTGTGGTAGGAAATAAATTAAAAGTGTTAGCAAAAGAACTGCATGGTGGAATGAGAATGTCAAGACTAAAATCAAGGAAAAGAAGGATGCCTGAAAGAAATACTTCCAAACAAAGAGGTCAGAGGATAGGAAAGATTACACGAGTAAAAGAACTGTCGTCAAAGAGGAAGTGAGGAAAGCAAAACAGGAGCAATGAAAAAAGTTGGACAAAGACTTCAAGAAATCTATCAAGGAAATCAAAAGCTGTTCTGGGAGTTGGAAAATTCGGGTTAAGTTATATTTTTCTCTGTTTGTCCTATTTTTTTCGGAGCTGGAACAATTATTATCCTCTTTACATTGTTCACAAAAGTTTTTGTTTTTGCTTTTGTTTTTACATAAAAGTAAAGTTCCTTTAAGGCCCTTTCGGCCCATAGAGCCACAGCGTATCCTGGTTTCTGTAATGGGAAGCAGAACAGGTGATAAGTATCATATCCTGGACAGGACGCTAGACTGTCACAGGTTTTTAATCCCAAACCGTTGTTAGTACCCGATTGCACCAGGGTCGAGTGGGGAAATGCGCGTTAGGCGTCTTTTAAAGGAACACAACATTAGATCTAGCATTGCTAGGTGTCGAACCCAGGATCTTATGATCCCAAGTCTGGCAACGTAGTAACTAGGCCATCGACGCCACAAGACATTTACATAAAATACTTTTATTGTTTTATAAACTCCTTCCTTGAGATTTGTCTGAAATTTTCTGTATTTTCTCTTCTTTCTGACAGCAATGACTACCATGCTTTACAGCATTTCTGGTATTATTTGTGCCCTTCCCCACTTCTTGTACGGTCACAAGATCAACCAAGATCTGGACATGGCCACTACTATGACGTCAAATTCGCTGACCAATGAGAGCAATTTTCTGACGGACCAGGCCATCCATGGTCAACTTTGTCAGTATGAGAATCGGTCGCTCGTGGATCTATGCCAGGTATCTGGTAGGTAAACTTCAAGGTTCGTCCGTTCTCTGTGCAGTAAGAATTCCATACAGAATAACACAAACAACTTATCACACAAATACTTCTCATCTAAATAAGAGCATATGGCCAATGATAATGTTATAGATAAGGAATTGTTAACGTGATGGTAAAAATAGATTCGCTTGTTGTTTTCTTCCATTTTCTGAAGATGGGACTTCGAGCAGTTCTCACAGCACCAATCACCAAGTGGCCATGTCTTCACTTATCATCATCGTCATAGGCATGATGATCCAAGGCATAGGAAAGACACCGCGTTACGCCTTCACCGTTACCTATATCGACAACAACACCAAGCAAGTCAAAACTGGATTCTTTGTAGGTAATGTCCACCTGCATCATAGTCGTTATCGGATTTCGGCTTTCATTTTATTATTAATTTACGTTCTTTCTCAGTCTTAGTCTTATTTCTAGTTGTAACTTATTTCCTGTACTATTAATGAGTTTTATATTGTGAATAATTATTCATCTCTATACCAATAATTTGTTATCTCTGCAATGTTTTCGTGAATTGTGGTTTGAATTAATTATACACATCGGTGGTAACGTTCGGTCATCAGGTGGCGTGAAAGATTGGTTTAATAGCATTCGTATCGAAATGTGCAGTTCTTATTGGAGATCAACTCATCGATTGGATCGAAATGAAAGTTGGCGTAAGACAAGGGTGTATTATGTCGCCGAGTCTATTCAATATGTTTATGGAACATGTAATGAAAGAAATCAAAAGTCTAAATGCCATCTCCCAGTTAAAGGATGACATGTCGATTGACATCAGGTACGCTGATGACACCACTCTGGTATCTGCCATTTTTGATAAACTTAAACTGACAACAACAGAGCTTGAAAAAGCTGGTCGAAAATGGGGTTTGAAGATCAACCTTCTGAAATGTGCACTTATGTCTCCGGAACAAAATGATGAAATAAAAATAGATGTTCAAACAGTCCCAAAAGTTGTACAATTTAAGTTTGCCAGTGTAGTCCCTTAGAGTATTCCTCAACCTTTTTCGAGTAAAATATACCCCGCCCCTGGTCCAGGTAAGTGGATCGACACCTAGTCCTATCGGAGACGGACGATAAAAAGGAGGTCCCATGTGCAGATCACAACACTATGTGCACGTTAAAGATCCCTTGGCTATTTACAAGGCAGTCCGGGCAAAATTAAAAATCCTACCAAAAATCCCGAGATCACCTGAGTTGAGGATATGGGTAAATCAAATCAAACACAAAAAGTAATCTCTGACTGTCCAACAGATGTCCAACATCGAATATTGATGGCGTCGCAGGCGTTTGGTTGCCTGAGATCAATGATATGGACCTTTCCCGATATGACCAGAAAACTTAAGATTCGACTATTTAAAGCACTCATTTTGCCGATAGCCATATTTGGTTCAGAAACATGGATCACGAGGAGAGAGGAAATGAATGCTCTCTTGGCATTCGAAATGAAATGCCCAAGGTCTATCCTTGGTGTTACCAAGCACGATAGGCTTAGAAACACACACACATACGCGACACGCTGATCATGAACCAAACAATCGAGGATGCGGTGGTGAATAGGAGACTTCGTTGGTTCGGACACGTTGTCAGGGGTAAATCACAAACAAGGATCAATGCCAGCTATAAGCTAGATTTCACGAATCCAAGACCAAGAGGACGCCCACACCAAAGATGGTCCAACAACATCAGGGAGCAGTGAGGTATTCCGCTCCTCACAGCGGAGAGAAGGACACTGCCCAAAGAAAAATGGAGGAAATCTGTGTGTAATTGGATTGCAAGGGGCGTCCTGTCCTAGGCAATTAAGTCAAGTCAAGTAAGTCAATAGCCTTCTGATTGGGTAAAAAAAGCTGAGTTGTAAAAACATCCACCGATCAGAGTGTTAAAACGTTACGCAATCTCACAATGCGCTAAGACTGAATTTTACCCAATGATTTTGATTTGATTTGAATTACCCACATCCACAACTAGGATGATCTTGGGATTTTAGGTAGGATTTTTAATTCTGCACGGACTGCCAAGGGATCTTTAATATGCATAGAATGTTGTGGTCTACACACGGGGCCTCCTCTTATCGTCCATCTCCGATGGGACTAGCTATCCATCTACCTACCAGGACCAGGGAGGGGGGGTGTTGATTTGATTAAAAAAAAACTTGAGACAAATTTTCAACCGTTGGCAGGGCTTTAACCCACAACCTTTGGGTTGAGAGGCCGACGCCTTGTCTCAGAACTTTAACCCACAACCTTTGGGTTGAGAGGCCGACGCCTTGTCTCAGAACTTTTACCGAATGTAGCCAAATTCTGGTATTTAAAATCTACAGCTCTCGATCTCCAAACATGATCGATGATCACATGGGATTTGAACTCAAGATCTAAAACTTCCCCTTGAATATGAAATACATTTTAGGCTAAACATTTACAGACCACTGGTGAATGTAGGTATGAGCATAAGATACAACCTGTGGCTAGATCTACTGACAGATCTAGAAATACAATTGATTAGAAATAAACCAGAGAAGGTGGGCAACGGCAAATCTTTCATCGCCCTGATATAATAATGTATGTGAAAGAATATAACAACAATGCGAACAAAAATAAAGGCACGTATCTCAGTAACCGGTTACCTATCAAGATCAGCCAAAGCTACATTGATTTAGCTGCTTTCGTTTTCCAAGTATCATTTATGACTGAGGTTTTCTCAGATTTCTCTATGTAATATATCACTATTCAACGCTATGTTTATGTAACAATAATATCGTAACATTTTTTATTTATGTTCAAACAATGAATGTGATCACCAATATAGGGGAGGGGGGGGGCTTGGTGGTTCGGTGGCAAGGTGTCGGCCTCTCAACCCAAAAATTCGTGGGTTCAAGCCCCGACGGTTGAAACATTTTGTCGAATGTTTTTTTCGAGTAAACCCCCCCCTCCCCCCCCACTTGTTCAGGTAGGTGGATCAACATCTAGCTCTATCCGGGACAGAGGATAAAAAAAGGAGGTCCCGTGTGAAGATCACAACACTCTTGGCATGTTATAAATCCCTTGGGTATTTACATGACAGTCTAGCAACAAAAAACCCCCCGAGATCACCTTAGCCGTGGGTGTGGGTAAAACTCAAATGACATCATTTCAAAACTCCAATCTGCCCCCACCACAATGTCACCTGTGATTTTATTTTCTGTCCACTTTAACTCCAGGTATCATCATCACCTTGTCCATCTTCGGCCCAGCCCTGGCATTCGTCATGGGTGGATTGTTCACTCGCATGTACGTCACCCTCGAAGGTACGGACAAAATTGTATCGTTTCTCCTCACAAGCATTTCTTTCTTTCTTTCAGCTTTTTAAAGACTATCATTCATAGGGACGGGACGTCAATGACCCAGTGGCTAGGCTGTTGAACTTAAGTTCATGAAGGTTCGAATCCTAGTAATGCTAGCCGGTCCGGCGTTCTGTTCCTTGGGAAAAACGCATTTTCCCACTTCGAACAATGAGTACGAGCACTAGCTTGGGAGTAAAAACCTGCGCCAGACTAGTGTCCTGTCCAGAAGGTGATTATTACCACCTGTTTCGCTACATGCTATAGAAACCGGGATAAATTCCGTCTCTATGGGGCTTGTAGGAACTTTACTTGCTTACACAGAGATTCTCCCTGGTACCCAATGTATTTAATGCAATCCCCACCCCCACCCCCCGCCGGGATCCAAAGCCCCTGTCATAAAACAAATTGAGCCGCAGACCTCTATAGCCAGCCTGTAGCCACATGGGGAAGGTAGGGGTAGGTTGATGGCTGTACGGGTGATGGTCACCACTGACTTCGAGGATTGTCTTGAAAAGTACGTATTTGAATGTTCTATTTAAATAAACCCTTAGTTAACTGCAGGAACTCTGATGTTTTCGGAGAGGGGGGAGGGGGGAAGGTACGGAGACCTCCTTTCGATGCCAGCGATTTTTTTGCTCTTACCTGAAAGGTTATATTATAATTTTAATCAAAGTTTTCTGGAATATTGTGGGCCGTGTTGCAAGTAATAATTCGTTTACGCGGCTCGAGTTTGGTTTTCGATTTGAAAAGGTTGGCAGCCATGAACATAGAACAATCTCATCCTAAATCCAATACTTCTATGGTTATAGCCGATGAACAAAACAATGAACAACGTTTTCAACCTGAGTGACCCTCGGTTTTGCTGGCCCACTGAAGTCACAGAAAGAACAACGCTCGTTTCCAGTATTATTTTACTCTGTGACCACCAAAAATCAAAACCAATATAACGTGTTAGAAAAGAGTAAGCATCTGTGAATGTGTGTGTGTGTGTGTGTGTGTGTGTGTGTGTGTGTGTATGTATGTATGTGTGTGTAAGAGAACTACGGGCGAAGGAAAGAGAAAGAGAGAGAGAGAGAGAGAGAGAGAGAGAGAGAGAGAGAGAGAGAGAGAGAGAGAGAGAGAGAGAGAGAGAGAGAGAGAGAGAGAGAGAGAGAGAGAGAGAGAGAGAGAGAGGGAGAGAGAGAGAGAGAGAGAGAGAGAGAGAGAGAGAGAGAGAGAGAGAGAGAGAGAGAGAGAGAGAGAGAGAGAGAGAGAGAGAGAGAGAGAGAGAGAGAGAGAGAGAGAGAGAGAGAGAGAGAGAGAGAGAGAGAGAGAGAGAGAGAGAGAGAGAGAGAGAGAGAGAGAGAGAGAGAGAGAGAGAGAGACGGACAGACAGACAGACAGACAGACAGACAGACAGACATATATATATAGCACCAGAGACAGAGAGTCAACGTCGAAGTAGCTTTCAATCTCAAGCAAACGTTATGGTATTTCTATTATTTTAGATATACGATACGGTGTTTTGAGTTCGTTGAAAAAAAAAAAAAATCTGAAAATGTTACAAGTACTGTAATCTATACGAGGCAGACGCTCCCTCAGTGCGACAGTTTCTAGACATCCGAAGAAAAACGACTGTATCCTCCGTGTTTTACATGTTTTTAACCTCAATTTCTACTGTCTCATGTCGATGCACACCATTCTATATCTTGAGCGGAAGCCAAATTCATGATTGTCCAGCATAGTTCTATAATGTTTCCACCTACTTGCCTTCAACCCATATTTTGTTCATTTCCCGAATCAGAAACGAACCTACATCCTAAACACCCACGCTGGATTGGTGCTTGGTGGCTTGGCTACGTTGTTTTTGGATCCTTATCTGCTGTGGTCGCCCTTCCGTTGTTGTGCTTTCCGCGAAGACTTCCCCGGAAGAGCCAAAGACAACACCGACAGGAAACCAATGCAAATACATCCTAGACACCACGCCCAGGAAGCCAATGTAATAGGTCATGTGCAAGGAATCGATTGTAGTACATAGGATACTCAATTTGATGTATGGGGAAGTCAATGTAATAGGTCATGTGGAATCGATTGTAGTACACAAGGTAATCAATTTGATGTATGGGGAAATCAATGTAATATATCATTTAGAAAGGAATCGATTTTAGTAACAGGGTAATCAATTTGACGTATGGGGAAGCCAATGTAATAGGTCATGTAGCAAGGAATCGATTGTAGTACATAGGGTAATCAATTTGATGTATGGGGAAGCCAATGTAATATATTGGTCAAGGAATCGATTTTAGTACACAGGGTAATCAATTTGATGTATGGGGAAGTCAATGTAATAGATCATGTAGCAAGGAATCGATTTTAGTACACAGGGTAATCAATTTGATGTATGGGGAAGTCAATGTAATAGATCATAGGAATCGATTTTAGTACACAGGGTAATCAATTTGACGTATGGGGATGATGATGATGATGACTTGATTTACCACATCCACAACTAAAGTGATCTCGGGTTTTTTGGTAGGATTCCTTTTTTAAAATTCTGACAGGACTATGGGCCAGGAGTATTTTGCTCGAAAAACTCGAGAACAATGCTCTAACCACTACCTTTTGGTTGAGAGGCCGACACCTTAGCTCTGCACTAGCGAGTCTCCTGTGTATGGGAAAACCAGTGTAATATGTGGGGAGCAAGGAATGTACTAATAAACAGGAAGGCAAATGAAATAGGAACGTCAATGTAATGCATAGTAACGGTAGTGCAACACAGGAATCGATTAGAAAACCATGAAACCAATGACATCAATAGGAAAGCCAATTTAATTAATAGGTGAGACATTTCAATAAAGAAAAAATCCAATGTAAAACGTAGGAAAGCCAATATATAAATGACGACAAATATGCAAGAGTCAATGTCATAAATAGGTAGCGTTGTGAATCGATATGCATTTGATGTACAGTGATGGTTTCAATTTGTTGGTTGGAATAGTTTCTGCTCTTCGTTTGAGACTAATAGGTTTCAGTAAGAAGGTAGCTGTCTAAGGTTGGTACCTGTGAAATATCTGGAGCATCTGGTCTTTTTTGTTCGATCTATAAATGTGTTTATAAGTTTATCCTTACTATATTACAGTTCAATATCTGCCTATACCTACTATAATAATTGATCATAGAGGCACCACTTATACTTTGTGTACCTTTATATGAATTTTTAGTACACAGGGAAATCAATTTGAGGTCTCTGAGGTCAGGAAATAGTTCAATGTAGGACACAATTTGTATTATCATAATGAAATTAAAAGAAAAAGTAATAGTTTGTTTATTTAGATCAAGGAATCTAAATTTAAATCACATTCTAATCAATTTGTCCAGTATGGGCACAAATATAATAGATCTCTAGATCTGATCGAATCTACTGACATATTTACTCAATGTCAAGGTAAACGAGCGGTTATAGGGGTCACGGGTTCCAAGGCCGGTGATTGAATTATCACCACAGGGTTTTCTCTTTGACACTGGGAATTCACACCGCTGTGTCTTGATCCACAACTAAAGTGATCTCATATCTTATTTTATTGCTTTTATTATCAGGACTATGGGCTTCATAGGGGATTTCCTTCTTTTCCAACTTCAAAACTCGAGAACAGTTCACGTTTTAGGGGTTTGCGGGGCTCTAACCCACTACCTTTTGGTTGAGAAATGGACACCTTACCTCTGCACTAGCGAGTCTCCTGACTGTATGGGAAAACCAGTGCAAATATGTGGGGAAACTAATTATTAATAAACAGGAAGGCAAATGAAATAAAAAGGTCAATGTAATCCATAGTAACGGTAGTGCAACACACGGGGAAGCGGAAGCCAAGGTAGAAAACCATGAAACCAATGACATCAATAGGAAAGCCAATTTAATTAATAGGTGAGACATTTCAATAAAGAAAATCCAATGTAAAACGTAGGAAAGTGCAATATATAATTAAATAAAGATGTTCAATAAGTTTTGATACTCCATGAGTCAATGTCATAAGGTCCAAATGCCCTACGTAGCCTCTGATAGATATGCATTTGATGTACATGATGGTTTGATATGATTGGTTGAATAGATATGGCATTTGAGACTAGTAGGTGACATGACATGAATGAACATACATGACATGATATCGTTGATATGATATGATATGATATGATATGATATGGAATGATTTGATATGATATGATATGACATGACATGTAAGATATTTATCCTTATGATATGACATGATATGATATGATATGATATGTTATGATATGATATGATATGATATGAGAGGATACTTATACGATAAGATATGAAATGATATGATATGATTGATATGAATATGATATGTTAGGGATATGATATGAGATGATATGATCAGGAAACGATATGATATGTAGGACATGATATGATATGATATGATATGATATGATAATGAAATGAGATGATATGAAAGAATGATATGGATATGTTATGATATGATATGATATGAAATGATAAGATATGATATGATAGTTGATATGATCTGAGAATGATATGATAAGATATGATATGATATATATGATATGATATGAGATGATATGATAAGATAGATATGATATGATATGATATTTATGATATGATAGGTAAACGAGCGATTATAGGGGTATGGATGATTCAGATAGATATGATGATTGAATTATCACCTGCATACGATACGTTTTCCTCTTTGACGATATGATACGATACGATAATATGCTGTGTACGTTTGTATGATACGATACGATAACATATGATATGATACGATACTGTTATTATCATGGATATATTTATTTTAAGATATGATATCAGCTACAAAGGAGATGATATGAGTTGATACGATAGGGGATATGATACGATACGATACGATACAAATACGATACGAACGATACAATACGATATGATATGATACGATACGATACGATATGATACGATATGATATGATATGATACGATACGATACGATATGATATGATACGATACGATACGATACGATACGATACAATATGATCCATTACGATACGATACGATACGATACGATACGATACGATACGATACGATAAGATATGATATGATATGATATGATATGATATGATATGATATGATATGATATGATAAGATATGATATGATAGGATATGATATGATATGATATGATATGATATGATATGATAAAAGGTCATGTGACATTGGCTGTTAAACAATAAAGACGCCTATAAGCTTTTTAACTGTTATGATTGTGATAATGAATGATATTACATTTTGTTCCAAGGTCTAAATGAGAAACGTTTGCCATTTCGTCATCGTGAGTTCTATTAATGATACGATCTTCTAATGAATGTTGCAAGATCATAATTAAGACATGGCCATGGTCAGGTCAAATATGAGACACATAAAAATGTTTTGCATTCAGGATATCAACATCGAACATGATATGCCATTCACTTGTCGAATAAAGAAATGCATTCTTTTCTGTCAACCAGTGAAAAGATAATCCTTTTCTGACCAGTGGAAAAGATAAATTTTCTGATATGGAAAAGATAAACCTTTTCTGACCAGTGGAAAAGATAATGATTTGATATGATAGTGGAAAAGATAATCCTTTTCTGTCAACCAGTGGAATGATATAATCCTTTTCTGTCAACCATGGAAACGATACGATATGATATCAATATGATAAGATACCTTTATGATCAATAGATGGAAATGATATGAGATTTCTGTAAATATGGAAAATATGATATGATATGTCATGATATGATAAGATATGACCTTTTCTGTCATGACCAGATAAGATATGATAAGATAATCCTTATCTGTCAACCATGGAAATGATAATCCTTACGATGTCAACCAGTGGAAAAGATATGATATGATAAGATATGACCAGTGGAAAAGATAAACCTATTCTGTCAACCAGTGGAAAAGATAATATTTTCTGACCAGTGAAATGATAAGACCTTTTCTGTCAACCAGTGGAAAAGATAATCCTTTTTCTGATATGACCAGTGGAAAAGATATGATATGATATGATAGTGGAAAAGATATGATTTGATATGAGATGATAGTGGAAAAGATATGATATGATATGATAGTGAAAAGATACCTTTTCTGTCAAGATATGAAATGATAATATGATATGTCAACCATGGAAAAGATAGATCCTTTTATGATATGATACCATGGAAAAGATAATCCGATTCTGTCATACCAGTGGATACGATAACCTTTACTGATACGATACGATATGATACGATAAACGATACTGATACGATACGATATGATAACCGATTCTGATACGATGGAAAAGATACGATCTGTCAACCAGTGATAATCCTTTATGATACGATCGATATGATAGTGGAAAAGATAATCGATTCTGATATGATAGGATATGATACCAGTGGAAAAGATATCCTTTTCTGTCAACCAGTGGAAATGATATGATCCTTTTCTGATAGTGGATAAGATAATCCTACGATGTCAACCATACGATATGATAAACCTTTTATGATAGTGGATACGATAAACCTATGATACGATGGATAGATAATACGATGATACCATGGAAAAGATAATACGAGTGGAAAAGATACGATACGATGGAAAAGACGATATGATCAACCAGTGGATACGATAACGATATGATACGATACGAAAAGATAAACCTTTTCTGTCAACCAGTGGAAAAGATAAACCTTTTCTGTCAACCAGTGGAAAAGATAAACCTTTTCTGTCAACCAGTGGAAAAGATGATATGATTTTCTGTCAACCAGTGGAAAAGATAATCCTTTTCTGTCAACCAGTATGATATGATAATGATTTGATATGATCATGATATGGAAAAGATAGACCTTTTCTGTCTAACCAACAAAGACGCCTATACTAGCTTTTTAAAAGATAAACTATTTTCTGTGATAGTGGAAAGATAAACATTTTGTTCCACCAGTGGAAAATGAGAAACGCTTGCCATTTCTGTCATCGTGAGTTCTAAAAGATAATCTATCTTCTAATGAATGTTGAAAAGATCATAATTAAGACATGGAAAAGATAATCCCATGGTCACCAGTGGAAAAGATAATCCTTTTCTGTCAACCAGTAAAAATGTTTTGCTTTTCAGGATATCAACATCGAACAAATAATCCTTTTCTGTCGAATAAAGAAATGATAAACCTTTTCTGTCAACCAGTGGAAAAGATAAACCTTTTCTGTCAACCAGTGGAAAAGATAAACCTTTTCTGTCAACCAGTGGAAAAGATAATCAACCAGTGGAAAAGATTTTTCTGTCAACCAGTGGAAAAGATAAACCTTTTCTGTCAACCAGTGGAAAAGATAAACCTTTTCTGTCAACCAGTGGAAAAGATAAACCTTTTCTGTCAACCAGTGGAAAAGATAATCCTTTTCTGTCAACCAGTGGAAAAGATAAACCTTTTCTGTCAACCAGTGGAAAAGATAAACCTTTTCTGTCAACCAGTGGAAAAGATAAACCTTTTCTGTCAACCAGTGGAAAAGATAATCCTTTTCTGTCAACCAGTGGAAAAGATAATCCTTTTCTGTCAACCAGTGGAAAAGATAAACCTTTTCTGTCAACCAGTGGAAAAGATAATCCTTTTCTGTCAACCAGTGGAAAAGATAAACCTTTTCTGTCAACCAGTGGAAAAGATAAACCTTTTCTGTCAACCAGTGGAAAAGATAAACCTTTTCACGTCTGAAAAAAGAGGAAGACGGGGCTTATATTATATCTAAGAAAAAGGGGAAAAATCCGTTACTTCAGTTTTTTTCTTGTCTATAAGGTATCACTATGATATTTATTTACAACATAGACATGCATAAGATGTAGTCTTATATAACTATAGCTCATAGGGTGATAACGTTCATTTATGGTATGTGCATGTACGCATATGTATGTATGTAAACTTTGTCATTTCTTATTTCTTTTCTGACAAATACATTCTTATTACCTTAATTCATAATCAACACAAAAGAAAGTATTTTAAATAGTTGATAATTAGAAATGCATTTATATATTGAGTATATTTTATATGTGTATGTATAATATATATATATATATATATATATATATATATATATATATATATATATATATATATATATATATATATATATATATATATATATATATATATATATATATATATTGTATGTATGTTTTCGCCAACAACTGATTTAAATATTTCATTGTTCTGTCGATGTATACAAAATATATTCATATGATTTTTTCATATCTGTAACCAAATTTCCCCTTGTGGAATGAATAGAGTAATATTATTAATATTCGTAGTATAATTATTATTATTCCTAAACTAATGGATTTGTTTCTACTTGTTTAAAAAAATTCCAATAATTAATCAGAAGGAAAATAAATAAGATAAAAAACCCAACCCAATTGACTTTCACTTGAATTCTACTTGAACTTTTTCAAATCCAGAATTTTTCTTCACGTTTTTGCGACTGTGGAGCAACCCGATCTACCTGTTGATTTCCGTGTCCAACTGTTTCATTATCTTTACTGTTGGGGGCACAGCTGCCTACACTCCAAAATACCTGGAGAGAATCTTTGACCTTCCAGCTTATAAAGCCAATTACATCATGGGTAATTAGGATTTCTTTTATTATCTACAGGAAAAATCAAGCGTTTCTTTGATCATTCTTTATTCATTTTATAAGCTATGAACTCCTTTGTTGAATTTTATCACTAGAAGTTTGTTCTGCTGAGTTTGAATCTTCAACGTTTCATAATAAAATAAACGATGAGCAAAATTTTAGCAATAATAAAATTACTGCTATCACTATTTTGTAATCATTATACTTATTATCGTTATTATCGTTATGGTATTATTATTATTATTATTATTATTATTATTATTATTATTATTATTATTATTATTATTATTATTATTATTATTATTATTATTATTATTATTATTATTATTATTATTATTATTATTATTATTATTATATTATTATTATTATTATTATTATTATTTATTATTAGTGATCATTATTATTATTTGATTGGTATTATTATTATTATTATTATTATTATTATTATTATTATTATTATTATTATTATTATTATTATTATTATTATTATTATTATTATTTATTATTATTATTATTATTATTATTTATTATTATTATTATTATTCTTTATTATTATTATTATTATTATTATTATTATTATTATTATTATTATTATTATTATTATTATTATTATTATTATTATTATTATTATTATTATTATTATTATTATTATTATTATTATTATTATTATTCATCATCATTATTATTATTATTATTATTATTATTATTATTATTATTATTATTATTTTATTATTATTATTCATTATTATTATTATTATTATTATTATTATTATTATTATTATTATTATTATTATTATTATTATTATTATTATTATTATTATTATCAATTTATTATTATCATTATTACTTTCTTTCTTTCTTTATCAGTTCCCATTCTACCTTTTAGTGTATGGGCAGATGCCCGAGATGATTTTTCTCCATGCTGCCCTGTCCTGGCATTTTCTGTTTCCCTCAAAAATATTTTTATTTCTATGCTTCAATGCCTCTTTTATTTCTTCTTTGCACTTTCTCCGAGGTCTTTTACCTTGGGCTTTAGCACTGTATACTGATTTAGCTATTCTGTTGTCATTCATTCCGTTTACATGCCCAAACCATCTCAATTGATTTATTTCTATCTTAGTTCTATGCCATCTGCTTTGGTTTGATTTCTTATTTTTGCGTTTCTGATTTTGTCTCTTTTAGTTTTCCCTACTACTCTTCTTAGGTATTTCATTTCAGCTGCCTGTACTCTACTGTATTCTCTACTGTCTAAGATTAAGATTTCACTGCCATAGAGGAGAGTAGGACAATAAACTGTGTTGTATACTGCCATTTTGGTTTTTGTTGACAATTCATGTTTACCTACAAATGCCTTTTTCCTAGATGGTTATATATTGCACTTGTCTTTTTGATTCTCTGGCTGATTTCTTCTCTTAGTTTTCTCTCAGAGTTAATCATTACTCCTAGGTAATTGTAGCTTTAAACTTGTTCTAATTTCTCCCTGCCTAATTTAAGATTTTGTGTTTCAGCTTCCCTAGTTACTAGCATTGTTTTGGTTTTC
>JAXRKP010000423.1:255000-270000 GCA_037039925.1 Doris montereyensis
CCAATAGCCGTGGACATTTCGACGTGGACCAAGCCGTGGACATTTCAATAGCCGTGGACGACCCAATAGCCGTGGATGACCCAATAGCCGTGGATGACCCAAATGGATGTAGCCGTGGATGACCCAATAGCCGTGGATGGCCCAATAGCCGTGGATTTCAACGACCCAATAGCCGTGGGGCCGTGGACATTTCAATAGCCGTGGACAACAAATAGCCGTGGGCGACCTAATAGCCGTGGACGACCTAATAGCCGTCGACGACTCAATAGCCGTGGACGACCCAATGGCCGTGGACGACCTAATAGCCGTGGACGACCCAATAGCAGTGAACAACCCAATAGCCGTGGACGACCCAATAGCCGTGGACGACTCAACAGCCGTGGACGACTGATTAGCCGTGGACGAGTCAATAGCCGTGAATGACTCAATAGCCGTGGACGACTCAATAGCTGTGGACGACTCATTAGCTGTGGACGAATCATTAGCCGTGGACGACTCAATAGCTGTGGACGAAGCCGTGGACAACTTAGCTCTGGACGACTCAATAGCCGTGGACGACTCAATAGCCGTGGACGAATCAATAGCTGTGGACGACCGAAATAGCTGTCGACGACTCAATAGCCGTGGACGACTCAATACCGTGAACGACTCAATAGTCGTGGACGACTTAATAGCCGTGGACGACTCAATAGCCGTGGACAACCCAATAGCCGTGGACAACTCAATAGCAGTTGACGACTCACTAGCCGTGGATGACTCAATAGCCGTGGACGACTCAATAACCGTGGACGACTCACTCAATGGCCGTGAACGACTTAATAGCTGTGGATGACTCAATAGCTGTGGACGACTCAATAACCGTGGACGAGTCAATAGCCGTGGACGACTCAATAGCCGTGGACGAATCATTAGCCGTGGACGACTTAATAGCCGTAGATGACTCAATAGCCGTGGACGACTCAATAGCTGTGGACGACTCAATGGCCGTGAACGACTTAATAGCTGTGGTTGACTCAATAGCTGTGGACGACTCAATAGCAGTGGACGACTCAATAGCCGTGGACCACAACAGCCGTGGGTGACTTTATAGCTGTGGGCGACCCAATAGCCGTGGACGACTCAATAGCTGTGGACGATCCAATTGCCGTGGACGCCTCTATAGCTGTGGACGACCCAATAGCTGTGGACGACTCTATAGCTGTGGACGACCCAATAGCCGTGGACGACTCGAAAGTCATGGACGACCCAATAGCCATGGACGACCCAATAGGCGTGGACGACCCAATAGCCTTGGATGACTCAACAGTCGTGGACGACTCAATAGCCGTGGACGACTCAAAGTCATGGACGACTCAAAGTCGTGAACGACTCGACTACCGTGGACGACTTAATAGCCGTGGACGACACAATACCCATGGACGAATCAACACCCGTGGACGACCCAATAACCGTGGACGAGTCAATAACCGTGGACGACTCAATAGCAGTGGACGACTCAATAGCCGTGGACGACTCAATAGCCGTGGACGACTCAATATCAGTGGACGAATCATTAGCCGTGGACGACGAAATAGCTGAGGACGACCCAAGACCCGTGGACAACTCAAAAGCTGTGGACGACTAAATAGCCACGGACGACTCAATAGCCGCGGACAACGCAATAGCCACGGACGACTCAATAGCCGTGGACAACGCAATAGCCGTGAAGGACTCAATACCCGTCGACGACCCAATAGCCGTGGACGACTCAATAGCCATGGACGACTCAAAAGCCTTTGGACGACTCAATAGCCGTGGACGAATCAATAGCTGTGGGCGACTCAATAGCCGTAGACGACTCAATAGTCGTGAAGGACTAAATAGTCGTAGACGACCCAATAGCTGTGGACGACTCAATAGCCGTGGACGATTCAATAACCGTGTACGACCCAATAGCCGTGGACGACTCAATAACTGTGGACGAACCAATTGCCATGGACGACTCAATAGTTGTGGACGACCCAATAGCCGTGGACGACTCTATAGCCGTGGACGACACAATAGCCGTGAACGACTCAAAAGTCGTAGACGACCCAATAGCCGTGGACGACTCTATAGCCGTGGACGACACAATAACCGTGAACGACTCAAAAGTCGTAGACAACCCAATAGCCGAGGACGACTCAATAGCCGTGGACGACCCAATAGCCGTGGACGACTCAATAGCCGTGGGCAACCCCATAGCCGTGGACGACGCAACAGCCGTGGACGACCCAATAGCTGTGGACGACTCAATAACCGTGGACGACTTAATAGCCGAGGACGACCCAATAGCTTTGGACGACTCAATAGCTGTTGACGACTCAATAGGCGTGGACGACGACCCAATAGCCATAGACGACTCAACAGCCATAGACGACTCAATAGCCATGGACGACTTAACAGCCATAGAGGTTTCAATAGCCGTGGACGACTCTACAGCCATAGTCGACTCAATAGCCGTAGACGACCCAATGGCCGTGACGACGCAATACCCGTGTACGGCTCAATAGCCGTGTACGACTCAATTGCCGTGGACGACTCAACAACCATAGAAGACTCAATAGCCACAGGCGACTGAACAGCCGTAGACGACTCAATAGCCATTGACGACTCAAGAGCAATAGACGACTCAATAGGCATAGACGACTCAACAGCCAGACGACTCAATAGCCATAGATGACTCAACAGCCATAGACGACTCAAAAGCCGTGGAGGACCCAATAGCCGTGGACGATTCAATAGCCGTGGACGACTCAATGGCTGTGGACAACGCAACAGCCATGGACGACTCAATAGCTGTGGACGATTCAATAGCTGTGGATGACTCAATAGTCGTGGATGACTCAAGAGCTGTGGACGACTCAATAGCCGTGGATGACTCGATAGCCGTGGATGATTCAATAGCTGTGGACAACTCAATGGCTGTGGACGACGCAACACCCGTGGACGACTCAATAGCTGTGGACGACTCAATAGCCTTGGACGACCCAATAGCCGTGGACGACGCAATAGCCGTGGACGACCCAATAGCCGCCGACGACTCAATAACTATGGACGACTCAATAGCTGTGGACGACTCAATAGCCGTAGACGACTCAATAGCTGTGGACGACTCAATAGCTGAGGACGACTCAATACCTATAGCCGTGGACGACTCAATAGCCGTGGACGACTCAATAGCAGTGGACGACTCAATAGCCGTGGGCGACTCAATAGCCGTGGACGACTCAATAGCCGTGGACGACTCAATAGCCGTGGACGACTCAATACCTGTGGATGACTGAATAACCGTGGACGACTCAATAGCCGTGGACGACTCAATAGCTGTGGACGAGTCAATAGCCGTGGACGACTCAATAGCCGTGGACGACTCACGGGCTCTGCAAGGCATCCCATCATCGTCGAAATAGAAACTGAGGATCGCTGTCAACTCTGTGGACGACTCAATAACTGTCTGTAAAGGTATCTACACATTTGTACTTAGAAGTGTGTGTGTGTGTATGTGATTATGTTGAAAATGTTGTTTGTATGTATGTGTAAGACGTGCGTGTGTTTTGTAGCTTTTTATATCTCAACTGTGTAATTTATATCTCAACTGTGTAATTTATGTCTCAACTGTGTAATTTATGTCTCAACTGTGTAATTTATGTCTCAACTGTGTAATTTATGTCTCAACTGTGTAATTTATGTCTCAACTGTTAATTTATGTCTCAACTGTGTAATTTATGTCTCAACTGTGAAATGTATGTCTCAACTGTGTAACCAAACAACAAATTGCCATTTATGGACAATAAAGAACTATTATTATTATTATTATTATTATTATTATTATATTATTATTATTATTATTATTATTATTATTATTATTATTATTATTATTATTATTATTATATTATTATTATTATCCTTTTGTCTTTCCATTGAGGTCGATGTCGTCCTGCGCGTCGGACTGTCAGTGCGAGGACAACACTTACTTCCCTGTATGCGGTGTGGATGGTAAAACCTTCTATTCGCCTTGTTCTGCCGGGTGTCAAACCGATTCAGATCAGGTAAGTATCTGGAAATAAGAAAGAAAAATAAGTGATCAATTCCTGACCGAGATTTATTTACACAACATAAAGCTAATATAGGCACTAACTGGACTTTACTGAACCAGGTTCCCCGAAAGCGGAGATATCTTGGATTTTTGGTTGGATTCATATTCTTTATAGAACTAGATCTTTCCGTTGGAAAAGGATGATATATTTAAATCTTGACTGCATATAATCCTACCGTACTGCAAATATGTCTATTTTGATATCTAGGAATAATGAAGTCCTACTAAAAACTATTCCAAGAATCAAATTTCGTTACCATCTCTTCTAGCTCCTGTCAGCCGTATTCCCATCTTCTTTGTTTCTGCCTCCAGGTCCCTTTGCCATGTGTTTGGTGGTCTTCCTCTCTTTCTTTTCCCCTGTGGATTCTATGTCAGAGTATGCCTGGTGGTGTTTTGTTTAGGCTTTCTCAGTGTATGACATATGCCCCGCCATCTTCTCTTTTGAATGTCTTCTTCAACCGAGAGTTGGGATCTTCTTTCCCAAATGTCTCTGTTGCTTATGGTATCAGGCCAGGATATTCGGAGGATCTTTCGTAAGCAGCTGTTAATAAATGTCTGGAATTTCCCTATGGTGGTCTTTGTAATTCTCCAGGTTTCAGCTCCATACAACAGGACATATTTGATGTTAGAATTAAAGAGGCGGATTTTAGTGTTTGTGGGGATTATTTGGGACTTCCAAATATTTTGTAGCGACATGTAGGCTGCCCTTGCGTTCCCGATTCTTGTTTACAGACCCACATCTGTTTCTCCTTGCCAATCGATGACACTGTCCAGGGATGTGAAAGTGTTGGTCTCTTCGTAGGAATTCCATAATGTCGTAGGAATTCCATAATGTCGTAGGAATATCATAATGTCGTATGAATTCCATAATGTCGTAGGAATACCATAATGTCGTAGGAATACCATAATGTCGTATGAATTCCATAATGTCGTAGGAAATACCATAACGTCGTAGGAATACCATAATGTCGTAGGAATACCATAATGTCGTAGGAACTGCCATAATGTCGTAGGAATACCATAATGTCGTAGGAACTGCCATAATGTCGTATGAATTCCATAATGCCGTAGGAATACCATAATGTCGTATGAATTCCATAATGTCGTAGGAATACCATAACGTAATACCATAATGTCGTAGGAATACCATAATGTCGTAGGAATACCATAATGTCGTAGGAATACCATAATGTCGTAGGAACTGCCATAATGTCGTAAGAATTCCATAATGTCGTAGGAACTGCCATAGGCTCTCTCTGTGCAAGCTGGTGAAGGCTTTTAGGAAATCAACATAGTTGACGTACAGTGGTGTGATATTGTATTTGTTTATTATTTTCCGATTGTCGAGTAGGCGCAACTGATGATTAATCCACACAGTCAATACAATTATCAATGACAACATGTATAATGGGAACAAAGCTAATTGTGTTTAATTGACTACGTGATTACTAAGTAGAATCGCAGGGATATAAAAAAAAAAGAATTGAATTTCAAATCGCCTTTGAGTATGTCAATGTTTGTAAAAGCATTCAGCCTGCAGCTTGGTCGTTTCATAAGGCCAGGAGATGTAACCGAAAATTTGCGAGTTATTTTTGTTATTATATTTCAGTAGATTATTAGCTCAGCGGTCGTAGCACCCTAGAATCTCCTAGAATCTCCTATACATTTTTTAAATCCTAGAATCTCCTGAAATCTCCTAAATATTTTCAGTTTCTCCTAAAATCTACTAAATATTTTCAGTTTCTCCTAAAATCTACTAAATATTTTCAGTTTCTTCTAAGATCTACTAAATATTTCGAGCTGAGGGCCGTCGGACCGGTTTCGAATACTTGCTCGGGATATTCGATTAGCGAGTAGATTCACGAGTTCGACTCGCGAGTCCACTTTCGTTTTGGCAGCCATTTTGTTTACGAGTCTAGTCTAGCTGACTACGATGAACCACGAGACTGTTTCAGCGTTATCGGACTTTATAGGAACTTCTTCAACTTGAAAGTTTTAAATTGTAGTTCAGCGTTATCGGACTTTATACGAACTCTTCAACTTCAAGTGAATCCAAATCACCGCGGCATTCTAGTCTTTGTTTTCCATTCAAAGCGAAGTCGTTATCTGTAATAGATCTACTTTAGTGACACTCTTGATTCTGTTTGCTTCTGCTTGGATTTTAAAATCGACATCTCTTCCTGTTTTTATATGCGAACATGCCAGCGACATACAGATGCAGATTTCAAGATCAATGGGTGCATAACCCAAATGATAAAGAATGGATTCTAATGGAGACAGACATTCACAGGGTGCATGAGGACTTTCAGTGTAGGAGGACAAGGAAAAAGCTCTAAAATTCAGAGAAAATTGCAGAGACAGAGGGAGAGAGAGAGAGAGAGAGAGAGAGAGAGAGAGAGAGAGAGAGAGAGAGAGAGAGAGAGAGAGAGAGAGAGAGAGAGAGAGAGAGAGAGAGAGAGAGAGAGAGAGAGAGAGACAGACAGACAGACAGACAGACAGACAGACAGACAGACAGACAGACAGACAGACAGACAGACAGACAGAGACAGAGACAGAGACCTACTGCAATCTTTAGTTAGCCCCCCACGTGGACGGAGATAGATGTCCTCAGTGTCACTGGTTCAAATCGGTGTCTCGTCGCCCAGAGCCATGTTGGGTGATTGTTTTCTCTGGTTGATCCATACTCCTTCGTGCTGGCTCCGTAAAAATTTATAATTTTAAATTAGCTACATAAATAATGTGTAGGTCTAAGACTTATATATATTTGCTTAAATACATAAATGTACTGTCACAAACACCCTTTGATTTACCAGTTACACATATAAGTTGTCACTAACGTTTATGATAAAACTACGCGCTTGATACTAATTAAACTTTACGATTACCATCGAGAAAACCTCCTAGAAAACCTCATAGAATCTCTAGAAAATTTAAAGCCCCCTGAGCACTATGACCCCTGTATTAGTTCTTTATTATCATAACAGGGTTATGTTCTCAATTACCATGACAGAGTTGTGTTCTCAATTACCATGACAGAGTTATGTTCTCAATTACCATGACAGAGTTTTGTTCTCAATTACCATGACAGAGTTATGTTCTCAATTACCATGACAGAGTTGTGTTATCAATTACCATGACAGAGTTATGTTCTCAATTACCATGACAGAGTTTTGTTCTTACCATGACAGAGTTATGTTCTCAATTACCATGACAGAGTTGTGTTATCAATTACCATGACAGAGTTATGTTCTCAATTACCATGACAGAGTTGTGTTCTCAATTACCATGACAGAGTTATGTTCTCAATTACCATCACAGAGTTATATTCTCAATTACCACCACAGAATTATTACAATTGTACTTGCATAGAAGGAGGCGTGGCGGCTAGCGGTATCTGCCCATATGGATGTGATCATGTATATTACTACTCTGTTGCCACTGGACTTGGGGCATTGCTGGGAACGATGTCTATCATACCGAAAATCACTATCATCATCAGGTGAGTTGGTGGATGCACTTTGAAGTAAACACGGAGCAATCAACCCGAAATAATATGGCATCACACAATGTCTTTTTCGCGAGTGTATATTAAATACATCAGACAAACAGAAACGATCAGGCCAAATTTAAACTTTTCATGAAAATTCAACATAAAGTAGATGATAGTTATTAGTATACTATTCTTAACAAGCTAAAAACATCTTTTTCACTTCAGCAATACGTCCTTTAAAATCAAATAAAAACTCATAAAATCATCATCAGATCAATAATTTTGAGTTTTCTCTCATTAATAAACTTGACTACTGCATTTTGTTTATCATCTCCCAGAAGCGTCCAGAATGTGATAAACCTGCGGCAATGGGACTTTCCACGTTTATGACGTCACTTTTGGGTGAGACGAATACGATGAAGTGTCCCCACTTTCCCGGGCGGATCGCTCAGATAGATTCGGAGAACTTGGTTGGGCAAGCCATTGTAAATGTTGTCAGACTTAGTTGTTTTGTTTTCTTTAAGGAGAGTTACACATTTTAATTTTGTGTTTGTCTCCACAACATGACGGCCGTGGAGTCGAGTACATTTTAAATAGCGCATTTAAATGAATGAGTACTCAGCTGCCAACCACTACGTAAAAACGTAATCGGTATGTTTTTCTTGGCTTTGAGTCCATGAGTCTGGATTTACTTCGCAGAGCACGCATAGGAAGGCTAGCTGTATTTTTGTGTGTAAAGAAATCGTAAGGTAACAGCAGAGACTCAGAGATGATACTGTGGTGAAAGTCTGATTTTCATTTGATTTGACAATACATCCTTTCATTTTAAAAACATAATATTAATGAAGTTCTTATAAATATTCGACCACATAATGCCGTATGCCTAGACAAATGAGGACTTTCCTACCAACTCAAACTTTGAGTATTAGTGTCAGCGCGCATTTAATCTAATTTTACTCATGATTTTCCTGCTCTCAACACTAAGTATGAGTCGTGCTTAACTCACTTAATCGTCATATTAAAACACCACATAGATTACTTTTTAAAGTTTGATTACAGAATTGAAATTTTCTTTATTAACCAGCGTGATAGCGCTGTCAAAATATTTTACATCTGGATCTGGATAAAAAAAAGAATCAAAATACTATGCCGATCGAATCGCCCACCGTCTTCATCCGTTGTCCTCCTTTACTTCATTGCTGTTCAGTTTTGGATACTTTCATTTATTTTACGTTTCAGTTCGTTTCGTCTTGTAGTATAACCTCACAAGATTTAATCATCCTTAATAGCGCTATCAAGGGCGTCTTCTAAAGGCCACTGCTAGATCTCAGAATACAAAAGACTTTGGACCAGCGGGTGATTAGTCTTCTGTCCTTGAGGTAGCTGCCTTTATAATATAAGGACTCGTGGCTCTCATACGTCTCTCGCACTGCATTTGTACTCCAGGACATCGGGATTAGATCAATAAGAGTATCAACACTCAGACTTGGGTCAACACACATTACTGCATCCTTTGAAAGCACGATTCGTTGCTAGTCATTTCTTCATTGTCGTGAAGTGTTTGTTAAGTTTTGATTTTGTAACATTTTGGGCGTGTTTGTATGTATATCCATGTGTGTGTGTGTGTGTGTGTGTGTGTGTGTGTGTGTGTGTAATATGTCGTGGGGGGGGGGGTTAATTTCTAAAAGTAACACAGATGGCTTGATAGTCAACAGCACACTTATATACGTTGCCAAGAAAGAGATGTGACATTGCACCACCTATGATCTTTCCTGCACGTTTGGTCCATTTTTATTTTATTTTATGTTTCTATCGCTCTTCTACCAGAACATTTCTTAACCTTCTTGTTTTGAAAACAAGATGAAAACACGAATGCACGTATGGTTGACTAAAAATCCTCAGACTTTGTGAACCCTTCTATGTCTTCCTTCCAGGTTGGCTTTGGGACCCGTGGTGTTCGGGGCCTTGATTGACGACATCTGCACCATTTGGGACATCAATTGCGGCGTCTCTGGCCGTTGTTTGCTGTACGATAATGACATGTTTCGTTTACGTCTCAATGGCTACGCCTTCATGGGGCAGGTGGGCTCTTTTTATGTGTCAGCTAATTGCTTTGATCTACGCTAAATGTACCGGATGCCTTGATAACAAGGAGTTGAAAAAGCCAGCCTGCGCAAGGGAAGGAAGGGAAAACAAAGACAGCCGACGGAGACATCGCAGAGAAAGGAGACGCAGCGAGAGTTTCAGGAGAAGAGCAACGTGCGACCACTGTAGAAGAGTTGGAGCCATTGGTACCCCTGGCATCAGGAAACCAGCACGACGACAACGGTGTGGTAGACGAAATTGTTGCAGCTACTGAAGATGATGCCGTGAACAGAAAAGCTGGTGATATCGTCTGTATTGCCAACAGAGATGGCGGTGGGGATGATTCAAGCGAGAGGTCTAGAGATGGTGATATGAATGATGGAGATAGTAAGACTAGACCTGTTGGTAAGGAGGCTGCACTTATGTCCGATAGCGAAGCTAATGTTACCATGGCCGGCCCTAAACGTATTGGTCCACCTGGTGATAGCATTCACGGGTGTGGTAATCAAGATGAACCGGTTGCTGACGGGCTTGGTAGCCAAGATGAACCGGTTGCTGACGGGCTTGGTAATCAAGATGAACCGGTTACTGACGGGCTTGGTAATCAAGATGAACCGGTTGTTGACGGGCTTGGTAATCCAGATGAACCGGTTGCTGACGGGCATGGTAGTCAAGATGAACCGGTTGCTGACGGGCATGGTAGTCAAGATGAACCAGTTGCTGACGTGCTTGGTAATCAAGATGAACCGGTTACTGACGGGCTTGGTAATCAAGATGAAGCGGTTGCTGACGTGCTTGGTAGTCAAGATGAACCGGTTGCTGACGTGCTTGGCAATCAAGATGAACCGGTTGCTGACGGGTTTGGTAGTCAAGATGAACCAGTTGCTGACGGGCTTGGTAGTCAAGATGAACCGGTTACTGACGGGCTTGGCAATCAAGATGAACCGGTTGCTGACGTGCTTGGTAGTCAAGATGAACCGGTTGCTGACGGGCGTGGTAGTCAAAATGAACCGGTTGCTGACGGGCTTGGTAATCAAGATGAACCGGTTGCTGACGGGCTTGGTAGTCAAGATGAACCGGTTGCTGACGGGCGTGGAGCTCAAAATGAACCGGTTGCTGACGGGCTTGGTCAAGATGAACTGTTGCTGATCAAGATGAACCGGTTGCTGACGGGCTTGGTAATCAAGATGAACCGGTTGCTGACTGGGCGTGGCAATAAAGATGAACCGGTTCCTAATGGGCGTGACAATGACGATGAACCGATCGCTGAGGGGCGTGACAATCATGGAGTCGAAGATGATGGTGTTTGTGGTAGTCACGGAGATGGTGCTGCTTATGTCAATGACAACGGCACTGGTGATGGTAGGGTGGCCGATGGGATCCCATCTGACGTAGTCGTAGATGACAATGGTAGCCATGGTAGCAGTGACAACTGTAGCGATCCCAGTGATGGGAGAACAGGGAGACTTGTCGCAATAGTTCTGGTAAAACAGATTTCGAACCGGAAACCAGTGTTCATTTGAGTGGTGACAATGCGAGTTGTCGTGATTGTAATAATGATGACGCAAAGAGGACCAGCAGCCTTGATGTAGCAACAGCACATGTCGACGTTTGTGATGGTGGTGATGATGGTGCAGTAGTAGGTGGTAACACACCCGATGCAGTCACAAATGTCGACGTTTGTGATGGTGGTGATGATGATGCAGTAGTAGGTGGTAACACACCCGATGCAGTCACAAATGTCGACGTTTGTGATGATGGTGATGCTCCTGATGTTGTTAAAGATGATGATGATGATGGTATTGATAATAGTTTGATGATGAATGATAACAAGGCTGCTGTAGACCCGACCAGGCAATGATACGTAGTGGCGATGCTGATGACATTGCCTGTCCCTTACGACGTAGCAAGTGATAACAGTCTTGCTGTTTGTAGCGCAAAGAAAAAGGAGGACGAAGGCGAAGAAGGTGGAAAAAAAACGTAACTGAAATTTCGAATGAAAAACTCATTGGAGAAACAATAACAACGTTGGCTTTGAGGCCAGCGGGTCTTTCCTTTGAAGGGGAAGAAAAAAAAGCTGAGGATACTGAAAACTTGTAGACTGCAAAGCCGAGTCGCTTGGCGAGGAAGAGTTATGAGCGCCTCTAGCAGTTTTTTTCAGACACAATAAACATATCTCCTTTTTCAATGTAACAACTGACTAACTCAATTCTTGAGTATTACTGTCAACGCTGCATAATTTTGAATTTGATTTCGGTTAATTAAATACTTTAATTTTTAAATCATGTCTTTTTAAAGTTTTCAGTGCGAGATCTGTGTTTAATTTCTGTTGGCAGTTTGTAAAATAGTGTTACTTTACCAGGATAAAATGAGTGCAGGTGACAATGCATGCAAATGTTTGCGGATGGAACTGTGTATGATAGGCAGCCTGGTTTAGCTGTTCTTGTTTTAAGATGAAGGGGATCAAGAGGATACACTTCTGCCTGTTTATAGTATAGCTTTATAGAAAATTGTTCTTTATCCAAAAAGCATCCATTGTAATCGATCCATTTTGTGGTGAGGTTGAGCAATGTAAACGGATGCAGGCTACTACAATAATGTAAGGTCATTTAAATGATAATGCAGTATTATCTTTGGGGTGTGACATCTACTGAGCTCTACAGAGATTTAAAGCAACAAGAACTTTAAGTAGAATTGTCGATTATGTGTGTTTCACGCGCTTCGTATCCTTTGATGTTTTCCCCACAAACCGATTGGACAAGATAGCAAAAGGTTAATAGCTTATCATTATCTATCTTTTTTTTAACTCGACTGTATCGACAGAACAAACAAAAAAATCCTTACAAGAACAAGGGCAACAACAAGAATTCATCAATGCAATAAGCGATTAACTTTATGTTTTTAATGACTCCTTTTCCGTCTACGATAAGCACTGCTGGGTGTCATATTTCCAAGCTATATAAAGCCAAATATTATGCAGTTTATGTGGAGATACACACGCATCATGTTTCAAAATTAAGTGGTCATTTTCGAATGCTTACAGTATCTTTTGTAAGCTGTCAATGTACATGTGATTTATCAAAAGAAACGGTGGCTCACATGCATTTCGATCTGAATAATGAATTGTTCCAATACAACACAAAATTTTGAATGGGTCATAAAAAAGCGCAAATTTTCATTCAGATAGATTGCATTGAAAGGCTTACTGGCATTATGAGAGAGTGCATGAGAGTGATGTGTCGGAACACATCGGAGGAAATAGCGACATGGCCAGAAAGATCACCAGTGGAACAAAAGATCTGCAGCCCTTTGGAGAGTCTGCAAAAGATTTTGCACTCCATGGAGACATTCCACATCCTGATGTGACCCGATGGCAGAGAGATCGAAGAAGAAGAAGAAGAAGAAGAAGAAGAAGAAGAAGAAGACGAAGAAGAAGAAGAAGAAGAAGTAGAAGAAGAAGAAGAAGAAGAAGAAGAAGAAGAAGAAGAAGAAGAAGAAGAAGAAGAAGAAGAAGAAGAAGAAGAAGAAGAAGAAGAAGAAGAAGAAGAAGAAGAAGAAGAAGAAGAAGAAGAAGAAGAAGAAGAAGAAGAAGAAGAAGAAGAAGAAGAAGAAGAAGAAGAAGAAGAAGAAGAAGAAGAAGAAGAAGAAGAGAAGAAGAAGAAAAGAAGAAGAAGAAGAAGAAGAAGAAGTAGAAGAAGAAGAAGAAGAAGAAGAAGAAGAAGAAGAAGAAGAAGAAGAAGAAGAAGAAGAAGAAGAAGAAGAAGAAGAAGAAGAAGAAGAAGAAGAAGAAGAAGAAGAAGAAGAAGAAGAAGAAGAAAGGTCAACAAAATCGATTTCAAATGAAAAACGCAAATACAAAATTTCAACCTTTACTCTCCACTGTACTGAGAGTTTTAAATCATGAATTAAATCAGGAAACGGTATTAAAGTACCGGCCTTTTTGTTGGGAGCACAGGTCAAACCGCTCAACGAAAGGTTCAATAACTTAATGCTTTCACACTTGTCCGCCGTTATTGTCCTTGTAACCAGTTTGATATCCTGCTTTAGTTTGTCTTGGTATTGCCCTAGTATTTGTTACCTCACCTGGTGATGGCACTGTTGAGGTAGAAATGTGCTTCATCACTGGGCCATCTACATGCATGCTTAACTTAACCCAGTCATTACCTTGGTCAATCCTTTCAATGCATGAAGTGACCATCTCCTCTCTCGTCAAATCGTCATTTAGCTGATAAAGCTTGTTTGATTTGTATACTGAAAGAAGTCTTTTGTAAGTATTCCGTGTAAGGAAGCTGGGATAGTGAGTTCTTGTGGTGGCAGTCTACACGAACGTTTGGGATTCAAAACCTACTGAATCATTGACGCACTCAACGTTGTTCTGAGACCTGGATGACCTTTCGTGTTCAGTGCGACATTTTCTCATTGTGACAATTTCACCATGGTTGACAAACGTTTTTTGTTTGTTTTGGATATGGCAAATGTACCTGATATATCCTTAGGTGATAAATCCTGCAATGTACAAAGCTGTCTTCTCACGATACTTTTTATTTTCGTTTTTAGTTTCGATTCTTTAGATTAAAGCCATCTTTGATTTCTAGCAGAGCAGACAAACGAAAAGGGCATCAAACAAAAACTTCCGATGTCATGTTTGTGTTCAACTTGGCTTAATGTCTTTGGGATCAACGCCGATGTGTTTCGCTGGTTCTGTTTTCACTCCCAGTTCAGCATCGTCTTTGACGACCTGTGAAATGTCGTCATTTGACCGTTTTGTTGAAAACGACCGTTTGCACTATTTTGGTACTAGGAGTTTGTTTTCTTTCCGCTGATATTAGACATCAAATAAAATGTAACTTTAATGCCGTTTCCTCTGATACTATATTTGACTTGTTCTGTCAATGGGTTAAAAAGGTATGATCAATAGAAATGACCACTTAAATTTGAGACACTCGGTACATCTTTTCTGCTGATACAGGTGCATGCAATGTGCAGGTGTGGTAAAAAAGTTCTACCTTGGAGGGACATCCGCACTGTCATGGCATTCTTGATATTTCTACGCCTGATTTAGGTTTATAAATTATCATACAACGGAGTTACTTGTTTGATTCCTTTATTTAGAAGTTAGCTCATAAACTATCTCGTAGATTAATATGATCATTGTAATGCTGAATCTTTAAACATTAAACTAAAAGCCTTTTGTTGAATGTCATTCAGTTTGTAAAACGGGCTGGTTGTGTTGTTTATGTATGCGGCCTATTCTAAGAATATCCTATTAAATATTGGAGCTTTGACTAATCTGTTAAGTTTCAATTTG
>JAXRKP010000423.1:275000-282500 GCA_037039925.1 Doris montereyensis
AATGGCTTGATGAGGCGTTGTAGCCGTACCGTAGCAATATGAGCTTGTCATCATGACCGACTTAAAACCTCACGGCCGACACAGGTGGGTTTTTTTCTCATAAAGTTGTACTCTCAGGAAAGGTACTTCTTCACTCCACTATCCTCACTTGACTCAGGTGTGAATGAGTACCCCTATAGGAAGATAAATATCTTGTCAGAGTGTCAGTACGAAGAGACGAATAGGCTTGCGTGCTGTATGCTCCCCAGGGAGTTGACAAGGTTCTTGAATGACATGGCCCGCTTGCCGATAAAGGATGTGCAGTCGGTTAGCCTGCACTTGTGTGGCGTACGGACTATAAAACTCATCTTAATCTTTTGAACTGGATGACAGTTTTCACAAGGACCAATTTGAAGATAATGCTAATCTGTTTACCACATCGGCATACACACCACTTAGTATTGTCGGCTTTCAAGGCAAGTGTAGATCTCTAGGCTACATTCTCCTGCATTCGGTACTCATCATGCGTCACCTAGAACAACAACCAGCAATACAAATAAGTTGTTGCAACATCACCGGCCTTTTGTTAATTCAATTCAATTCAATTCTTTATTTATCCTTTTAAAAAAGGAAATTATATTTATGTTATCACAATTTCCGTTTGAAAAATAATAGAATACACAATGTATTTAGATTAATAACAAATTACACTGATAACACAGTTCATAATGCAGAAGACAAAAAAGTCCCAGATCTATGACTGCTGTGAAATATCGACGCCAAAGAAAGCGCACTAAAATTAAATGGAAGATTTACCACAGAGAGCAAGAGGACCGGGGTTAATGGTTGCATCAATGAAAGAAGATCATCTCCAGGTGTAAAATAAATAACAAGAGCAAACCTATATTACAGAACAATCCTATACGTTTTCCAAACAAAGTTCAACATTTCAAAAATCAAATTCAACATTTCAAAATAAAATTCGACATCTATAGCAAAACAAGTAAATGCAACTGTGCAGTTCAAATTCGGCACAACGGAGTCAATCCAAATTCGATATAGTGAATCCAAATTCGACATAGTCAATCCAAATTTGACATAGTCAATCCAAATTCAACACAGTCAATCCAAATTCGACATAGTCAATCCAAATTCGACACAGCCAATCCAAATTCGCCATAGTCAATGCCACTTGATACAACCAATCCAAATTCGACATAGTCAATCCAAATTTGCATCCAAATTGACATAAATCAATCCAAATTCGACATAGTCAATCCAAATTCGACATAGTCAATCCAAATTCGACATAGTCAATCCAAATTCGACACAGTCAATCTAAATTCGACATAGTCAGTCCAAATTCTACATAGTCAATCCAAATTCGACATAGTCAATCCAAATTCGACATGGTCAGTCGAAATTCGACACAGTCAATACTAATTCGACATAGTCAATCTAAATTCGACACAGTCAATCTAAATTCGACATAGTCAATCCAAATTCGACATAGTCAATCTAAATTTGACATAGTCAATCCTAATTCGACATAGTCAATCCAAATTCGACACAGTCAATCTAAATTCGACATAGTCAGTCCAAATTCTACATAGTCAATCCAAATTCGACATAGTCAATCCAAATTCGACATAGTCAATCTAAATTCGACATAGTCAATCCAAATTCGACATAGTCAATCCAAATTCGACATAGTCAATCCAAATTCGACATAGTCAATCAAATTCAAATTGACGCAGTCAATCAAATTCGATACAGCCAATCCAAATTCGACACAGTCAATCCAAATTCGACATAGTCAATGCTAATTCGATACAGCCAATCCAAATTCGACATAGTGAATCGAATTCGACATAAACAATCCAAATTCGATACAGCCAATCCAAATTCGACAAAGTCAAATCGAATTCGAAAAAGAGTCAATCAAAATTCGACACATTCCAATCAAATTCAACACAGCCAATTCACAGTCGACACAGCCAATCCACACTCGACACAGTCAATCCACACTCCAACAAAGCCAATACACACTCGACACAGCCAATACACACTCGACACAGCCAAGCCAAACTCGACACAGCAAATCCACACTCACCACAGCCAATCCACACTTACCACAGCCAATCCACAGTCGACACAGCCAATATACACTCACCACAGCCAATCCACAGTCGACAGCCAAGCCAAACTCGACACAGCCAATCCACACTCACCACAGCCAATCCACAGTCGACAAAGCCAATTTACAGTCGACACAGCCAATCCACACTCGACACAGTCAATCCACAGTCGACACAGACAATCCACAGTCAACACAGTCAATCCACACTCACCACAGCTAATCCACAGTCGACACAGCCAATCCACAGTCGACACAGTCAATCCACAGTCGACACAGTCAATCTATAGTTGACACAGTCAATCCACAGTCGACACAGTCAATCCACAGTCGACACAGTCAATCCATAGTCGACACAGTCAATCCACAGTCGACACAGTCAATCCACAGTCGACACGGGCAATCCACACTCGACACAGTCAATTCACAGTCGATATAGCCAATCCACACTCGACACAGGCAATCCACAGTCGACACAGCTAATTTAAAGTCGACACAGCCAATTCACAGTCGACACAGGCAATCCATACTGACACAGCCAATCCACACTCACCACAGCCAATTCACACTCGACACAGTCAATCCACAGTCGACACAGGCAATTCACAGTCGACGCAGCAAATACACATTCGACAGTCAATCCACAGTCAATCCACACTCGACACATCCAACACACACTCGACACAGCCAAAACACTTGACACATCCAATACACACACACACTCGACACACTCGACCAAAACATAGCCTTGACACATCCAACACACACTTGACACATCCAATACACACTCGACACATCCAATACACACTCGACACAGCCAATCCAAATTCAACATAGTCAATCCAAATTCGACATAGTCAGTCGAAATTCGACATAGTCAGTCCAAATTCGACACAGTCATCCAAATTCGACATAGTCAGTCGACATTCGACATAGTCAATCCAAATTCGACATAGTCAATCCAAATTCGACATAGTCAGTCGAAATTCGACATAGTCAGTCCAAATTTGACATAGTGAATCCAAATTCGACATAGTCAGTCCAAATTCAACATAGTCAATCCAAATTCGACATAGTCAATCCAAATTTGACATAATCAGTCCAAGTTCGACATAGTCAGTCGAAATTCGACATAGTCAGTCGAAATTCGACATAGTCAGTCCAAATTCGACATAGTCAGTCCAAATTCGACATAATAATCCAAATTCGACATAGTCAATCCAAATTCGACATAGTCAATCCAAATTCGACATCGTCAATCCAAATTCGACATAGTCAATCCAAATTCGACATAGTCAACGCTAATTCGACATAGTCAATCCAAATTGACATAGTCAATCCAAATTCGACATCCAAAGTCAATCCAAATTCGACATAATCCAAATTCGACATAGTCAATCCAAATTCGACATAGTCAGTCCAAATTGACATCAATCAAATTCGACATAGTCAATGCTAATTCGATACAGCCAATCTAAATCCAAATTCGACATAGTCAATCCAAATTCGACATAGTCAATCCAAATTCGATAATTCCGACATAGTCAATCCAAATTCGACATAGTCAATGCTAATTCGATACAGCCAATCCAAATTCGACATAGTCAATCCAAATTCGACATAGTCAATCCAAATTTGAATCCAAATTCGACATAGATAGTCAATCCAAATCACATCCGACACAGTCAATCCAAATTCGACACAGTCAATCTAAATTCGACACAGTCAATCCAAATTCGACATAGTCAATCCAAATTCGACACAGCCAATCCAAATTCGACATAGTCAATCCAAATTCGACATAGTCAGTCCAAATTCGACACAGTCATCCAAATTCGACATAGTCAGTCGAAATTGACATAGTCAATCCAAATTCGACATATCAGTCCAAATTCGACATAGTCAGTCCAAATTCGACATAGTCAATCTAAATTCGACACAGTCAATCCAAATTCGACACAGTCATCCAAATTGACATAGTCAGTCGAAATTCGACATAGTCAATCCAAATTCGACATAGTCAATCCAAATTCGACATAGTCAATCCAAATTCGACATAGTCAATGCTAATTCGACATAGTCAATCCAAATTCGACATAGTCAATCCAAATTCGACATTGTCAATCCAAATTCGACATAGTCAATCCAAATTCGACATATTCAATCTAAATTCGACATATTCAATCCAAATTCGACATAGTCAATCCAAATTCGACATAGTCAGTCCAAATTCGACATAGTCAATCTAAATTCGACATAGTCAATGCTAATTCGATACAGCCAATCTAAATTCGACATAGTCAATCCAAATTCGACACAGTCAATCCAAATTCGACATAGTCAATCCAAATTCGACACAGTCAATCCAAATTCGATACAGCCAATCCAAATTCGACACAGTCAATCCAAATTCGACATAGTCAATGCTAATTCGATACAGCCAATCCAAATTCGACATAGTCAATGCTAATTCGACATAGTCAATCCAAATTTGACATCCAAATTCGACATAGTCCAATCCAAATTCGACATAGTCAATCCTAATTTGACATCCAAATTCGACACAGTCAATCCAAATTCGACACGGTCAATCCAAATTCGACACAGTCAATCCAAATTCGACATAGTCAATCCAAATTCGACACAGTCAATCCAAATTCGACATAGTCAGTCGAAATTCGACATAGTCAGTCCAAATTCGACACAGTCATCCAAATTCGACATAGTCAGTCGAAATTCGACATAGTCAATCCAAATTCGACATAGTCAGTCCAAATTGACATAGTCAGTCCAAATTTGACATAGTCAATCTAAATTCGACACAGTCAATCCAAATTCGACATAGTCAATGCAAATTCGACATAGTCAATCCAAATTTGACATAGTCAATGCTAATTCGACACAGTCAATCCAAATTCGACACAGTCAATGCAAATTCGACATAGTCAATCCAAATTCGACATAGTCAATCCAAATTCGATACAGCCAATCCAAATTCGACATAGTCAATCCAAATTTGACATACAAATTCGACACAGTCAATCCAAATTCGACATAGTCAATCCAAATTCGACATAGTCAATCCAAATTCGACATAGTCAATCCAAATTCGACATAGTCAATCCAAATTCGACACAGTCAATCTAAATTCGACACAGCCAATCCAAATTCGACACAGTCAATCTAAATTCGACACAGTCAATCCAAATTCGACATAGTCAATCTAAATTCGACACAGGCAATCCAAATTGACACAGTCAATCTAAATTCGACATAGTCAATCTAAATTGACACAGTCAATCCTAATTCGACATAATCAATCCAAATTCGACACAGTCAATCCAAATTCGACATAGTCAATCTAAATTCGACACAGTCAATCTAAATTTGACATAGTCAATCCAAATTCGACATAGTCAATCCAAATTCGACATAGTGAAACCAAATTCGACATAGTCAATCCAAATTCGACATAGTGAATCCAAATTCGACATAGTGAATCCAAATTGACATAATGAATCCAAATTCGACATAGTGAATCCGAATTCGACATAGTGAATCCAAATTTGACATGCAAATCCGACACAGTCAATCCAAATTCGACACAGTCAATACTAATTCGACATAATGAATCCAAATTGACATAGTGAATCCAAATTCGACATAGTGAATCCAAATTCGACATAGTGAATCCGAATTCGACATAAACAATCTAAATTGACACATCCAATTCAAATTCGACACAGCCAATCCAAATTCAACAAAGTCAAATCGAATTCGACAAAATCAAATCGAATTCGAAAGAGTCAATCAAAATTCGACACATTCAAATCAAATTCAACACAGCTAATCCAAAGTCGACACAGTCAATCCACAGTCCACACTCACCACAGCCAATCCACAGTCGACACAGCCAATCCACACTCACACAGCCAATCCACAGTCGACACAGCCAATCCACACTCACCACAGCCAATCCACAGTCGACACAGCCAATCCACACTCACCCCAGGAAATCCACAGTCGACAGAGCCAATCCACACTCACCACAGCCAGTCCACAGTCGACACAGCCAATACACACTCGACACAGGCAATCCACAGTCGACACAGCCAATCCACAGTCGACACAGTCAATCCACAGTCGACAGCCAATCCACAGTCGACACAGCCAATCCACAGTCGACACAGTCAATCCACACCACCACAGCCAATCCACAGTCGACACAGCCAATCCACAGTCGACACAGCCAATCCACACTCACCACAGCCAATCCACAGTCGACACAATCAATCCACAGTCGACACAGCCAATTTACAGTCGACACAGCCAATGCACATCTACACAGCCAATCCACAGTCGACACAGCCAATCCACAGTCGACACAGCCAATCCACACTCGACACAGTCAATCCACAATCCAGTCAATCCACAGTCGACACAGCCAATCCACACTCACCACAGCCAATCCACACTCGACACAGTCAATACACAGTCGACACACGCAATCCACACTCGACACAGCCAATCCACACTCACCACAGCCAATCCACAGTCGACAAAGCCAATCCACAGTCGACACAGCCAATCCACAGTCGACACAGCCAATCCACAGTCACCACTGCCAATCCACAGTCGACACAGCCAATCCACACTCGACACAGTCAATCCACAGTCGACACAGGCAATCCACACTCGACACAGCCAGTCCACACTCACCACAGCCAATCCACACTCACCACAGCCAATCCCCACCGACACAGTCAATCCACACTCACCGCAGCCAATCCCCACTCGACACAGTCAATCCACACTCACCACAGCCAATCCACACTCGACACAGTCAATCCACACTCACCACAGCCAATCCCCACTCGACACAGTCAATCCACACTCAACACAGCCAATCCACACTCGACACAGTCAATCCACACTCACCACAGCCAATCCACACTCACCACAGCCAATCCCCACTCGACACAGTCAATCCACACTCACCACAGCCAATCCCCACTCGACACAGTCAATCCACACTCACCACAGCCAATCCCCAATCGTCACAGTCAATCCACACTCACCACAGCCAATCCACACTCACCACAGCCAATCCCCACTGGACACAGTCAATCCACAGTCGACACAGGCAATCCGCAGTCGACACAGCCAATCCACAGTCGACACAGCCAATCCACAGTCGACACAATCCACAGTCAATCAATCCACAGTCGACACAGTCAATCCACAGTCGACACAGCCAATTTACAGTCGACACAGCCAATACACACTCGACACAGCCAATACACACTCGACAAAGCCAAAACACACTTGACACAGCCAATACACACTCGACACATCCAATTCACACTCGATACATCCAATACACA
>JAXRKP010000423.1:292500-312512 GCA_037039925.1 Doris montereyensis
TTAGAACAACACTGGTTCAAACCTCATAGCTTGCCCAAGCGTTTTTTTTTCTTCACAACGTTGTATAACTTTGGAAAGGTACTTCACTCTGCTTTCCTCACTTGACTCAGGTGTGGATGAGTACCCAGTATAAATGATGTACAGTCGGCAAACTTGCATTTGTGCGGGGCTACGGACTATAAATCTATCTTTATCTTTTTAACGCAGCGTTTGGCATTCGTTTCCAGACGAAAACAAAACACCGGGGGTTTCCTTCAGGCATCTATAGCCATATTTGGCATGGCGACTCCAATGGACTCTTATTTAACACTGTTACAGCAACAGTCCAAGAAAATATGTGTAGGCTACACACATGTATTAAAGTGAACAGCCTTGCAGAGTGCGTTGTCTATTGATGAAAAGAAGTCTCTGACAGTAAGGTTTTAGACAAGCGCATTTCATCAGCATGTGTTAAGTCAAAGCTCTTAATGCGTCCTTTGGTGTTGTGTACCCCATGACTTACTTTGACTTATTCCTCTTCGATCCGCCTGGAACATGGGGGTTGTGGCGACACTCCTCCACCTCACCCTGCTCTGGGCTTCTATTCTCAGCTCGGCCCATGACCAACCTGCTGCCCTGTCCTCGTCTTTAACAGATATTTCCCAAGTCGTTTTCGGTCTGCCCACGTTTCTCTTTCCTTGAGGGTTCCAGTCGAGTGACTGTCTGGTGATATTGTGGCGTGACTTTCTCAAGGTATGTCCGATCCAACCCCACTTCCTCTGGGCTATCTCCTGGTTTATAAGATTCTGTTTGGTCTTTGCCCAGAGGTCAAAATTGGTAATTTTTTTCTGGCCATAGGATCTTAAGGATGTATCGTATTAAGATAGAAGTATGGAGTTTATGCCATGTTGTCTTGACCACACGCCATGTTTATGAGTCATAGAGGAGGACGGATTTCCCACTTGTATCAAATATACTGACATTTGTTGTGCATGGAGACTGGTTGTGAATTCCAGAGAGGTCGAGGCTTCTAAGTGCGAATCTTGCTTTGTTGATTCTGCTTTTTACATCTCCATCAGTTGCCCCAAATTTTGTGACCACCCTGCCGAGGTAGGCAGATTTTTCTGCTTCCTTAATGACTGCCCCACCAAGCTGGATTTGACCTTTCTGCTTTTTGTTAAAAGGCATCTGTTCTGTCTTGGCCGTGTTGATTCTAAGACCAATTTTCCCTCCCTCCTCGGCTAATTGTTCCACTTTCGTGTGGGCATCTTGTTGTTGATGAGATAGAAAGCTGATGTCATCGTCTTTGAGTTGTCTCGTAAAGGTAAAATGTATTCCTGTTCTATTGTCTTCTATTGTTTGTTTCATAATCCAATCAAAAATAATTATGAAGTGGGGAGAGGAGAGAACCTTGTCTCACTCCTGTCTCTACTTCATGTGTATCCTATGGAATATCTTTTTCTTCTTCTGAGAAATATGAGTAAATAGAGAGAGAAACAAAAGAATGAACGACTGACAAACAGAGAGTTATATAGGCAGGCAGATAGAAATAAAGATCAACAGAAATGAAATTACATATATAGATAGACCATGGATACATAGACAGACAGAGTTTAAACATAGAGATGGTTGGATACATATGATATAGATATATCGATAGATAGGTAGATAGATAGATAGATAGATGGATATATATATATATATATATATATATATATATATATATATATATATACACAGATAGATAGATAGACAATAGATGAGTGGATAAATAGATAGATTAATAGATGGATTGAGAGGTAAATAGTAAGGTAGGAAGAGATATAAATAGATAGATAGATAAATATATTAAGGAATAGATAGATAGATGAAAAGATAGTAGATTGATGGATATAAATCATGTTAGTTACTGTGTATACTGGGATGTCGTCTCAGCAATCACACCATTCCCCGATGGGAACACAATCAACCCAAATCACAACAAAATTGAGTGAGATCAGTTTACATGGTGGGCAGAGAGGAACATTCCTTGGCATCAGCAAGGAAGTGAATATGAAAGAAAGACATGAAAAAAGAATAAAGAACGTGTTTAATAGAAAAACACCGAAATAAAAAAAAATCCTCAACAAACAAACTCCACCTCACCTCAAAAACAACAAGAAAAACAACAAAAACCTCAAAACGCAACAAAAACAACAAAAACGCAACAAAAAACCCAACAAAACGACAAAACAAACCTATAAAACAAAACAAAACAACAACCTTCCACCCCGTAAAAACCCAACTAAAAATACAAAAAAACCCTAACCCCAAATCCACCAACAATGAAACAAATAAACTCCCAAACCAACTAAAAATACAAACAAAAAAGAAACCATCCCCCAAAAAAAAAACAACGAAAGAAATAAACCTCAAACCAACTCAACTCAACAACAGGAAGTCACACATTGCTATGGTTGTGCAACCTTGTATGGAAAACGAAAACTAGGCATTATTGGGCCAAATGCACGAGTCGCTAAATTTAGGCTTTGCACACCGCTTTTTACGCACTTGACTACTTAGCAAGTAGATAATAATATTGTCTCGTACTTGCTAACTTAAAAAAATCATGGTACATGATATTATGAAATATTTCACGTCAATGCAAATACTCACCAGGTTTAGTCAACCAACCATTAAGGACACGGACTATTGATGAAAATGTGTGCAAAGAAGGCAATGGAATTCGACTGACGAAAAGAAACAATCATAGACCATGACAAAAAAGAAAAGAAGAAAGGAAACAGATATAAAAACGTGCGAAGAATGCAATGGGTCTGATCAAGGAAGAAATGTTGACGATATCTGAATTGGAACACATCGTCCATTTTGTGTAGCAACACACAAGCCAGGTGTGTTTCCTGATCTCTTCATTTGAAGAACATAAAATACAATCCGAGTGACCTTTCTATTAGAGAGGAGCTTGGGAATGTGTGAGAAGGAGCAGGGGGGGGGTTGTGTTGACATTTTAAAGGAAAATTCTAGAGAAATTGTCGTGAAAACTATGACATGGCTTTGTGAAAACAGTTGAAGCATGGCTGATGTTCTTCTAGGGCTAATTATAGCCTATGGACAAATTTGTGTTCTCGAGCAAAAACCGAATTTTGCAGGAACTGCTGGTTTGTAGACAAGGTCAGAAGATGAAAATATAAGATAAAGAGTGCTTTATAGCCCGTATCCCCGCATAAGTGCCTGTTCTGTGTGTAATTTGAAGAGATAGGATGAGAGGACACAGCCTAGTCTAACTCCATTCTTTATGTCCAAATACTTACACTATTGTGGCTCATTAACTCCCTTTCCCGCCCCTTGTACTGATAAAAACCATATTATTATAAACGTTTGAAATTTTGATGCGTCAGAACATGGATCAGAACATGGGTCAGAACATGTAGAAGATAACATCCAAATTCAAACCTCAACCCTCTATCAAACGAGATGAGCTCCTTGTCTGAGGACCACCAAGCCTTCCACCGTAGAGCACCAAAGTGGCACCAAACGACACCACAATTAAACGCGGCCAATTTTCACATTATAATAACATGATTTAATCCCTTTGAGATTCAAGTTTTGTTTGGGATGTTAAGTCTGAATTGTCAGTGTGTAAAACAGAAGCAAAAACAAATCCAGACTTGACGGGGAACAATACATCGTTTATGCTTACATTATTTATTTAAATCTGACTCTGTTTGCAATGAAGCTGCATTAATTCTAAATTCATGTTACCACAAGGCTTATTTCAAAGAAGAAAAAGAAACTACATCTAATATGAGTATATAGTAACAGAGCCATGGAAAAGAATCGATCAGTTTAATATTACATGTATCGCAATACATAATCCTAAAATGAAGACGACCCCCCACCCCAACAAAATCAAACGTTTTATATATTTTGGGATAAACTAACAATAACTTCACAAGCAAAAATATCTTCTGACAAGTTTGGTTAGATTTGCTTAAGTTTTTCATGATAATGTGTTTGTTTATCCCTGTCGTTGTCTGTTTCTTCCTGTCTCTATGTCCCTATCCTCACTTCTGTTTGTTTGTCTGTCTCTCTCTCTTCTCTCTCTCTCTCTCTCTCTCTCTCTCTCTCTCTCTCTCTCTCTCTCTCTCTCTCTCTCTCTCTCTCTCTCTCTCTCTCTCTCTGTGTCATTCTCTGTGTCATTCTGTATGTCTTTGTCTGACTGTCTGTGTGTCTTTCTATTTCTGTACATCTGTCTATGTATGTCCCTCATACTGTCTGTCTTTTTGTCTGTCTGTCCTTCTCTCTCTGTTTATCTAAATGTATTTTGTCTGTCTCTGTCTATCCCTATCTTTCTGTTTTCTGTTTCATTGGCATCTGTCTCTGTCTGTCTCTTTTTTCTCGATCTCCCCGTCTTTCGATCGTTTTGTACAAGAGGCTGTTATCAGCAAATAATCGTAATGAATTGTTTCACTCAGCCCATCGGGCATATCATTTATATAGATCAGAAAAATCAAGGCCAAAGCACTGTTCTTATTAGTCCATATTTAACCTTGAGGTGGTTCTGATTATTTTTTCATCAAGCACAACTGTTTGTGTTCTGGTTCGTTTAGAAAAAAAACTTTGATTCCTTTGTTGTATATGCGCCATAAGATTATATTTTGTTGATGAGACTTTTGTTGTGAGCCGTATCGAATACATTGGAAACATTGAACAATATGGCGTCTGTTTAGCTCTTTTGGTCAAAAGTGTGACGAAGTCCCATCTTATTGTGATCAATTGGTATTCACAAGACCTCTTCGTCCTCAATTCGTAATAAGCGCCAGTCAGAAGTTTGTGATGTTCACGATGGTTGATGATAAGGGGTGCCAAAGATTATGTGTTCTAGTATCTTGCAGCAGATTGATGTTATCGAGACTGGGAGGGGGGGGAGAGGAGGGGAGTTTTCAGGGGCAAATTTGTCTCGTTTCTTATACATTGATATACTGCGTGCCACTCTCCCGTCTTCCGGTACTAAACCCGATCAAGTGATGCTTGGAATAATATGGTCCGAACTGGGGCTAGCTCATCTGCACATATTTTTAAAAGTCGCTTTGCTATGCCGTCTGGGTATGTTACTTTGCGTTCGTTGAGACTCTTCAGTATTTTCGTCCCCCCCGCATGTGTCTGCATTGCTGCTGACCATTTTATGATGAATACAATTTTGTCTCCTGGTCGGGGTGTGATGTACATAGGGGGTCAGTGAATACGGAGGAAAATTATTCACATAAGATGTTTGCTTTTTTTTATGGTTGACTGGTATACTATTTTATTTTTTGTCTTGAAATTCTGGAATGCCTTGGCTGATCGGTCGTTTTCATTTGGACTTGATATAGTGGAAGAGGTATTTGTTATTTTCGTCCATGCATCCATCAATTTTGGGCATAGCTGACATGGGGATTTTCGGCAATCGTTATATGTGACCTTTTTGACCTCTTTGAATTTCTGGCGTGCAAATTCTAAATTTTTTGGGTTATTTTTTATTTTCCTGTATCACCTTTGCTTTTGTCTTATCAGCCTTTTCTAATTTGACGTCAATCCATGACGTGGGCTAAATTAGCGAGCTGGTTTTGGTTTTGGCTTTCCTGTTCATGGTGTCTCATAAGGTAGATTTTTATGGTACACGTCTTGTCATTTACGTTGTTAGATTTTATGGTACGTCATGTCATTTACGTTGTTAGATTTATGGTTTATGGTACACGTCCATTTATGTCATTTTATGGTTCATTTACAGATTTTATGGTACACGTCATGTCATTTACGTTGTTGAATTTTTGATGAATTTATCGTCGAATCATTTCATCCATGGTTGACGATTTCCAGAGAAAGATCGTGTTTTGACTTTTTAGCATTTTGTGTGTGTTTGTGCTGATGCAAAATGCCGTCTCATGGTTCCCGATTTCTGAAACAATGAAAAAGGTGTTTTTCATGTCTGGCTCTTTTGGTGAGGTAAATGTTCAAGATTGAGGGGATTCTTGTTGGTGTGGAATTCTACATATCTAGATGTAAAGTCTACATAAAAAAAATAGATGTAACGAAACCATACCTAGATCTAGATATACACACAGATAAAGCACTTCATTAGATTCTCAATTCTAGATACGCGACATGTAGATTGTTAAGAAGATTGCTAGAATCTAAGCGTCATTCAGAATACAAAATAAGTAAACTTAGAGAAACGAGTCTATCTACTTTTATATTGGGGATATACATGTAGTTTGCTTTTTCATTGTGCATCTCCCATAATTTTGGACAATTCACGTCATTACCTAAATCCCCACCGTGTAGTGCGAAGGTGCTTGCATCTGTACGGTCATAAGGCGGTCACCATCTTCGATGAATCTTCTGCAGCCTTGCAGGCGGGTCTTGACTGCCCAAGGCTAAGGAATTAACCCTAACAAAAAATAACAGCCTTCAGCTTTGCAGGCCGGTCTGGCTGAATAAAGGTTAAGGGAATTGTACATTTTACTTTACGCTCAATGCAACGGGAATCACCCATGTTGGCCTCCATGTTGGCCAAAAATAGGTACATTTCACTTTACGCTCAATGAAACAGGAATCACCCATGCTGTCCAAGGGAGGGAAAGGGTACATTTTTAATTTATGCTCAATACAATAGGAATCACCCATGTTGTCCAAGTGAGGGGAGAGGGTACATACAAGGAAAAGAACAAAATACCTGAAGTGGGGCTCAACCCTAGTACCTATGGATCACAGTGCAATGCCTTTTAACCACTCAGCCATCTCGTCTCCAAGGGAGCTAACCCTGACAGAAAATCCCAAACATGGCTCTGTAGGGGTTTCAAGGTGGCATCCCCACCATCTACCCAGGGTACAGTGGGCTAATCACCTGCTTACCCAAAGCGAGCCTTTTTCAGAGAACTAAATGTGAAATACTCGGACGGAACTGTGGAAGACGACGCTCAAAACGAACGCAGACTCTGACGTTTGAAACATGCATTGTCCGGGAAATTCATGGAAAAAGAGTAAGAATTAGCTAAAGAATTTGAAAAGTTCAAAGTAGATATTTTGGCTATCACAGAAACAAAAACAAAAAGGACAAGGAATAGAACATGTAAGACTATGTCATACTTCAATCTTCTCAAGAGTAGATGTAAAGGCTAGACGTGGGACAGAAGTAGGGCTCCTAATGTACAAAAGACATGAAAAGCTATTATTGGCAGTTGGAAATTTAAGCTTGCGGCCATTAGAGGTAAACATTAAATCAAAAGGAAGAGAAATTAAATTATCAATAGTTTATGGACCAACCGAAAACGCCACTAAAGAAGAAATCGACATATTCGAAACCAATTTAAAAATAGCTGCAGAAAATCTCAAACCCAAACACGAACTAAGTGGTCACAGTAGGTTTAAACGCTAGAGTAGGCAAGGATGTAAAAGCATTTTTCTTTCTTTATCAGTTCCCATTCTACCTTTCGGTGTATGGGTTCAGATGCCCGAGATGATCTTTCTCCAGGATGCCCTGTCCTGGCATTTTCTGTTTCCTTCCAAAAATGTTAATTTTTTTATTCTTCAATGCCTCATATATATCTTCTTCCCACTTTTTCTGAGGTCTGCCTTTTCGTCTTTTATCTGGGCTTTAGCACTGTATACTGATTTAGCTATTCTATTGTCTTTCATTCTGTTTACATGCCCAAACCATCTCAATTGATTTATTTCTATCTTCGTTTTTATACCATCTGCTTTGGTTTGATCTCTTATTGTTGTGTTTCTGATTTTGTCTCTTTTAGTTTTCCCTACTACTCTTCTTAGATATTTCATTTCAGCTGCATGTACTCTACTGTATTCTCTACTGTCTAAGGTCCAGGTTTCACTGCCAAATAGGAGAGTAGGACAATAAACTGTGTTGTATACTGTCATTTTGGTTTTGTTGACAATTCTTGCTTACCTACAAATGCCTTTCGTAGATAGTTATATATTGCACTTGCCTTTTGGATTCTCTCTCTGGCTGATTTCTTCTCTTAGTTTTCCTCAGAGTTAATCATTACTCATAGGTAATTGTAGCTGTGAACTTGTTCTAAAGTCTTGCTGCCCAATTTAAGATTTTGTGTTTTAGCGTCCCTAGTTACTAGCATTGTTTTGGTTTTCTTTGCATTTACTCTCATTCCTCTTTTATTTAGTTCATTGTTCATAATGTTGATATTCGACTGAAAGGTCCCTTTCTCATTTTTCAAACAGAACTAAATCAAAGGTAAATGAAAGCATTGATACATTTACTGGTTTTCCACATATCTACGTTCTTCTTCTTCTTCTTTTTTTGAGGATGCCTTTGCGACTGAATCCATAAATATGATAAACAAAAGAGGACTTCGGATACAACACTGTCTTACCCCTATATATACATCAAATTCTGCAGATGTGTTTCCAGCTACTCTCACTTCACATCTTGGTTTATTATAAAAACTTTTAATGGCTTCTATTAAATTTTGCTCTAGATTGTGTTCTTTTAAGGAATGCCATAGTTCGTCCTCCTCACAGTGTCAAACGGCTTTTCTAGATCTGTAAAACACAGGTGCAAGTCAATGTTTCTCGCAGGGGAATTTTTCTATTATTGGTCTAATTGTAAATATGTGTTCTTGTACACTTCTTCCTGGTCTAAAGCCACTCTGATGCTCTTCAATCTGATCCTCCTCTCTTTCCTTAATCTCATTTTTCCAGTACTTTTCCTGGAACGCTAAGTAGTGATATCCCTCTATAGTTTGAGCATTCCATAGTTGATATTTTCTAATGTATTTGTACTACCGTTCCCTTTTTCCAGTCGTCTGTCACCTGTTTGGACTTCCATGCTTGTTGACATATTGCATGTAATAGTTTGTCTGCCTCTCTCCCTTGGTTTTTAATCATTTCTGGATAAACTTGATCTGCTCCAGGGGATTTCCTAATTTCACTTGTCTTGTAGCTGTTTAGATTTCTTCCATTGATATATCTACATCTTCAGATGTCTCCTCTGGATTATTTGTTACTCTTACTAATTGATCTTTACTCCTTATTCCATATGTTCTGGAGGATTAGATACTTGTTGAAAATACTTTCTCCACGCTTCCATGATTTGGCTGTCTTCTTTCATTATTTCTCCTTTGGCATTCTTAATTTGTCGTATTGGGCATGCTTTGGACTTTCTAATGTTTTTCATAGCCCCCCCAGAACAGCTTTTGATTTCCTTGATAGCTTTCTTGAAGTCTTTGTCCAAACTCTTCCCATTGTTCCTGTTTGCTTTCCTCACTTCCTCTTTGGCGATAGTTCTTTTATTCACGTAATCTATCCTATCCTCTGATCTCTTTGTTTGCAAGTATTTCTTCCAGGCATCCTTTTTTCTTTGATCTTAGTTTTGACATTCTCATTCCACCATGCTGTTCTTTTCCTATCTCATTTAATTTGTTTCCTACCACAGACCTCTTCAGTACAACTGAGGAGTGTTTCTTTATACAATTGCCACTTTTCTTCTATTGTACTGTCATTCAAATCCATCTGCCTTTCGCTGATAAATCTTTTTATCCTTGATTGGTATACCTGTTTTACTATTGGTTTATTTAGTTCTTCTATTTTGAGTTTAGTAGCTTTCTTCTCTTTCCTTTTCTGTTTGTTTTCTTCAGTCAGTAATCTCATTTTGGCAATCACTAGGTGATGATCACTAAATATTTCTGCTCCTCTGTTTACTCTTGCATCCAATATACTGTGAAAAAGGGAGCTGCTAACTATTATGTAGTTTATGATTTGTTTTCACACTTGTCTTCAGTTTATTCTTGTATATTTGGGGATATCTTTATGAGAAAAAAGGTGTTGGCTATTTGCATGTTATTCTTTAGCAAAAATCTATTAGTCTGTCTCCACTTGGAGAAGTTGTTGTCTCTCCTTCTTTACGTATTACTCCTCCTGATGTTTCTATATTGTTGCCTACTCTATTTTTAAATCTCCTAAAAGCATTAGTTCCTGTTTGTGTTTAAGATTCATGCAGCTATTTTTAAATTTAACATTTACCTCTGAAGGTTTATAAATTTGCAGCTTTCTAGCAGCTTTCATGCCTTTTATTCTATTAAGGTTTTTTCCTGCTCTAGCTCTATTTTTGATATCTACTCCTGAGAAGATTAAAATATTATTTGGTGCTACATTTTCTATTCCTTGTCTTTTTTCTTTGTTTCTGTAATAGCCAAAATGTCTACTTTGAAATTTTCCATTTCTTTAACTAATTCTAACTCTTTTCCATTTATTTCCTTATATTCCATGTTCCAAAAATCACAGTCTGTGTTCGTTTCCATTTTCGTCGTTGAAAGGTCAACGGTTATATTATATTTATTTCTCTGCATCAGTTAGGTTTCGGATAAGCAGGATTAGCCCACTGTACCCTATGTAGATGGTGGGGCTGCCACCTTGATGCCCCCTGCCAGGCCTTATTATTTTATGTCAGGGTTAACTCCCTTAGCCTTTGGTCATTCAAGACTAGCCTGCAAGGCAGCAGGTTGTTATTTTATGTCAGCGTTAAGTCCCTTAGCATTTGGTCATTCATGACCAGCATGCAAGGCAGCGGGTTGTTATTTTATGTCAAGGTTAACTCATTTAGCCTTTGGTCAATCAAGACCGACCTGCAAGGCAGCAGGTTGTTTTCTGTCAGGGTTAACTCCCTTAGCCTTTGGTCAGCGAAGACCGACCTGCAAAGGCGGCAGGAGACTCGTGAAGGACGGGATCATTTTACTCCCCCGTACAGGTGCTTACCTGTCCACTGCCCGGATGTAGAAACATCAAGTGGAGTAATAGGTAAAGAAGGAGAGACAACAACTTCTCCAGATGGAGAGATATTAACAGACGTTTACCTATCGCATAACATGAAAATAGCCAACACCTTTTCCTTATAGAAAGATATCCACAAATATACAATAGGAAATGAAGACATAACTAAAAAGTCAATCAAAAAGCATAATAGTTAGCAGTTTAATTTTTTTTTTTTTTACAGTACTATGGATGCAAGAGTAAACAGAGGAGCTGCAATATCCAGCAATCATCCCTAGTGATTGCAAGAATAAGATTACAAACGAGGAAAACAAACAGAAAAAGATAGAGCGAAAGCTACAAACTTAAAAAATATAGGAACTAAATAAAGCAATAGAACTATCAATCTAGCATAAGAAGATTCATCAACGCAAGGAGGCAACAAATCAATAATGTAAAATTTGTATTTACCTCTATACACAATTCCAAAAAAAACCTCCAACAACAACAAAACAATTCCAGGAGCCAATCCTCCACAGTCCATCAGTTTAAAAGCCCAAGTATAGTTATAAAGTGCTATAGAAATGTCAAATTCAAGAAATGTAAGAATAAATAAGTGTATATATACATCCCAAATCCTTAACACTGGTTTCAGAAAAGGTAGAGAAGTTCAAAATGTGAATCGAAAGCAGAGCGGAACAAAACTCTGTTTTAAACGATCGTTTGCAGAAGGAAGGGTTTAGAATTTCTAGTTTTTAACTGACAAAGAAATCCGTATAGCCGGGGCCGAAAAAGGTGAAAGAAGTGCGAGAAATGCTGTCGTAAGACCACTTCCTTCCAGTTGCAAAGGTTGTGATGATCTAAAGAGGACGATTGAGGTGGTGAATTTTAAAGAGACACTTAAGATAATCGGGGGGGGAGGGGAGGGGTAGGGGGCAGTGTTATAAATGTGAGACATGCTATCTTGTGATTCTCTTCTCTACGTGAAGACAATTTAGAGCTTGTTTTGTATTTGATTTGATTTACCCACATCCACAACAAGGTGATCTCGGGGTTTTTGGAAGGATTTTTTTAATTTTGTCCAGACTGCCCTGTAAACAGCCAAGGGATCTTTAACGACTTGTGACAAGGGCATGGACAAAGCATTTTATATTTCTTCGTCTAACATATTTCAGATACGAGATATGCTTTTAAAAGGAAATAATGGATTATTTGATAAACTTTGTAATGAGAACATGCATATTGTGCAAAAATTCATCAAAATAGAAACCGATGGTTTTGACGCTATGTCTGTTACACATAGTCGTGTTGTTTAGGACTAGCTCGCTCAAGGTAATGTCCTTCCTTTCTTATCAATTCCGTCTTGTCATCGTGACATTTCATTTGTTTTCTGTCATCTAGATTATGATGACATGTAGGTTATGATGTATAACACACAGTTGATGATGGCTGTTTCTTTATTTGTTGGCTGCTTATTTTATGCTGGGAGTGGGGGTGTAGAGTTACGTGTCGTCAGCATAAAAATAATGATCAATGTCATGGGATGCGTTGATGTCATTGAGAGGTTTGTAGTGTATTGTGTAAAGAGAAACGGACCAAGAACTGATCCATGTGGGACGCCAAATTGGTATTCGTTGCCGACGAAGGGTTGTCAGTTAGATAACTTTTGTTTTCAAGTTTCTTCTTTTTTTTTTTTTGAAGTTGAGTCACATGCGCTTCTTTAAAAACGGTGGGAAAATCCGCATTTGAATGGAGCAATTAGCTGTGGAGGTTATGGCTGGTGCAACCTCAATAATGTAGGCTTTTTTAGAACCCACGTGGGAACCGCGTCCAATTTGCAATGATAGCACAAAAGAAAAAGCGGCAACTGCAAAGAAACTCTCCTTAGTTGTACTGAAGAGGTTTGTGATAGGAATCAAATTGAAGGAGATAGGAAAGGAACAGCACGGTGGAATAAGAATATCAAAACTTTCTGGAAGAAATAACTGCAATGAGGCAAAAGGATAAGATAGGGATTACGTGAGTAAAAGAACTATCGCCAAAAGGAAGTGGGAGGAAAGCAAAACAGGAACAATGGGAAAAGTTTGGAAAGACTTCAAGAAGCTACAAAAGAAATCAAAAGCTGTTCTGGGAGCAACAATTCCATAAGAAAAACCAAATCATACCCAATACGACACATTAAGAATGCCAAAAGGGTGAAACATTGATAGAAGACAGCAAAATTTGGAAACGCGGGAGAATGTATTTTCAGCAATTACATACTCCCTCGAGAACTTATAAAACAAGGAGTACATATCAACTAGTAAGAATAACAAGTATTCTAGATGAGACAGCTGAAGATGTAGATATCTCAAGGAAGAAATCCAAACAGCTATGCGAAAAGGTAAACAAAAGCAGAACACGTTTATCCAAAAATAATTAAAAACTAAGGGAGAGAAAAAGCAGACAAACTACTACATGCAATATGTCAACAAACATTGAAGTTAAAACAGGTACTACATGACTGGAAAAAGGAACGATAGCAGGGAGAAGTTAGAACAAATTCGAAGCTACAATTACATAGCAGTAATGATTAACTCTGAGGGGAACCTAAGAGAGGAAATCAACCAGAGAATCCAAAGGTGACATAAATATATAACCATCTAGGAAAGACATTTACAGACTAAACAAGAATAATCAACAAAACTCTAAATGACAGAAACATACGACACAGTTCATTGTCTTACTCTCCTCTATGGCGGTGAAACCTGAACCTTAGACAGTAAGCAATGCAGTAGAGTACGACAGCTGAAATTAAATATATCAGAAAAGTAATAGGAAAATTAGGAGGACAAATCAAACACAACAATAAGAGATCAAACCAAAGCAGATGGCATAAAAACAAGATAGAAATATATCAATTGAGATGGTTTAGGCGTGTAAACGAAAGGAAGGGTAATAGAATAGCTAAATAAGTATACAATGTTAAAACCCAAGGTAAAAGACCAAAAGGCAGACCTCGAAGAAAGTGGAAGAAGATTCGTTCCATTAGATGCAAGAGTAAGTATTATTTATCTTCTTCATACAGTCAATCAATAAAGCAAGCGATACACAGTGAAACGCTAAATTATCATTGGAACAATAACGTTAAAAAGTGTTTCACAGTCAGACCTAAACACAATGGTCATACAATAACACTTTGTTAATTGACTGGAACATAGTAGATGGTTGAGAAAAAAATCATTTCAAGCATTATAAACGCGTATAGCTGTGCTTTAAAAAAGACCTCCAATCATTTCTGTCATAATGTTTGACATGAGCAGAGTCTAAAACAGGACATTTTGTCTCATTCTCTCTGATAAAACCGAGTCTAAAACATAGGACATTTTGTCTCATTCTCTCTGACAAAACGGAGTCTAAAACATAGACATTTTGTCTCATTCTCTCTGACAAAACCGAGTCTAAAACAGGACATTTTGTCTCATTGTCTCTGACAAAACCGAGTCTAAAACATAGGACATTTTGTCTCATTCTCTGTGACAAAAACCGGAGTCTAAAACATAGGACATTTTGTCTCATTCTCTCTGACAAACTGAGTCTAAAACATAGGACATTTTGTCTCATTCTCTCTGACAAAACCGGGTCTAAAACATAGGACATGTTGTCTCATTCTCTGTGACAAAACTGAGTCTAAACATAGGACATTTTGTCTCATTCTCTCTGACAAAACTGAGTCTAAAACATAGGACATTTTGTCTCATTCTCTGTGACATTCTCTCTGACAAAACTGAGTCTAAAACATGTGACATTTTGTCTCATTCTCTCTGACAAAAACTGAGTCTAAAACATAGGACATTTTGTCTCATTCTCTCTGAAAAAACGGAGTCTAAAACATAGGACCTTTTGTCTCATTCTCTCTGACAAAACTGAGAACATGTACTAAAATATAGGAAATATTGTCTCATTCTCTCTGACAAAACTGAGAACATGTACTAAAATATAGGAAATATTGTCTCATTCTCTCTGACAAAACTGAGAACATGTACTAAAATATAGGAAATATTGTCTCATTCTGTCTGACAAAACTGAGTACTTCACACTGAAACATAAAGTAATATGCCTCATTCATCCATTCCACGCACGCATGTTTAAAAGGACACTTCTTCAAATTCAAGTAATTTACACAACATCTTATCAGATAGGTCAACTAACCCAAACAATGCTGACGTTCATCTAAGGGGACAATCCCCAAATACATAAAATTTGCATAATACTCTTTATCACAAATCGGCCGGCCATTAAGCTTCGGGGGAGTGAATATGAAAGAGTAAGGAGGATGGGTCCACAAGGAGTTTTATCTTAGACAGGGCTTTGTGTTTTGGTGTGGCATGCTTTCCAGTCAGGCAATCTCCTGTTGGTGTTGGTGTTGGTGACCTCCCTTGCATGTGACGCGTCATTGGCTCATCGGTCATGATAACCGGAATCGGAGCTTTCTGCAGAATCAAACTCACTGCGTACCCGTCACTACGTGTTCAAGGAAAAACAGGTAAATTAATTTGTACACTGTGCGTGAAGTAATGAGAATACGAACAGTCTTATGATGCTACGTGTTATTGTTAATATTTGTAATGATGTGATATTATATTAAACACGTGTTCTTATATAATGTGAAACACACCTGAACACTCATATGATATATCCGATTTGTGTCAACTTCAGCAGGCAAAACAGGTAAAACATCGATTTTTTCTTCATCAAACTTGTCTCTTTGTTTATATATCCTCGAAGTCTCGTGCACTCTGTAATCTTTGTAATCCGAATGCAAAACAACGATTAATACATTCACAAAAAAATAGTTGGTTTCTTTTACTCCCTATTTTGTTTTGTTCATGTGTTGTAATCTGATTTAATTCCTATTTTTGAATGCTTACACGTAATAACAACATAACAAATGGCATGGAAATAATCAGTAGAGACACACATTGTGCAAAAGGCTTGAAAACTAAATATTCAGTAGAGACATAGTTTGATAGACTTGAAAAACCAAATAATCAGTAGAGACATAGACTTGAAAACCAAATAATCAGTAGAGACATAGACTTGGAAAACCAAATAATCAGTAGAGACATAGTTTGATAGACTTGGAAAACCAAATAATCAGTAGAGACACATAGTTGATAGACTTGGAAAACCAAATAATCAGTAGAGACATAGTGCGATAGACTTGAAAACCAAATAATCAGTAGAGACACACATAGTGCGATAGACTTGAAAAACCAAATAATCAGTAGAGACACACATAGTGCGATAGACTTGGAAACCAAATAATCAGTAGACACATAGTGCGATAGACTTGGAAAACCAAATAATCAGTAGAGACATAGTTTGATAGACTTGGAAAACCAAATAATCAGTAGAGACACACATAGTGCGATAGACTTGGAAAACCAAATAATCAGTAGAGACATAGTGCGATAGACTTGGAAACCAAATAATCAGTAGAGACACACATAGTGCGATAGACTTGGAAAACCAAATAATCAGTAGACACATAGTGCGATAGACTTGGAAAAACCAAATAATCAGTAGAGACATAGTTTGATAGACTTGGAAAACCAAATAATCAGTAGACACATAGTGCGATAGACTCTGGAAAACCAAATAATCAGTAGAGACATAGTTTGATAGACTTGAAACCAAATAATCAGTAGAGACATAGTGCGATAGACATGGAAAATCAAATCTATATTTATGGTGGGTACAAAGAAATAATTATCTTGTGTATTTTATGATTAAGAAATACTTATATATTAAAAGCTGTAAATTCCTTCCTCGTGTTTTACTTGAATAGCACATGCAATCTTTTGTCATTTATTTCAAATTTGTAACGAGAAAGTCAAAGTTCTAAGTATAAACTCCCTTATTTATTGTGTGCATAATAGAGATTATACCTACAATTTTGACTTTCTCGTTACAAATTTGGAATCAATCAAAAAAGAATGAATTTTCATGTGCTATTACACGTTTCGGGTAAATAATTATATTTATAATCTAGATATAGCTGATGGCATGACTTTACCCAAATGCTGTGAAATACACCATGCAAAAGCTAACATCCCCCAATCCGAAAAAAGGTTGGTCGGTTTTTCCAAGTTGTCTGACTTTGCAGTAGATCTGTTAAAGATGCTCAGATTTTAGCAATCTTCTCCAAATCTGCATTTAGATTTAGAATTAAGTATCTAATAAAGCATTAGATCTAGATCTAGAATTTTAATGTAGATTTCACACATATATCTATCTAGACCGACAGATAGATATCGAGACTTTCAAGTCCCAGAGATATTCATTTAAATAAAAAAGATAAGTAGGCCAAAAAACGAAACAACAACAAAAAAACCCACAAAAAAAAAACAACAACTGGGGGACTGGTCGAGGGCAGATAATTTAATCTTGGATTATATCGAGGAAGAAAGTAAAAATATATCCGGTCTTTCCAACTTTATAGAACTGCAACTATTGTCTCTTTCTCTTCAGCAGCAAACTCCTTGAAGAAGTGCTTGTGGTAGGAGCGAGACGGTGCACAGTATTGGTAAGTCATCCATGAACGATGCATATCATATGCCATGAATCATGCATATTATGTCCCCCCAAAATGATGCAGATTATGTCTCCCCAACATGATGCAGATTATGTCCCCCAAAATGATGCAGATTATATCCCCCGAATGATGCAGATTATATCCCCCAAAATGATGCAGATTATATCCCCCCAAAATGATGCAGATTATATCACCCGAATGATGCAGATTATATCACCCGAATGATGCAGATTATATCACCCGAATGATGCAGATTATATCCCCCGAATGATGCAGATTATATCACCCAAATGATGCAGATTATATCACCCGAATGATGCAGATTATATCACCCGAATGATGCAGATTATATCACCCGAAAGATGCAGATTATATCACCCGAATGATGCAAATTTTGTTACTTAATGATGCAAATCGAATTCTCTGAATGATGAAAATCGAATTCTCTGAATGATGCAAATCCAACTCCTGAATGATGCAAATCAAATTTCCTGAATGATGCAAATCAATTTCCCAGAATGATGCAAATCAAAATCAAATTCCCAGAATGATGCAAATCAAATTCCCAGAATGATGCAAATCAAATTCCCAGAATGATGCAAATCAAATTCCCAGAATGATGCAAATCAAATTCCCAGAATGATGCAAATCAAATTCCCAGAATGATGCAAATCAAATTCGCAGAATGATGCAAATCAAATTCCTAGAATGATGCAAATCCAACTCCCTGAATAATGCAAATCAAATCCTGAATGATGCAAATCAAATTCCCTGAATGATGCAAATCAAATTCCTGAATGATGCAAATCAAATCCCTGAATGATGCAAATCAAATTCCCTGAATGATGCAAATCAAATTCCTGAATGATGCAAATCAAACTCCCTGAATAATGCAAATCAAATTCCCTGAATGATGCGAATCAAACCTCTGAATAATGCAAATCAAATTCCCTGAATGATGCGAATCAAACCTCCTGAATGATGCAAATCAAATTCCCTGAATGATGCAAATCAAATCCCTGAATGATGCTAATCAAATTCCCTGAATGACGCAAATCAAATTCTCTGAATGATGCAAATCAAATTCACTGAATGATGCAAATCAAATCCCCTGAAACATGCAAATCAAATTTTCTAAATGATGCAAATCATATTCCCTGAATGATGCAAATCATATCCCTCTGAATGATACAAATTATATCCCTTGAATGATGCAAATCATATACCCTGAATGATGCAAATCATATCCCTGAAAGATGCAAATCATATCCCTGAAAGATGCAAATCATATACCTGAATGATGCAAATCATATCCCTGAAAGATGCAAATCATATCCCTGAAAGATGCAAATCATATCCCTGAAAGATGCAAATCATATCCCTGAAAGAAGCAAAATCATATCCCTGAAAGATGCAAATCATATCCCTGAAAGCTGCAAATCATATACCCTGAATGATGCAAATCATATCCCTGGATGATATAAATTATATCCACTGAATGATGCAAATCACATCCTGAATGATGCAAATTATATCCCTGAATCATGCAAAGTGTGCCCTTCAGCCCCCCCCCACCACCACCTCTTTCCAGCATTTTGTAAATGATATGGAATACACCTCCCTACCTGTCTGACAAGCGGACGAGCTGTTCTCAGAAAGTGACGAACCAGCCAAATTTACCATTTTCATTTTTTCTTTATGAATCAAAACTATGTGGTTTAAAATTTAATCTAGTATCGTATATGTAACGCCAAAAATTCCAATATTCCTTATTAGTGTTTGAGTTACGCATTGAGACCAAAATAACCATCAGCCCACTAGGACCACCCATGTGTCTCACAAAAAGACAAACAGAGTGCGTCCGTTGAAAGGCCAGGAAAATCGCTTTGTCGTACGACATGCAGACGATCCACCTGGATGAGCAGACAGTGAGTGACAAGCCATGGCTATTTCTATATTTGGCAAAAGAGACGAATCGTATTTGGGTAGAGATCTAGATTAAAACTTCGAAGATTTTGCGCTGTTAATGCGCCATTATAAATAACAAAAACCGAGGGATTTAGCCAACCCGGAATCAAAAATTAAGTTTAGTGAAGCTGATTTAAGAACGTTAAAATGTCTCTATTTGGGAATGACACATCCGATGTGCGAAAAGACTTGCGATTACGCTGCTGGGACTAACGCCAGCCGTTACCGTCCAACCATCAATATCTTGACATTTTGATAGTAATAATAAAAAGAATGATTTTGTTATAATGTCTTGAGGTAATGAAAACAATAATGATCGAAAGACAGAAAGAGAGAGAGAGAGAGAGAGAGAGAGAGAGAGAGAGAGAGAGAGAGAGAGAGAGAGGAAGAGAGAGAGAGAGAGAGAGAGAGAGAGAGAGAGAGAGAGAGAGAGAGAGAGAGAGAGAGAGAGAGAGAAGAGAGAGAGAGAGAGAGAGAGAGAGAGAGGAGAGAGAGAGAGAGAGAGAGGAGAGAGAGGAGAAGAGAGAAGAGAGAGAGAGAGAGAGAGAGAGAGAGAAGAGAGAAGAAGAGAGAGAGAGAGAGAGAGAGAGAGAGAGAGGAGGAGAAAGAGAGAGAGAGAGAGAGAGAGAGAGAGAGAGAGAGAGAGAGAGAGAGAGAGAGAGAGAGAGAGAGAGAGAGAGAGAGAGAGAGAGAGAGAGAGAGAGAGAGAGAAAGAGAGACCAGAGCA
>JAXRKP010000424.1:0-22500 GCA_037039925.1 Doris montereyensis
GAAGTGATTTTTTTTTGCTTTGAAGTTTTTTGTTTGTTTAGATTTTAGATATTTTGGATCACTTTTTATATATGAATTTTTGAAAACAGCATATATCTGGATCAGTAACAATCGTTTATATGCAAAAATGGCATTTTTATTACAAAATCTAGGTGCCCCCTCCCCCCCCCCTCCCAAGTCTCACATTTCATCCGATTTTAAAAAGATTGAAAGCCATCTTGACGACTTGAGAGTGAGATTTTACTTTTGCTTTGAGAAATTCTAGCATTGCTCCTAATTAGCAGAATCAAATATGGCATAAAACAACCCCTTTCAATTTCTTAACTACAGAGACAGATAAACTATCTAGTTTAATTTTCTACTGGAAATTTAATATTGAGCTCCATTTAACGGGCGGGAAGTGCATCTTTGCAGAAACTGAAGCTGGGGACAGCGGTGATACGTTAACAGATCATAAAGGTCATATATGGGGATAGCCACAGCTAAAGACTAAATGGGGAAACGTTGCTTTGAAGCTTTTACCTCTTATTTCTTCATCCATGACATCGCTGAATTATTATGAATTAAATGGGAAACAATGAATTTGGACCCTTTACCTCTAATTCCCCCATGACTTCTGTTGAATTATAATGAATTAAATGGGAAACAATGAATTTGGACCTTACCTCTAATTCCCCCATGACTTCTGTTGAATTATAATGAATTAAATGGGAAACAATGAAATTGAAGCCTTTACCTCTAATTCCCCCATGACTTCTGTTGAATTATAATGAATTAAATGGGAAACAATGAATTTGACCCTTTACTCTAATTCCCCCACGACTTCTGTTGAATTATAATGAATTAAATGGGAAATTAATGAATTTGAAGCCTTTACCTCTAATTCCCTCATGACTTCATCCATAAAATCAGTTGAATTATTTTTGTAAGCAACGGCAGCACGTATAGAATCCTTGAATAACTGAAAAGAAAAAGAAGAAAAGAAAGGATAATTCAAAATGGGGTCTATCATTACCTGATGAAAACAGTCATTCAATAATGTGATGTCGATGGCTAAATAATTAGGCTGCCGGCTTGTGATCATGAGGTCCCAGGTTCGAATCTAGCAGCTAAGTCCAACGTTGTGTTCCTTTGGGAAAGAAACTTAACGTACATTCTCCCCACTCGAACTAGGGGGCAACTGGGTACTGGCAGGAGTAAAAACCTGCACTAGACTGGCGTCCTGTCCAGGAGGTGATTATCATCACCTGTTCTGCTTCACGCTATGGAAACCGGGATAAGCTTCAGCTCTATGGGCCGTAGTTGTCTTGAATGGTTTAAGGATTTGAGTGGACACTTTGACGTTCCTTCCTGCCAATGATAAGTATACACTTTCTACTAAGGTGATCTCTGGGTTTTTGGTAGATTTAAAATTTTGCTTGGACTGCCAAGGAATCTTCAACGACACAAAACGTTGTGATCTGCATACAGGACCTATTTTTTAAAATTATCCACCCCCAATGGGGCAATGTGTCGATCCATCTAACTAGAACACGGGTGGCTGGAATTTACTAGAAAAGTCAAGAATTTTTTTTCAAACGCCAGCTTGAACCCCCAAACTTTTGGTTGAGAGGCTGACACCTTGCCTCTGGATTTTCCGAGTCTAATAATGCTTGCGAAGACCATGGCGAGATAAAAAAAAGGGACGGAATATCATAAATCGTTTGACACCGAGTTTTTTTAAATTCTAACTTTTAAGGCATCTCTCTTATCACACAAAAAATAAAGACTGGGAATGAAAATCGAACCATTTCAACGTTATTTTAATATGTGTGAAAATTTATACAGGTAGAAAGTAAACTGGATTGCGTTACCTTCACCACATTTGTGCCGTCTGACGCAGATACAAAGTAAAAAAGGCATACTATGTTTCTTAGCAAAGGCAAAGGTCTTCGACGTCATAGTCATGTCCTCTGCAGATGACAAAGGAAAAGAAAAGAAATAAAGATTTGATTTTTTTTAAATTAACCATATTACTATTTGAATTCATTTTACCCATTTATACAACTAATGTGACCTCAGTGTTTCTTTGGGAGGGTTGTTAATTTTGCCTAGACTGCCCTGTAAACAGCCAAGGGATCTTTAACGTGCACAGAGTGTTGTGATCTATATAAGAGCCTTCCTTTTTATCATCCATCTCCTGTGGGACTAGATGTCGATTCACCTACCTGGACCAAGGAGGCGTGTTTTACTTAAAAAAAACTTGAGCAAACTTTTCGACCTGCTGGGGTTTGAACCCGGAGACTGAGAGGCCGACACCTTGCCTCTGGACTACCGAGTTTCCTAAGAAAGAACTTTTAAAAATATAATTAGTTTTGAACACATTATTGGGGGACTGGGTGGTGGGGCCAGGAGATGTATGGATAATGAGCTTCTGATGAAGTGGTGATTGACCCAGCTCAAAGGAAATTAAAATGGGAGTTGCCACAAATGATCATCACTAATGACCCTTGATTACAAAACATGGCACAAAAACTCTCAGAAAGTCTAAATTTAAACATGGCAACACTCATGGACATGAAAAAGGCTCATTAGTTTCATTGGCATGAGTGCCAACACCCAAGGTTACTGAAACCTGAACTTTAAATTTTCAATTTTGCCAAAACCTGAATATTCTCCCCATCGCGCAACATTGTACAATGTATAATTTCTCATGTTTAGATTTTTCTTAACTTTTTTGGTTGAACTGACTGTATGCTCTATTGATTTTAGTGTTTGTTCTTGCATTTCGTGTTTTCTGTTGCACAATATTAGACTTCATTGGGATACAGTCACTCAACCATAACATCACATTACAATTGTCCATTGTGGCGGAAACTATTTGACTTACATCTACACCTCTCTTCTCAATAATGTCCTTCACAGCCTCTAAAATGTTTTCAGCAATTGCCAAATTCACTATTCTTGAGCCTAACAACTCCACAACAACTCCTTCTTGATTATCAATATTGGTGTCTTCACTGTCAAATAACAATTCCAATGCCAAAAGAAGAAATCTAACTGTTTTTGCAATTTTATGAACTAGGCTGTCGCATATTGGATTGTGAAGTTTTGGGTTCGAATCCCTACACTGCTGTATCCGACCTTGTATTTCTTTGGAAAGACGCTTATACTTAATATCGTTTCCCACTTGATCTAGATGCAAATGAGTGCCAGTGTTAGTTGGGAATGAAATTCTGCATGAGGCTGGCATGTTGTCCAAGAGGCCGTGCATCATCACCTGCTCTGCTCGACACAACTATAGAAACCAGGATACAACCATTTATTTTCTCTACACGAATAAACAAATTTGGATTTTAAATCGGGCTATCGGACAAAGGAAAAGCCCGACCTGGGAGGGCTCCGAGGTCACGATACAGTCCAATGTAGGTCCAAATTTGTATTATTACACCCTTATCATCATGAACTTTAATTGACAGAAAAGTCAAATTAATCAAGACAGGATAATATCTACGGAGATTATTATTTGTCTCAAATTAAACAGCCATTTTCGTTTGGTTAGGGAGAGAAATTAATGTGTTGTGTCAAACCAATTAGCTTCATCTAGCTTGCGCGTATATAAATGTGAACACATTTGAAAAAATAACAAGATGAACATGTGTAAGCATCATAATCTGTGCCACTGTAAGTGTTGCTACTTTTTATAAATATTATCAACATTGAATGTACAACCACTGAATGAAGCATTGGAAAATGCTTTGTGTGTTAGGCACGTTAACTGATGTGTTTTCAGGGGTTGATTGTTCTATTGGCTTGAACCGATGTGAAGGTAAACCGGTCAGTGACAGGGGTCACGGGTTCAGGGGTCGGTGATAGAAATTTCTTACTAAAGATTATTAATCTTATAACATACCATCAATCTTATTTGCTGCACACAAACATGGAATTTCTGGTCGGTACTGTCTCAAATCCGTCATCCATTCTGGTAAATTTTTGTACGTTACTTTTCTTGTACAGTCAAAAACCTATTATGGATGATGAAAGGTCTCATTGAATATCATGAGGATTTCCAAAACATACTTATTTAATTTTACATACATCAACTGTTTTTCTTCCAAATAAATTTTATCATTCGACAAACGAGATTGATATCATATTTTTACCAAAACGACATGAAAATACATCCCCCCTCTCTCTCTAAGCCATTTCCCCGACAAAAACACTCCTTTATCAAAAGTTCATACCTAAATCTGATATGCAAAATAAGACTCACACAAATGAAAACATTACACAGCGCAAAGCAGAGAAATGTTTACATTGAAAGATTAGTACAATGTCTTGAGCTCCACATCTATAGCTGACAGCAAAGGAGTTGATGTAAGACTATAGAATTCCACTCATCACCATTAGAAAAACTAGTCTACCAATTAATGCTAGCCTACAGCTGATTGAAGATGAACCAGTCAACCTCTATTTGTTCTCGCCTACAGTCAATTAAAAAAACGAACAAATTCAAACTTGTCAGTTCCTTTTTTTTTCTTCCAGAGAGAAGTGTTGGAACAGTTTCTTAAGTTGACTTGTTCAGGTCTGATCATCGAAATTATTTATTTGTGTTCTTGACTTTGCCCACGTCCACCCTATACTTGTTCTAACAGTATGTAGAATTGGTGGAGGTCTGGTTTAATACCCTATCATGCTTACATGATCAGCCTCACTTCCATTATAGTAGTATGCACGTGCTTAAGCTCTATCGATCCGATATCATAACTTTGATCAGTGTTCGGCACAAAATGGCGTTCGGTTAAAATCTCCTTCCCAGTCTCACCATCCCCCCACCCTCACATTTGCTGATAAACAAAATCCCAAAATGTACACTAAAAGAATGAAACAAACCAAAATGCACGCATGAGCTTGATGATAGTATGATGGATGCATGCTGTTGAATCTCTTGGCCTGCCGTGTCCCAGAAATCTGATGATACAATAACAAAATATACATGATCAACAGAATCATAATTTCAATGAGCATTTAAAAAAGAAAGATCTAAAAGAAGAAAAAAAGAAATTCGGCAAGGAAACAAGATTTAATTTATACAAAAAATCTCTGTTGCCAATTACTTAACACTTTACAAGGAAAAAAAGAAAAAAAAGAAAAAACAAGAACCAGACCTAAAACAAAACAAGAAATAAAGAATTAAAAAAAATAAATAAAAAAATATTGAGATTTAGCTTCCAATGAATCATGTCAATGCCCAGAATGTAGGAAATCATATTATACGTACCTACTGATATTGTTTTCCCATCTAGTTGAGCCTTGTGATTAAATAAAGTGAGGGCAAAGGTTGACAGCTGTTGAGGTTTGCTTTATAGTGTTTAAGGAAAAATGTATGATACAATGAGAATCACGTTGCTTTCAAATTTAACTTCTCACCATGAGAGACAAATGAAGTCAAATGAATGAAAGAGAATTGTAAAGAGACGAGAATATGTCGTCTCCGTAAAAAAAAAAAAATTCACTTTTATTTGCAAGGGATCCGATGGGGCCGTATCATCTTAAAATCTGCATTAAATCAGCCCATGAAACTGAACTACTTAAACCAATATTAGCGTGACACCAAAAGATTAGCGTGACACAAAAGGATACTATCCATCCATCAGGAAACGCTCCACCAGCCTGAAAGACAAAAAAAAGAAGAAAAAAAAAAGTTTTTAAAATTCATTAAAAAATTTGAAAAAAAAATTAAAATGAAATAGTCACAATCATGTCTTTAGATTCGCTTTGAAACAATTATTTACATTGTCCATGAAACTGTTTAAACACGAAAGTCTGTCTAATGTAACTTATCCGGAAAAGCATATAACGTAATAAATCATTGAATAGAGCTGTAAAAAACCATGTTATGTTTTTTGGATTAAAATTTAATAACAACTACTTTAGTCTTTAGAACTTGTAAGTAATTTTTTAAACCGACTGGTTGTGCACAAAACAGACGTACGCGGTTAGAGTTAAACTTCTTGAAAGATCTAACAGGTAAGTTCACTCTTTGATATCATATGCGTAACTGGAGCTTTTCTATTGATCATATAAGGTCTCCAAAACCTTAAAGACATGAAAAATGCATGCGTTTGATCATTTGAAGGACAAATTGCAAATCCTGTATATCACGGACTAACCCGTTTCGACAGTTTCACTACCAACACATATCATTACAGAGATTCTTTTACAAAGGCCTGATAATTTTTAGCATTCAAAAGTTAGGGAAAATTGATAGTTATTTTATCATAGTGGATGTAGATAAAAGGAAAGATAGTACAGATACAAACAAAGATGTTAATTTAAAGCACAGAAAAGCAAAAGTTTATGATTTAAAATAAAAGTACTTACTATGTTTAATATGCTTATGATGCATAATTATGAAGATTGTATGGGTGTGTGTGAGTTTTATATGCACATGTTTTAATTTACAATGTTCATCCATGTTTGAGTGTTCTAAGCTTGATAGAAATCAAAGTTGAGCAATCAAGACCTTTTTATTACCATCATTTCTGAAGAAGCATGCACTGGAAGGCTAAATTTCTTTTTACATTTAAATCTGAAATGATTCTATTATACAAAACATACACTGTTACAGTGAAACCTCTCTAATCGGGAATTCTCGATCGATTATAAAATTGTCCCGATTATCCGGGGACCTAGGGATTTTGTTTTTCTCTCAACAGTTACTTTAAGCCCTTGACTGGTAAAATACAGAATTAAACGAACAATTTAGTGTAGCCACAGGACCAGGCGACCAAAGCAAACATGGCATTCGTGACTGTGTCCCTCACAGTCAAACTTCGTTGGCCAGTAGATAGAAAGACATTGTAATCAAGAATGCATTGTGATTGACAGGGTAGGTGGGCAATGAAAGGCTATGACACTAATGACAGCATTCGAACAAGTCTGCTTTCTAAGCAGCGCCCCATGTCAAAACCGTAATGTATTGTTAGGTGGAGGAGCAGGGACTGGCTTCACACTTACGTAATGGATGTCTGGCTTATGGCACTTACAACAAATAATATGTGTAGCAATAACACGCGTGTAATAAATTATGTTTTGCTGTCGTGGAAACCAAACTGAGAGTTGGAATAAATAATTATGGGGGAAATGGTGATGATAATCAATGCAAGCTCATGAAAAATTGTCCTGATTAGCCTGTGACCTTTCCCGTTTAGAGAGGTAAAATATAAAGAAAAAAATTCAGTTCCCTTGGATTTCTTCCCAATTGGAGAGGTTCAACTGTATGAATTCAATGCAAGATAAATATACTATGAAAATATAATACACAGCACCGTATGTAGATCTAATTCAAAATATCTCATTCAATAGTGTTGACTTACTTATATAGATGTGTATAATATATGCTATATATGGTTTGCAAACATCATGTAGTATGTAGGCATATTACAATAATCATCATATATATTATATTATCAGACCTTCCATTCACCCTTGACAAAATTGCCTAAAAATTTCTCTGACCAAATGTCATGCAACATTATACAAAAACATACACTGTTACATAATACAGGGATGGGGACAAGCTCTGAAAAAAAACCCTGAACTTTATCGCCCCTTTAAAATTTCAAAATAGTATTACGTAAGAGCATTGCATTTAAATACAAGTACAAGAAATACAAAGAAGAGGGCCACGATATAAAACAAAAACCCAATGTTATCAGACATGCTAACTTTTTATAATCAAAATTCATGAGAGATCTGTATCACTATCACCATAGTCCTGTAATAGTACTAGTACATTGCTGGGCTGGCAAGACAGCGTTTTGGAGCTCGAGTCATGTATGGTAACTACCTATATATCTAAGGCTTTATTTTTCAAAAAAGTATATCAAGCCATTAGTCTTGCAGACTATTCATCCTCTGATTCTATAAAACATGAGTGAAAATTCACAGGCGCCATGTGTATGTTGTGCAAGTAACATCCCATTGCAGTTATTAAAAAGGTGAGCCCCTCCCTTCCCTGATAGGCTCCTAGCCAAATAATTACTCAAACACACACAAAACCCAATAAAAGAAAACAACCTTAGAACAGACGAAACAAGTCAATCATCTCTTCTTTTCGTTTATCTCCATTTCTTTACATTCAAATCCATCTCTTTCACCAAACATTCTTCATCCTCTTTTATCACAATCACTAATTTCAAACATATTTTTCATGTTTTTTCTTACTCATTTCCTTCCATGGCATTTTACTTTGCAATCACTTTACTTCCCTCAAAATATTTGACTATAACTACAATATTCCCTAATGTTCTATATAAGTATGCCACCCCCCCTCTCTCTCTCTCTCTACCTACCTCAACAATGGCTACCTATAATGCAACACCCTTGGAATCAAAATTCCTAATCCAAGCTAAACAATAGTAGTAGTAGTTTTTTTATGTCAATATGTCTGAGTTATCTCTTTACGGGCGTGATTCGCAAAGGGCGTGTGGACGTCAATTGGACTTGTTTGTTGTTTTATTGGAGTTTACCCCTTCTAATACATACATTGATCTCAGGTGAAAGTAAACAGCAAGATTAAAGATTAGACATAAAGAGGAAAAGGAACATGAATAACCTACCAGCAGCCCCCGCTATCCACCCAAGTTGGAATTGAGTCTCGGATAGTAAAAGAAAAGTTCAAATCAAAGCAGCTTCACTTCATCAAGTCAAGCCCGAAGGGTTTTTCTACCAAGCATATGTGACTAGCCCTAAAGTAATAACATGCGACCGTGAAAAAAAATATCAATACTCATGTAGTATTGTAGCCCACTTGTAGTATTGTATGTATCGTAATATTAACACAATACTACGGGTGCCTGCGTTGATCAGGATGTTGTATAGTAATCTTGCATTGTAGACCCTATAGAGAGTGTATTTATATGTATGTGTATGTGTGTGTGACAGAGAGAGAGAGAGAGAGAGAGAGAGAGAGAGAGAGAGAGAGAGAGAGAGAGAGAGAGATTGCGTGTCTTCCTTATAAGCATGAAGCAGAAGTGTCCTGCCTGTATGGGCTTTAACCAACCGATTTGAAAGAGGCAAAACCAATCGTAAAATAGTAAATGAGACATAATTCTAGAAAACAACAACAAAAAAAGCGCATACAAAAAAATTGAAATCTTGAATGTTAACGAGAGAGCAGGTTCTGAAAGCCATTTTGAAAACCCATAGAGCAAGCCAACTAGGACTTCTATCTTTGAGCTCTACGTATCTTAATCCGGGCAGTGCACATGTATGCACCTGTGGGGAGTAGATGATGCCATGCTCCACGAGTCTCCTGCTGCCTCGCAGGCAGGTCTTGGCTGACCAAAGGCTAAGGAGTTAACCTGAAAAAAACAACCTTCTGCCTTGCAGGCTGGTCTTGACTGACCAAATGCTAAGGACTTAACCCTGACAGAAAATAACTAAGCCCAGTAGGGGCCCTCAAGTGGCCAGCCCCACCATCTACCTAGGTACAGTGGGCTAATCCCCTGCTTATCCAAAAACAAACTGATTCAAAGAAATATATATATGATATAACCGGATTGATCTTTCGAAGAGGACTCTGAAAAGAACACGGACTGTAATTTTGGAACATGGAATGTTAGGGAAATTAATAGAAAGAAGGTAGAATTAGCTTGAAGAAATGGAAAAATTCAAAGTAGACATTTTGGCTATTACAGAAACAAAGAGAAAAGGACAAGGAATAGAAAATGTAGGACCAAATCATATTTTAATCTTCTCAGGAGTAGATGTCAAAGATAGAGCTAGAGCAGGAGTAGGCCTTCTAATGCATTAAAAGGCAAGAAATGCTACTAGAAAGTTGAAAATGTGTAAGCCCATGGCTATTAGAGGTAAATATTAAACCAAAAGGAAGAGAAATTAAATTATTAATAGTTTATGGACCAAAGGAAGCTGCCACCAAAGAAGAAAATATATATCTTCGAAAATGATTTATAAATAGCTGCAGAGAATCTCAAACCCAAACAGGAATTAATGGTTTTAGGAGATTTAAACGCTAGAGTAGGCAACAATGTAGAAACATTAGAGGAGTAATAGGTAAAGAAGGAGAGACAACAACTTCTCCAAATGGAGAGAGACTGATAGATTTTTGCCTAAAGAATAACATGAAAATAGCTAACACATTTTTTCCTCATAAAGATATCCACAAATATACAAGAGTAAATGAAAATGAAGACAGATGTGAAAATCTCTATTTTACAGTGCAATGGAGAGTAAGCAGAGGAGATGAAATATTTAGTGATCATCACCTAGTGATAGCCAAAATGAAATTATTAACTGAAGAAAACAAATAGAAAAGGAAAGAGAAGAAAACTTAAACTCAAAATAGAAGAACTAAATAAAGCAATAGTAAAACTGATATACCAATCCAGGATAAAAAGATCTATCAGTGAAAGGCAGATGGATCTGAAGGAAAGCACAATAGAAGAAAAGTGGCAAATACATAAGGAAACACTCCTCAGTTGTACTGAAGAGGTCTGTGGTAGGAAACAAATTAAGGGAGATATGAAAAGAACAGCATGGTGAAATGAGAATGTCAAGACTATGATCAAAGAAAAGAAGGATGCCTGGAAGAAATACTTGCAAACAAAGAGACCAGAGGATAGGATAGATTACATGAGTAAAAGAACTATCGCCAAAGAGGAAGTTAGGAAAGAAAACAGGAACAGTGGGAAGAGTTTGGACTAAGACTTCAAGAAAGCTATCAAGGAAATCAAAAGCTGTTCTGGGGAGCAATGAAGAGCATGAGAAAGACGAAAGCATGCCGAATACAACAAATAAAGAACGCCAAAGGAGAGATAATGAAAGGAGACAGCGAAATCGGGGAAACGTGGAGAAAGTATTTTCAACAATTACATAATCCCTCCAGAACATATGAAACAAGGAACACAGATCAATTATTAAGAGTAACAAGTAATCGAGATGAGACAGCTGACGATATAGATATCTCAATGGAAGAACTTCAAACAGCTATAAGAAAAGTGAAATTAGAAAAGCCCCAGGAGCAGATCAAGTTTATCCAGAAATTATTAAAAACCAAGGGAGAGAGTCAGACAAACTACTACATGCAATATGTCAACAAGCATGGAAGTCCAAACAGGTACCGGACGGCTGAATAAGGGAACGGTAGTACCAATACATAAGAAAGGATCAACTATGGAATACTCAAACTATAGAGGGATATCACTATTTAGCGTACCAGGGAAAGTGTGTGCCAGGATACTGGAAATAAGACTAAGGAAAAGAGTAGAGGATCAGATTGAAGAACAACCGGAGTGGATTTAGACCAGGAAGAAGTGTACAAGATCACATTTTACAATTAGACAAATAATAGAAAAATTCCTTGAGAGACACACCTGTATTTTATGGACTTAGAAAAGACATTTGACACTGTGAAGAGGGACGAACTATGGCATTCTTAAACAACGTAGAGCAAAATTTAATAGAAGCCATTAAAAGTTTTTACTATAAACCAACATGTGCAGTGAGAGTAGCTGGAAATGTATCAGAAGAATCTAAAACACAAAATCTTAAATTAAGCAGGAAATTTTAGAACAAGTTCAAAGCTACAATTACTTAGGAGTAATGAATAACTCAGAAGGAACACTAATAGAAGAAATCAGCCAGAGAATCAAAAAGGCAAGTGCAATATATAACCATCTAGGAAAGGCATTTGCAGGTAAACAAGAATTGCCAACAAAAACCAAAATGGCAGTATTCAACACAGTTTATTGTCCTACTCTCCTCTATGGCAGTGAAACCTGGACCTTTAGACAGTAGGGAATACAGTAGAGTACAGGCAGCCGAAAATGAAATATCTAAGAAGAGTAGTAGGAAGACTAAAAGAGACAAAATAAGAAACACAACAATAAGAGATCAAACCCAAGCAGATAGCATAAAAACTTAGATAGAAATGAATCAACTGAGATGGTTTGGACATGTTAACAAATGAATGACAATAGAATAGCAAAATCAGTATACAGTGCTAAAACTCAAGGTAAAAGACCAAAGGGCAGACTTCGGAGAAAGTAGGAAGAAGATATAAAAAAAAGGTATTAACGCAAAAAAATTTAACTTTCATGGAAGGAAACAGAAAATGTCAGACAGGAAAGCCTGGAGAAGGGATCATTTTGGGGCATCTACAACCCATACACTGAAAGGTAGAATGGGAGCTGATAAAGAAAGAAAGAAGTATCTAAATTAGAGGAGAAAAGGAGAAACCGAAATTTTATAGTATAGGGTGTTGCCATGGCAATGTCGCCACATTGGATTTATGACGCTAAAAATAGCATGTATATTCAAAATGTAAAAACTGCATCAATCATTTTGGGATGTGTCTCAAAATTGGTACACTCCTTCCTTAAATCTATAGAACAAAAGCATGCATGAGTTTGGACGAATCTATCAAACTTTTAGTTTTATGGTGTGTTGAAAGTTACATATAAAATGTTTACAATTTACAGCAATTTTATTCAATTAAAAAATTAATGTTTTGGAAAGTATACAAAATAACATGTAACGCATGCATACTTTTTATTCCATGCATCAAAAGCAAGGTTTCTGCAAAATTTCAAGTCAATCGGATAAAAAAATGCGAGCTACGTTAAAAAAAAATGGTCCAAAAATGACATTTCACGTTTGAAGTTTATGGACATTTTTGACAAATTTTTTATTGAATGTAAAAGTGGTTTTACCACCTCAAAATGCCCCTGCTTGATAAGCTGGACTACCTCTCAGCCTCCTTTTCCTGTAGAGTTTTTCTCTGGCTTATGCTCGCTTTTTTCCTCCTCCTTTTGGTCTTCTCTTTGGGCTTCGACGGAACTCTTGACAAGGCGTTGGTGCTCCCTGGCTTTTCCAAATTTCAGCCCACAGTGACCGGTGCCAAACCCAAGTGTCTGCTTGATTCCTGCAACAGACATTGGTCCCTTGTTGTATTCTGCGACAGCTGCTAAAACAGGGAAATGAACTCTTTTCAATGAGGAAATTTTGACATTGAGCACTTGGACCAGACTGAATTGTGACAGCTTTCACTTGGGTATTGGATGGCCTTCTTTTTCACATCTTTTTAGGAGGTCGTCAGATGCGAGGGCGTTGGTAAATGGGCCAAGCTACTTGTGGAGCCCTCGTAGTCAAGAGGAGTGTGGACACTCCTCTTATGTCCTGCAGGATACCGGTGCTCAGCGATGGTCCTTTTGTAAAAGCACCAAGAATCTTTCCCTGGAGGACAATACTGGTGCTGTGGCCAATCATCAGTTGAGTAGCCATGGTGTATGGTGGCTAATATTGTTTGTCTCATTTCCTGAGCAGTATTATTGGCACGTATAGATCGAGAAAAGTAGATCTGTGGCTTTTTAATAGCCTCAGCTGTCAGTCGTCCATGACCTCTGCCCCCTAAAGTCACCCCTCTTTGCTGCAGTCCTCCACTAAGTTGCGCAAGGTCGTGCCAACACGCTTGCCGACATGATTTAGACAATCTTCTTTGTCTATTGTGATGTCAGAGCCATACGGTTGGTCTTGGAGGAGTTTGTTGTGGGTTTTGAGTCACCGTCGTTGACCATTGTTGTGTAACATAAATTATACCTTTCTACAGATCTTTCCCACAGGACAGAGGCTGCTTTCACTTCCATCATTTCTGAAGTGCCTTCAAAATTGATGGCGCACTCTCCACTTGCTAGGTGCTGATCTCTCCAGCGATCGTATCTGTGCCTATTTTCTTTATCCAGGCACCTGTGGTCGAACAAATTTGGCAGTGGAAACTAAGGACATGGATATCTAAGACTAGACCAGTGAGGACATCTATTATGCTGCCAATTCCTATGAGAGATTTGTGTCCTCGGGTCAACCAAGAGCCACCGTAGCACACAGCTATGTCAAACACCGTGTTATCGTTCACAGTCATGTTGTAATGCGTTGCATACTCTTGGCGGAAAATGGTGATTGCTTGCTAAAAGACTGTCCCTCCTAATTGCCCACTTTTAGCATACAATCGCTTTGCAATGGTGTTGAAACTCTTCTGGTGCAGTCCCGGCATTTCCATATATTCAGAAAAAGCTTTGAGATGATACGATCCAATGCCACTGAGTAGAGATGCCAAGGTACACATTTCATTTACAATAAATGGCTGAGGTTTGCTCTGGAATTGGGCATTTCTGGTGACGATACTGGCTTGACACCGTTTCTCCACATGCATTGCAAATAATATTCAATTTCAGAGCCATCCCGTATTGTCGAGAAATGTCCATTTCCAGTTCTTGTAAGCGTTCACATTTTGGGCAACTGAAATTAGAAATCAATTTCTCAATTTGTGATGTCTCCACAATAGTTCGAACACAAGGTAACGTTTCTATTTCTCCATCAATGTGAATGTTGAAAAGCGACTTTTTCTTTTCACTCCTTGTAAGCAAAGCTTGATCAGATGGCTTACTATTTGGTGGAATAAAATGGTGAGGTGATGGTGTTGATGCGACAGGTTGAGGAGATGGTATCGATGTTGATACGACAGGTTGAAGAGATGCTGTCGATGTTGATGTGACAGGTTGAGGAGTTGCTGTCGATGTTGATGCGACAGGTTGAAGAGATGCTGTCGATGTTGATGTGACAGGTTGAGGAGTTGCTGTCGACATTGATGCCACAGGTTGCGGAGATGCTGTTGATGTTGATGCGACAGGTTGAGGAGATGCTGTTGATGTTGATGCAACAGGTTGAGGGGATGTTGCTGATGTGGATACAACGATAGACAACAACGGTGATCAGGAGATACTGCAATGGTAGAAGCCGCCCGGAAATCTGAGAAAACCGGAAAATCCCCATCCCTGAAATATGATGACTGGAACAATGCGTAAATCTCAATCTCAAACGGAAGTTCCAACGCCGGAAATCGAAAATTTTAACTCTCGTTTCTTCCGACATTCGTCATTTCTGCCATTCGAATCGCAAATGTTCTAAAAATAATAAATTTTCAGCTCGGTGGAAAAATGTTGGAAATGTCAGCAAATGATAAAATTGCCAGCATTCCGCCTAAAGGCGGAGAAATGGAAGGTCTGTATTATATTTTAATCATAAATAACTAGGGCCTAGATCTAGATCTAGTTTCTAGATTTATAAAGATCTAGACCTAGATCTAAATCTAGAGTTTAATATTTTCTGGTAGTATCATACAGATCTATATTTAGATCTCTATGCCCAGCATTTAAATTTATGCTCTACGAGTGTGGTCCTGCCTGTGGAATAGATCTATATTAGATCTATAGTGATTTTCCAACGCCAAATGGAATGACCAACCACATCATGATACAGTTCCCATAAAAACAATTTGAAGTCATATTGCCGTCTTACATCATGCCATTGAAAGCAAGCCTAAGATATAAACGATGGGAAGTGTTGACCTAATCCTAGAATTGATAAAGGTAACAAGCGACATTAATTATTAATGAAAATTAAAACTCGTGTGTGCGAAATTATTGTCACTAACATGTCACCACAGAAACTGAGAGTGAGAACAGTCAAGACTTATTTTTTTATCTGGAATCAGTAACATGTGGATTGAGAATCGTATTTGTTTAAACTCAGGACATAAACAAACTCACTTTGATTTTCCAACGGCACTATCGCCCAAACAAATGATTTTAACACGCTCTTCTCCTTCATCTCCCGGCTTGTCGTAGTCTGATGGCCATTCGTCGACATCTTGTTGCTAAAGAATGCACTGGCCAGGTAATTAAGGATAACACGGACAAATCGTCGTAGGAATTTATATTTTATTAAATATAAATGCAGCTTACAATCAATAATTTCATCGATCGGGTATTCAAAAATATCTTAGAAAATCAACTAAAACATAAATTATATCTTTAATCGTTAAAATATCAATTTAAGATGTTGTAACTCTTTGGTTATAAAAACAACCATGCCTAATCAACTTATGATCAATCTGGACAACGTTTATGTATTTATCTTCCCGTTCAAAGGTCAAATGCGATAATGACGGTAGTCGGTATTCTCATATTTTGAGGGGAACAAAATGGTTGTTAAGACCTATAGCACTTCTATTCACGCCATCTGGTCTTCTATATTTTTATACACTTTTTCTCTTATTTTGGCCTTACACTTTGTAACTTCTCTTTATATTTATAAGACATGTATGTGTGTATATATATATATATATATATATATATATATATATATATATTGAGTCCAAAATGTGTCCCAAACGTTCCAAGACAAGCTTAAGAGTACATTATTATTGGTCAACTTTTTTTGTCTTTCCTTCTATATCAGTTACCATTCTACATTTTGGTGTATGGGTTTAGATACCCGGAAATGATCTTTCTCCGGGCTACCCTGTCCTGACATGCTCTGTTTCCTTCTGCAAAGGTTAAAGTTCATTGCTTTTGTGTCTCTTTTCTGACTTCTTTCCACTTTATCCAAGATATGCCTTTTTAGATTTTTTACCTTAGGCTTTAGCATTGTATACTGATTTAGGTATTCATTTATTATTCTTTGTGTTTTACCCAAACGATCTGAGTTGATTTATTTTTCTCCAGTCTTTATGCCGTCTGCTTTGGTTTGATCTCTTACAGTTGTCTTTTTTATTTGGCTCTTTTAGTTTTCCCTACTACTCTGCCATTTTGGCTTTTGTCGACTTTCCTGGATTGTTATATAATAGTGTCGTTGCCATTTTGATTCTTTGCCTGATTCCTTCTCTTAGTTTTCCCTCCGAGTTAATTATTAGGCTACTACCACATAATCTTAGCTTTGAACTTGTTATATTTTCGCTCTGCCCAATTTACGATTTTGTATTTTAGTTTCCCTTTTTCCTGGCATTGTTTTTTTCTTTGCATTTATTTTCATTCCTCTTTTATTTAGTTCATTATTTAGTGTGTAGACCATCCGGCTTGATTACCGAGCAGGCCGGACGTGAGTTAACGAGCTTTCCTCCCTTTTCTGATTTCTAGTTTCTTTTGTTGTTAAACGACACATATGCCAGTTATCGGATTCCTGGCGATGCTGGAATGTTTTATCAACATCATGTTAGAGGAATCTCATCTCTCCTCATTCAAAGGGGAGGAATTCAAGTGCACACAACCCTCGTCTTTCGTTATGATACAATGGCCATGGTCGACACGAATGCGTCGGTGCATCCACTTTCAACTCTTGTCAGTTTCAAACGGAAGTAGCTGAGCCAAGTAAGACGAGATAAACTTAGAAAACAACATTATCACACAAGAGGAACAACGCAGACAGCCAACAACATCTACGAACACGGACTTTATTGAAAACAAAGAAACCGTAAGTGCTGGCAGTCAACGAGCAATCAAAAAAATCGAAGTCAACCCAGAGAAACGATAGTGCCATCTGTTCATTTAGTGTGACAACCATAACATCTGACCTTAATGACAAATCTAGCGTCGAAAACATACGAAGTGAACCAAAACGACGTAAAAGACACGGCGACAGAATCGAAACACAGCAAGAAGTTATACGTTGTGACGAAAACTCAACTATCGACAATCAACAAATTGGTAGCATTAATCACGTAAGACTCGCTGACATAATCAAGCAACTTTAATTGTGATAAAACAAGCACCCAGATGTTCAGAACCAAGAAAGACACTGGAAGGTTTATTACACAACCAGATCACAACAATAACGTTTTAAAACTCGTGTTCTACACATTTCAAACCATACGACATGCTATTCTTGCAGAGACTGATGATCTCATGATCGAATCTTGCGTCACTGATCAAAGGATAACAAACTTTATCGCCAAGAACAGTGAAGACGACAGCCGTTCCACCCTCATACGAAATTGCGACAAACTTAAAGTTTGATCTTCAAAAAAGTTGAATCTATAATTTATAAACACCATAATATAGACGAAACAGCCCATGATTTGCTTCGCTTATAATATGCATACATTTTCAAGTGAACATTCTCTTATGTTTTGTTATTTCGTTTTTCATGATAATATGTGAACTTTGTTATATCTTGTGAATAAAATGCTATTTCTTAAAAGACAGAAGGAGACAGACACAGAAGTAGAAAGACAAGAAGACAAACAAACAAACAAACACACACACACACACACACACACATATCTAGAGAGACAGTAAGACACGCACACAGAACTACAAAGACAAGGACAGACAAAACAAACAATTTCAATATGTTCGTTGATATTATACTAAAGGTCACCTTCTAGTTTTCCAAGTAGAGCTAAATCATCAGCAAATGAAAGTCTTGATAGATATACCGATCCTACATTTTCTACTTCCTGGCCCTTTTGTTCGTTTCTGTGATACTGATAGCCAAAATGTCCAATTTGGATGTTTCCAATTCTTCAGTTAGTTATAACTTGTATTTCCATTAATTTATGGCCCTAACATTCCATTTCATAAAAAAATAAGTCTGTGTACGGTTTCATGGTCATCTCCGGCAGGACCGTCCGGATATCATTTGATACGTTTCTCTGGGTCTCTCTGATTCGGATAAGTAGGTGATTAGCCCACTGTACTCTAGACAGGTGGTGGGGCTGAGCTGCCACCTTGAGATTCCCTATCGGCCTTAGTTGTCATTTTCTGCCGGGTTAACTCCCTTAGCATTCCGTCAGCCTGGACCACAGAACACTGTTTTAGTGTTCTGTGACCTGGAACCGTCTACGAGTCGCTGTACAGATGTATCACCCGTCTCCTGTCCGGTTATTGGTGAATTTATATTTATATTATGATTCATAAAGAGGTAGGGTACAGATAGAGTGAGTAAGAGAGAGATTTAGATAGATTAACATATCAATGGATGGATGGATGGATGGATAGATGAATGGATGGATGGATGTATAGATAGATAGGTAGATAGATAGGTAGATATATAGATAGATAGATAGATAGATAGATAGATATAGATAGATAGATATATAGATAGATACATATATAGATCGATATATATATATATATATATATATATATATATATATATATATATATATATATATATATATATATATATATATATATATATATATATATATATATATATATATATATATATATATATATATATATCGTTGGCTGAGTACAACAACTGTGACCCACAATTTTTCGAAAAATGTTTTTTTTTCATTTTTCTATGAAATTTAACATGACGCATTTTGTGTGTCAAAATCTTAGACCCGTAGCTCAATAAACACGCTAAATACAACATTCGCACTTTGACTTATAACGGATATTTTAAGATAAACAACCCTGTTTGGGTGGTTAACGGCTTGTGCTTGATAGTGTTCAGCGACACAATCCTGCATCTATACTTACAGCGTTGTTCATCTATTTTTGTTGTTGCAAATACTACCTTTTGCTAAATACGTACATATAGGGAGGGATACAGGAACGTTGCAATGAAGTTATACATTTGTGATTGTGATAAACCATCCTTAAGCTAGTAAATTTTTTTTGTAGTTGCTTTCGATCTTTGTTTATCCAAGTCACCTGGATGAATTCTTAATGTGCCATTGTACTTTTTCTAACTCTTTTGCGCTCTTGTCAACAACATTTAATTTCTCATTCATGGAATATTCAGATTGGGTTTCTCTGCGAGTCTGAATAACAGTCATAAATATTTGTCATTTTATTGTTTCTACAGCGAGTATAAAGATGGGTTTATAGTCCGCATCCACGCACAAGTGCTCACTGGCTGTTCATGAATTATCCCACAACATGCCATTTCATTCAAAGTCCTTCTCAACTCCTTGGGGAGTATGCATTACACCAGCATGTTTGGCTTTTCGTACTAACACTCTGACAAGATCTTTCTCTATCCATAGCTGGATAATCATTTACACTACACTTGAGTCAAGTGAGGAAAGTAGAGTGAAGTACCTTTCATAAGAGTACAATTTTTTAAAACAAAATCCACCTGTGCCAGCCGTCAGGCTTGAGCCAGTGTCGCTCTGATTACCAGCTCACAACACTACAGTTCAGCTACAACGCCTCATAGAACAAGCAAGAATTAAGAATTTGTACATAATAGGTGCGCATAGAACTGTTAACTGGGTGACCTTTAATCGTACGATCATCTTCATCCCCATTACTAACTAGATCTAATTTTTGCTGGTGTGATGGCCTACGGGTAGACGTTTAGTTTTCTGATCCTTAAGTTAGAAGTTCGAGCTCCTATTTAGAATTCGTTGTTGAGTTCATGGAACATTCTCTTTACACATTATACTTACCCCAACCATGTATAAAATAAATAACCAATTATCGCATTGGAAGAATCTTGTCACTGTCAGTGTGAGAGGTACAAATGGCAGATCCTTTTGTATGCTCCTTGAAGTTGAGAGAGTATCACGGTTGGAATAGAATTGTCGGGAGAACCTTTGTTAAGAGCGAAGAGCACGTATTACTGGATCAATGCTGCTCATAAGAGCTTTACTTAACACTGCGCAATACTACCACTACCATTACCACCATCACCACCACCACCATCACGGCTGACAGCTACCACTTTTGCTACTGCTACTTCTAGCACCACTGTTATTACTACCAGTCACCGGTACTACCTCTGCTAATTTTACAATTACCTCCTCGTTGTCTTCCTTTGCGTCATCTCCTATCGACCATGCACTAGAACCACTAGAACTATAATTGCAGCCTGTTGAAATCACAAACCTATAGAAACAAATTCAATTTTTTTTTTTTCAAAGACTGCAAACGGACGGCGATTTGTTTATTTCACCTTCACGAAGAGATAGAGACATTATGAACGAAAACAAGTTGGATTCATGTGGCAGTGAATTTGAAATTGACGATGTTGATATTTTATGTCGCTCATATTCTGAATGATCTGATTGATTCCCATCTTAAAGCGTCTGGTATCCCTTACAAAGCAGATGTACATCTACAAACTTCAGTATCAGACAGCGACAACGATGATTACTTTAAAGTTTTTCTTTTTAAAATCAGAAGGGTGGACAAACACAGTCTCCTCACAAAACAGAAAATGTAAACAACAATGATAATTCATTAAACTTTTCCACAACCCCTACATGTCATACCATACAAACGAATCGTGGCAAGAAGGATGTTATAGATGCCTCATATTAAATGATTCATGGGAACAGCAACCGGTCAGTGGACAGGTAGGCACCTGTACGGGGAGTAGATGACCCCGCCCTTCACGAGTCTCCTGTTGCCTTGCAGGCAGGTCTTGGCTAAGGAGTTAACCCTGAAAGAAAACAACCTTCTGCCTTGCAGGCCGGACGACTGATCAAAAGCAGGCTGGTCTTGGATGATGAAAGGCTAAGGGAGTTAACCGTGACAGAAAATAACAAGGCCTGGTAGGGGCCTCAAGGTGGCAGCCCCACCATCTACCTAGGGTACAGTGGGCTAATCCTGCTTATCCAAAACAAACAGATTCAAAGAAAAATTAATATAATATAACCGGATTGACCTTTCGAAGACGAACTCGGAAAAGAATACGGACGGTGATTTTTGGAACATGGAACGTTAGGGCAATCAATGGAAAAGGGTTAGAATTAGTTGAAGAAATGGAAACATTCAAAGTAGATATTTTGGCCATTACAGAAACAAAGAAAAAAGGACAAGGAATAGAAAATGTAGGACCGAATCATATTTTAATCTTCTCAGGAGTAGTTGTCAAAGATAGAGCTAGAGCAGGAGTAGGCCTCCTAGTGCATAAAGGCATTAAAAGCTACTAGAAGGTTGAAATTTATAAGCCCACGGCTATTAGAGGTAAATATTAAACCAAAAGAGCGAGGAATGAAATTATTAGTAGCTTATGGACCAAACAAAGACACAACGAAAGGGGAAAAAATTATCTTCGAAAACGACTTACAAATAACTGCAGAGAAACCCAAACAGGAACTAATGCTTTTAGGACATTTAAATGCTAGAGTAGGCAACAATATAGAAACGTCAGGAGGAGTAATATATAAAGAAGGAGAGACAACAACTTCTCCAAATGGAGAGAGACTAATAGATTTTTGCCTAAAGAATAACATGAAAATAGCTAACACATTTTTCCTAATAAAGATATCCACAAATATACAAGAGTAAATAAAGATAGGTGTAAAAAGTCAATCATAGACTACATTATATTAAGCAGCTCCCTTTTTTACAGTACATTGGATGCAAGAGTAAACAGAGGAGCAGAAATATTTAGGGATCATCACTTAGTGATTGCCAAAAAATGAGATTACTGACTGAAGAAAACAAACAGAAAAAGGAAAGAGGAGAAAGCTACTAAACTCAAAATAGAGGAACTTAATAAACCAGTAGTAAAACAGGTATACCAATCTGGGATAAAAATTTATCAGTGAAAGACAGATGGATCTGAATGATAGCACAATAGAAGAAAAGTGGCAGATGTATAAACAAACACTCCTCATTTGTAGTGAAGAGGTCTGTGGTAGGAAACAAATTAAAGGAGCTATGAAAAGAACAGCATGGTGGAATGAGAACGTCAAGA
>JAXRKP010000424.1:30000-32500 GCA_037039925.1 Doris montereyensis
GGCATCTGTTGGCATGTATGCAGTCTATTGGTGTTGCGTTGGTGTTTGGGTTTCTTCATGTTTCTGAATTATAGAGCAGGACTGATTTCACGTTGGCGTTGAAAATCCTGGAGTGATACGGCTGAAAGTGTGGTAGATCGAGGGCTTATTTAATTATGAACAAGCATGTGACACTCGGGTGATATCAAGTACGATTATTAGATGACGTCAGTATTTGATACTTAGGTTACACAGGAAGGCGTGTAGGGTACTATTCCAACTTTTAGATTACCAAACCTGTTTCACACGGCAGCTTAGGGGGAATGAACATTCTGCTGAAAGGTAGGGAAATAATTTGTTTTCTGTGCGTTGTTAAGTGACCCCTCCCGAGTTTTTAATTGCTAAAGCTCGATTATACAGAGCAGTGAAGCAATGATCATGTCAAACGTGATGAACAAGGACGTAAAAAGAATATTAAAATAATGTTAGGAACAAAGGCAAGATGAATGCAAAGGAAAATGCAGAAACGATATACTTTGGGCATCAATGAAATCAAACCTGTAACATCCATGTTGGCATCCACTACTTTCAGTTAGAAGTTCGTATCACCATCAGCTAGACTATTTTATTTTTATCAACGTCAGCTAGAAGATTCTATTTTCATCGACGTCATCTAGAAGATTCTATTCTTAATAACTTCAGCTAGAATATTCTATTTTTATCAACGTCAGCTAGAAGATTCTATTTTTATTGACGTCATCTAGAAGATTCTATTCTTAATAACTTGAGCTAGAATATTCTATTTTTATTGACGTCATCTAGAAGATTCTATTCTTAATAATTTCAGCCAGAATGTTGTATTCATATCAACAGCAGCTAGAATATTAAAACATTTTTATCAACTTCATATAGAATAGTCTTTTTTCTTATCAACTTCAGATAGAATATTATATTTTTTAACAACTTCATGTAGAATAGTGTTTTTTTTGTTATCAGCAATACTTCAGGTAGAATATTCCATATTTATCAACGTTATGTAGAATATCTTTATTTGTATCCAACTTCAGGTCGAATATTGTATTTTTATCAACATCAGGTAGAATGCAGCGCTTTAGGAGCCTGGACTCCCTCCACGCCCAGATGTGTCAGCAGGACAACGTCTACAGGTGGTAGGTTACCTTTTCACATATCTGTAGCTATTTGTCTAATCCAAAGCGCATAATAATAATTCTTTAAATTTCCAGGATCCACATTGTGTTTTTTAAGAAAAACTTTGGCCACTGCAATGTTATAGATAATAATATCTGGCATACACCCTGAACAGAGATATCGATTCACTACATTATTTTGTTATAGCTGGTAATGACTAATTTAAACATGATTCTAAAATACCAGTTGGTATGAGGTCGAGAGGTCCCAACATTTTGAAGATTATGCTAAAACATTGTTTGTTAAATCAACTTCTTTTGTGGTTGTTTCATATAGAAATGTCAACTTTTTACAACCTGAAAAAATTTTAATTTCTTTGAAAGAGTGGCTTTGATTTTGATTTCTATTTAAGTATTTTTGTGACTGTATCAATACAAAGTTATACTAGTCTATCGGCTAGCTCCTCTATTGGAATTTTGTTTGGAAAAGAGGTGCGTTTACACTTTCCCAATAATTCATGGCATGAATCCAAAAAAATATATTTCGAAGATTTAACATCGCCAACAAATATTGAATCATAACACTCCCTTTTAGCGGTAACACACGCCTCTAAAGACGTGATTTACATTCAAAATAAGATTCTCTATGCACTGTTAGTCTAGATCTTTCCGATAAACATCTGCAGACCTCTTTTATTGATTCCATTCTTTGACCTCTGCGTTGAACCATGTAAATTATTTTCTTTATACTCTAATGTTCATCGTCCTTGTTGTTTGTTTGTTTGTTTGTTTGATTTACCCACATCCATAACTAAGGTGATCTCGAGTTTTGGTAGGATTATTTTTTTGTGAACAGGAGTATGGTTGTCATTGTCAAATACATTCTGAATACGTGCACCTGATTATAAAGTCTCCGCAGTCACCTCGTTGATGTCAGAACATTTCTCGTACAAGTCCTTCTTGGGGTGATAAGGATTGTTATTCCTTACATTCCTCAATGATCTTTGGATTTTCTGGAGTTTTTGGCTTTTCGAATGGAAGGAGGAAGCTAATGAGATGATCATCAGAGATGGCGTTGTTAATGTTTTTGGCAGAAAACATAGGCGTAGGCCAGTGTTGCTTACTCCCCAGTCATGTTTACATGTTCTATCATTCCCTGCTCTTCAGATATATGGGGCGGTCATGTTTACATGTTCTATCAGTGCCTGCTCTTCAGGTATATGGGGCGGTCATGTTTACATGTTCTATCATTCCCTGCTCTTCAGATGTATTGGGCGGTCATGTTTACTTGTTCTATCATTGCCTGCCCTTCAGATATATGGGGCGGTCATGTTTACATGTTCTATCATTCTCTGCTCTTCAGATATATGGGG
>JAXRKP010000424.1:35000-52500 GCA_037039925.1 Doris montereyensis
AGATTCTGTAGGAGGGCGTTTCACACATCATATGCGAAAGATCGTGTACCTGCAGCAGTTATTACTTTTGGGAGTAATAAGGTACAATCATCGACAGACGCTCTTAGAATCCAACCAGGTTTGTAAAAATTTTAAAGATTTTGAAAATAGCTAGGTGCTGTTCCATCAAGACAGTTGTAAACTAAACTTGCAGCTTTAAATTTTATTCTTTTTCGACTGTTAATGAGTGAAATTCTGTAGCCGTGATATACTTTCAAACTTTCGTTTCTTTAAAAAGATAAGTCTGGCTGCATTGTTTTGAATCACTAGAAGTCTTTTGATTTTTTCTTGCGTGGGGCCAAACAAAAGGACATTACAAAGTCAAGCTTGGAGAACACAAGGTTTGTGACAGGTTTATTATAGCATCGCTTGTGAGGAATGGACGGATGAAGCTATCACTTGTCAGGAATGGACAGATGGAACTATCACTTGTAAGGAATGGATGGATGGAACTATCACTTGTAAGGAATGGACAGATGTAACTATCACTTGTAAGGAATGGATGGATGGAACTATCACTTGTAAGGAATGGACAGATGTAACTATCACTTGTAAGGAATGGACAGATGGAACTATCACTTGTAAGGAATGGACAGATGGAACTATCACTTGTAAGGAATGGATGGATGGAACTATCACTTGTCAGGAATGGACAGATGGAACTATCACTTGTAAGGAATGGACAGATGAAGCTATCACTTGTCAGGAATGAATGGATGGAACTATCACTTGTAAGGAATGGACAGATGGAACTATCACTTGTAAGGAATGGACAGATGGAACTATCACTTGTCAGGAATGAATGGATGGAACTATCACTTGTAAGGAATGGACAGATGGAACTATCACTTGTAAGGAATGGATGGATGGAACTATCACTTGTAAGGAATGGATGGATGGAACTATCACTTGTAAGGAATGGACAGATGGAACTATCACTTGTAAGGAATGGACAGATGGAACTATCACTTGTAAGGAATGGACAGATGGAACTATCACTTGTAAGGAATGGACAGATGGAACTATCACTTGTAAGGAATGGACAGATGGAACTATCACTTGTCAGGAATGAATGGATGGAACTATCACTTGTAAGGAATGGACAGATGGAACTATCACTTGTAAGGAATGGACAGATGGAACTATCACTTGTAAGGAATGGATGGATGGAACTATCACTTGTAAGGAATGGACAGATGGAACTATCACTTGTAAGGAATGGACAGATGGAACTATCACTTGTAAGGAATGGACAGATGGAACTATCACTTGTAAGGAATGGACAGATGGAACTATCACTTGTAAGGAATGGATGGATGGAACTATCACTTGTAAGGAATGGATGGATGAAGCTATCACTTGTCAGGAATGAATGGATGGAACTATCACTTGTAAGGAATGGACGGATGGAACTATCACTTGTAAGGAATGAATGGATGGAACTATCACTTGTAAGGAATGAATGGATGGAACTATCACTTGTAAGGAATGAATGGATGTAACTATCACTTGTAAGGAATGGACGGATGGAACTATCACTGGTAAGGAATGGACGGATGGAACTATCGCTTGTAAGGAATGGACGGATAGAACTATCACTTGTAAGGAATGGACGGATAGAACTATCACTTGTAAGGAATGAATGGATGTAACTATCACTTGTAAGGAATGAATGGATGGAACTATCACTTGTAAGGAATGGATGGATGAAGCTATCACTTGTCAGGAATGAGTGGATGGCACTATCACTTGTAAGGAATGGACAGATGGAACTATCACTTGTAAGGAATGGATGTATAGAACTATCACTTGTAAGGAATGGACGGATAGAACTATCACTTGTAAGGAATGGATGGATGGACTTGTCAGGAATGAATGTATGGAACTATCACTGTCAGGAATGAATGGATGTAACTAATGGAATGGATGGATGTAACTATCACTTGTAAGGAATGGACAGATGTAACTATCACTTGTAAGGAATGAATGGATGGAACTATCACTTGTAAGGAATGGACAGATGGAACTATCACTTGTAAGGAATGGATGGATAGAACTATCACTTGTAAGGAATGGACGGATAGAACTATCACTTGTAAGGAATGGATGGATGAAGCTATCACTTGTCAGGAATGAATGGATGTAATTATCACTTGTAAGGAATGGATGGATGTAACTATCACTTGTAAGGAATGGACAGATGTAACTATCACTTGTAAGGAATGAATGGATGGAACTATCACTTGTAAGGAATGGACAGATGGAACTATCACTTGTAAGGAATGGATGGATAGAACTATCACTTGTAAGGAATGGACGGATAGAACTATCACTTGTAAGGAATGGATGGATGAAGCTATCACTTGTCAGGAATGAATGGATGGAACTATCACTTGTAAGGAATGGACGGATGGAACTATCGTTTGTAAGGAATGGACAGATGGAACTATCACTTGTAAGGAATGGATGGATGGAACTATCACTTGTAAGGAATGGACAGATGTAACTATCACTTGTAAGGAATGGACAGATGTAACTATCACTTGTAAGGAATGAATGGATGGAACTATCACTTGTAAGGAATGGACAGATGGAACTATCACTTGTAAGGAATGGACAGATGTAATTATCGTTTGTAAGGAATGGACAGATGTAACTATCACTTGTAAGGAATGGATGGATGGAACTATCACTTGTAAGGAATGAATGGATGGAACTATCACTTGTAAGGAATGGATGGATGTAACTATCACTTGTAAGGAATGGACAGATGGAACTATCACTTGTAAGGAATGGACGGATAGAACTATCACTTGTAAGGAATGAATGGATGTAACTATCACTTGTAAGGAATGAATGGATGAAACTATCACTTGTAAAGAATGGATGGATGTAACTATCACTTGTAAGGAATGGACAGATGTAACTATCACTTGTAAGGAATGGACGGATAGAACTATCACTTGTAAGGAATGAATGGATGTAACTATCACTTGTAAGGAATGAATGGATGGAACTATCACTTGTAAGGAATGAATGGATGGAACTATCACTTGTAAGGAATGAATGGATGAAACTATCACTTGTAAGGAATGAATGGATGGAACTATCACTTGTAAGGAATGGATGGATGGAACAATCACTTGTAAGGAATGAATGGATGGAATTATCACTTGTAAGGAATGAATGGATGGAACTATCACTTGTAAGGAATGGATGGATGTAACTATCACTTGTAAGGAATGGACAGATGGAACTATCACTTGTAAGGAATGAATGGATGGAACTATCACTTGTAAGGAATGAATGGATGGAATTATCACTTGTAAGGAATGAATGGATGTAACTATCACTTGTAAGGAATGGATGGATGTAACTATCACTTGTAAGGAATGGACAGATGGAACTATCACTTGTAAGGAATGGATGGATGAAGCTATCATTTGTCAGGAATGAATGGATGGAACTATCACTTGTAAGGAATGGACGGATGGAACTATCGTTTGTAAGGAATGGACAGATGGAACTATCACTTGTAAGGAATGGATGGATGGAACTATCACTTGTAAGGAATGGATGGATGGAACTATCACTTGTAAGGAATGGATGGATGGAACTATCACTTGTAAGGGAATGGATGGATGGAACTATCACTTGTAAGGAATGGATGGATGGAACTATCACTTGTAAGGAATGGATGGATGGAACTATCACTTGTAAGGAATGGACAGATGGAACTATCACTTGTAAGGAATGGATGGATGGAACTATCACTTGTAAGGAATGGACGGATGGAACTATCACTTGTAAAGGAATGAATGGATGTAACTATCACTTGTAAGGAATGGACAGATGTAACTATCACTTGTGAGGAATGGACAGATGGAACTATCACTTGTAAGGAATGGACAGATGGAACTATCACTTGTAAGGAATGGACAGATGGAACTATCACTTGTAAGGAATGGATGGATAGAACTATCACTTGTAAGGAATGGACGGATAGAACTATCCTTGTAAGGAATGGATGGATGAAGCTATCACTTGTCAGGAATGAATGGATGGAACTATCACTTGTAAGGAATGGATGGATGGAACTATCACTTGTAAGGAATGGATGGATGGAACTATCACTTGTAAGGAATGAATGGATGGAACTATCACTTGTAAGGAACGAATGGATGGAACTATCACTTGTAAGGAATGGACAGATGGAACTATCACTTGTAAGGAATGAATGGATGGAATTATCACTTGTAAGGAATGGACGGATGGAACTATCACTTGTAAGGAATGGACGGATGGAACTATCGCTTGTAAGGAATGGACGGATAGAACTATCACTTGTAAGGAACGAATGGATGGAACTATCACTTGTAAGGAATGGACAGTTGGAACTATCACTTATAAGGAATGGACGGATAGAACTATCACTTGTAAGGAATGGACAGATGGAACTATCACTTGTAAAGGAATGGACGGATAGAACTATCACTTGTAAGGAATGAATGGATGGAACTATCACTTGTAAGGAATGGATGGATGGAACTATCACTTGTAAGGAATGAATGGATGGAACTATCACTTGTAAGGAATGAATGGATGGAACTATCACTTATAAAGGAATGAATGGATGGAACTATCACTTGTAAGGAATGAATGGATGGAACTATCACTTGTAAGGAATGAATGGATGGAACTATCACTTGTAAGGAATGGATGGATGTAACTATCACTTGTAAGGAATGGACAGATGGAACTATCACTTGTAAGGAATGGACGGATGTAACTATCACTTGTAAGGAATGGATGCATGGAACTATCACTTATAAGGAATAAATGGATGTAACTGTCACTTGTAAGGAATGGACGGATGGAACTATTCTTTCTCGATGAAAACGTTAGTGATTTGACTAAGGAGTTCACTTGAGGATCTTTTTGAACCAATTTTTATTATTTTTGTTTTTTCAAGATTAAGTGTTAATTTTTGTTTGCATCCATCCATTCCTTCGATTGGGCTATGCAAGTTTAATTTTTTTTTTAGGATTTCATCTAAGCCAACATCAATATTAATATTGTACACTTGAGTATCATCAGCATACTGATGGCAGTGATGGTAAGGCATTGTATTTTCTTTAAATATTTCAAATAATGGGCTAGTGTACATGACAAAACGAAAAAACGAATTGACCTATCCAGACCCACGTGACACGCCGTATTTGAGATGAAGTTTTCTGGGTCTACAACTTTCTAGAACAATAAAATGTTTTCGGTTCAAATGATATGATTCGAACCAAGACATTACTGTGCCGAGATGCAAATACTGCATGAAGCCTCTAAAGCAGAATATGGTGATCGATGGTATTGAATGCACCCAAAAGGTCTAAAAGACTTAAAAAGTGTAACAAAGCCATTGTTAATTACATTCAATATATTATTTAAAACTCGTCACAAAGCAGTTTTCAGTCCTATGCTTAGCTCGATATGCAGATTGGAATGGTTATTGTTGACAATATTTGTCCAAATGTGATAACAATTGTTTAAATAAAAACATTTCTAGACTCTTTGATAAAAGGGTAAGGGGTTTGTAATTGTTTTAGTATTTCAGGATAAAAAAATTGTTCTCTTTAAAAGTGGTTTTAAAATAGCAGTTTTGTAAACATCTGGCACAATACCTGTCTTGAGGGAATCATTCACAATCAAAGTTATACATGGTACTATTTCGTCAATACATGTTTTAAGCAAATCCGTAGGGAAAGGATCTAGTTCACAAAACTTGATTTCGATGAAAAAATAATATCTTTAACTTCCTCTTCTGAAACAACTCTGAAAGACGAAAATTAATGATAGAAATATCAATAACAGTATCTGTTTCCTTAAGTTCAATGCGAATCTGATCGATTTTGTTGCTGAAAAATGACCGAATATATCTGATAGCTCTTCTTTTGAAATTTGTGTTGGTAAGTTTGCTTGAAAAAAAACTTATCTGAAAGTTAGAAAAATTCTTAGAGTTTTGAATGTTGCCAAACTTTGTGCTGTAGCCATTACGTTTTGTTTTATCTCAAAGCTCTTTCACTTTTCTCTTCCGAAGGAGAGGTAACTTTCCTTCTCAGCGACAAGTCCTGACTTCAACCACTTAGCTTCTGCACGCCTTCTGAGCTGCTGCTTGGCATCTTTTATTTCCAGTGTGTAAACCATGGTGTTGTTGGACGCCGATTCACTGACATTTTAGTCAAAGGTGCATGACTTTCAAGGGAGCATAGAAAGACTTGTTTAGGATTTCAGCATTGTGTATTTGTTGTTTGGTGAATTCTTGATTTAGGTCATATTTTAGATTTTGGAGGTTGATCTTCTTTAAATTTCTGGAGACAATGGTTTTCTTTGTTCCTTTTACTTTGTGTCCGGGAATGTCAACAAATATAAGATGGTGATCCAAAACTAATTTGTCAATGACATCAACCTGTAGAACATTTTTTTCAGATTGTCGTTGATGATAACCCAATCCAAAACATGTCCGTTCCTATGTGTACTTTGCTGAACGTGCTCTGTCTTCTGGTGTTTATTTAATGACCATTGATCGGTTGCATTTTATTTCAAAGGGAACGTCGAAGTCGTCAACAATAATTAAGTTGTTGTCGATGCCGTAATTGGCCAAAAAATTCATGAAATTAAATTATAAATGTTGATGTTTTGAAACCGTTTTTCAAACTGGGGTGGTCTGGAAATACATACGAGTTTAAATTTGATTTCTGGAAGTGTTATTGAGAGACATATAGATTCAAATGTTTGAAGACGAAAGCATTTGAATGAAAATATAACTTTGTTGAAAGATTTTCCTAAAAAGGACGCCTACGCCTCTCCCTTTTTTGTGAGTCTCTTCCTAAGCCAAGTTTCAATGATGATAAAGATCTAGGAAGATATCCAAGTTGTAAAATTCCATCTTAAAATTTCGAAAAACTGCATTAAAACTTACAGTTCAATAAGTACAAATTTAATTACAGTCAAAGCACTAGATGTCAGGTAAAGTATTGTATAACAATCCAATCCACTTTTGTGTATAATCCATGAAAAAAGCAAAAATGTGGAGAGACCACACATCAACCTGTGAGGCGCTAGCAAGACACGGCACAACCGATCAGACCAACTGGCACTTCTAACACAAACCATTAGTTTTATTGAAACCTATATTAATACTATGTTCTCTTTTAATCAATGTAGGTACTGGCACAAATGGTACGAATCCGGGAAGTGACGTCAGTAGACGACACTGTGGTATCAACCAGTACAATTCTCCTCATCGTGGCGACTATCGTTGCCTTTATATTGCTGGCTGTCGTTTTCCTCCTCATCCTCAAGTTGTCTTCATCAAGAAATAAAAATTGGGAGTGAGTATGAATATATAACCATTCAAAACTCCACGCACGTTTAGAATATAACTAAATGCAAGCCAAGTCTAAATAGAATCAAGTCACAATTCCATTTGCTGTTTTCTGTTTATCTGTCTGTTTGTCGGTCTATCACACACACACACACACACACACACACACACACACACTCTCTCTCTCTCTCTCTCTCTCTCTCTCTCTCTCTCTCTCTCTCTCTATTTCTCTATCAATCTCTCTCTCTCTCTCTCTCTCTCTCTCTCTCTCTCTCTCTCTCTCTCTCTCTCTCTCTCTCTCTCTCTCTCTCTCTCTCTCTCTCTCTCTCTCTCTCTCTCTCTCTCTCTCTCTCTCTCTCTCTCTCTCTCGCTCTCTACCGTGCACATTTTCCCATGCTGTCATTCAACACGCCTGATAGATTTTGTCATGAAAACAAAGATGAAAGAAGAAGGACTTTACAATGTTTGATGAAGGAGACTGATATAACAACTTGAATGGTATGGAGGAATGAATCTGTATATTAAAGGTGCCACGGATATTAATAAAATTATAGATCCACTGTCTCTTCTAAAGCCTGTTGAATACTAATAACAATAACAAAAAGCAAATCAGTAACAAGAACCAAAACAAAGAGGAAATTAATTAGATCTAGATTTCCTTTCATAATCAGCAAAATAAAGCGATTAAAAAAATATATTGTAAAGGCTATAAATGGGATCAATAAAGTCGGATTTGAACTGTTAACATTTCTTTTATTTCATTTATACCGGTATTTATGTTCTTATCTAAGCAATTGATCTATCTATTTATTTATTTATCAACTTGTCTTTTAATTCATATACTTATGTATTTTTGTTTCATTATCACATTTTTATTTTTATTTATCTTTTTGATATTTAGGTATCCATCCAGTTGAGTTTTTTCATTTATTCTTTTAATTTTGTATTTATTTTGTGAGTGAATTAGTCATTCATTTATGTATTCGTTTCTTCACTATTTGTGTATTTATTTATCTCTTTCTGATAAATTAATCGATCAATTAAGCAATTAAGTAATTTATTTAATGATTGTTGACGCATTGCTTTATTTAGTTATTTGTTCATTTATTTACGTTCATCTAACTGTTGATTGATTATTTGATTCATTCATTCATTCATTCATTCATCGATGTATAGTGTATTTATTCCTCAGTCATCTATTTATTTCTCTCATTACTCATCTATGATATACCTATTTATCGTCTTGTTCCTTTATGTCAATATTATATTTATTTATACATGATTTTTTTCTCAGAACTTTGAGGGAAACAGGTGAGGACGAAACGTATGAGGAAAAACCTAGCACACCTGTGGTTTCCAAAGTCATGCCCACAAAGTCCAAGCGGTAAGTTAAAAAGCAGCTGAAATGAAATATCTAAGAAAAGTAGAAAGGAAAACTAAAAGATACAAAATCAGAAATACAACAATAAGAGATCAACCCAAAACAGATGGCACAACTAAGATAGAAATAATTGATTCAAATGATTTGGGCATGTAAATAGAATGAATGATATGACTAAGAGAATAGCTAAATCAGTATACAATGTTAAATTCCAAGATAAAAGACCAAAAGGTAGACCTCAGAGAAAAGGATGTAAAAGATGCACTAAAGCAAATAAATGTAGTAAATAATCGAATACAAATCGGTTTATTCTCTCCAAAGGACAATACAATCATCTGAATAGCCAATACAGATGCTTGAAAACAAAATGCATGAATTGTCATCAAATGATTTGACACTTCTTGAACGCTGACATTTCTCAGTCTGGGTCATCTTGTTATTTTACTATTTAAAAGGAAACGTATTGTCACAAGATGTAATTCAAAAATTAAAACAATAATTCTCCTGTCAATAATATGTACTCAGGCAAGTTTCAATCATGTGTAAATAACTGGAGAATGGGTTTCTCAGATAACAGCAAATAGACATGACAGGCATGGAAAAGACATGGAAAAGACATGAAAAAGACATGGACAAGACATGGAAAAGACATGGAAAAGACATGGAAAAGACATAAAAAGAGACATGAAAGAGACATGGAAAAGACATGAAAATACATGGGAAAGACATGGAAAAGACATGGATAAGACATGGAAAAGACATGAAAAAATATGAAAAGAGCATGGAAAAGACATGAAAAAATATGAAAAGAGCATGGAAAAGACATGAAAAAGACATGGAAAAGACATGAAAAGGACATGAAAAAGACATGGAAAAGACATGGAAAAGACATAAAAAGAGACATGAAAGAGACATGGAAAAGACATAAAAAGAGACATGAAAGAGACATGGAAAAGACATGGAAAAGACATGAAAAAGACATGAAAAAGAGATGGAAAAGACATGGAAAAGACATAAAAAGAGACATGAAAGAGACATGGAAAAGACATAAAAAGAGACATGAAAGAGACATGGAAAAGACATGAAAATACATGGAAAAGACATGGAAAAGATGAAAAAGACATGGAAAAGACGACCACAGACATACAAAAACCGTTACTATCGTACAAATGTTTCACTTTTTCCTTACATCTCGAGGCATCCTCATAAAAGATATGAAGATTTACTAAGTATATTTTTTTAATGAACCGCACGATTGACTACAAATAAGGAAGAATAAGAAATAACTCGCGACAACTCAGAGAAGAATCATAAAATAGACAACAGCAACAACAAAAGTCATCCAAAAACATGTAATTCGACAGCCATGTAAGAGCCAAACCGATGAGGATATTGATACGAAACCCTTTAAAATCGTCATCAAAGATGAATTTAAAAAAGAACTATATAATACTTAATAGCTGACATTTTCACCCATGCTATCCACGACACCACAAGAGCGATACGCCTTCATGTAACACGGACGCGCTGAGTTCAACAGTTTGAATTAAAATAATCGACTTCAATTCGATTACCAACCAACAAACTCCATGCTATATCGAATTACTTGTCCCAATGGGACGTCTCATCCAACTCTGGCCTCAATGGCCAATAAATGGACTGTTACTGTTACATTTGAACCAGCCAGTATTGTTATAATTCACAGACTCGCAACACTACTGACTCCACCCCAAACGCTTCACGTGAACTAAGTGACCAGTGATAAGGGGTGTACCTGTAGTTCATCTTTTCTCTCTCGTTTGCTCTCTCCATCTTTCCTTGAATGGCTGTTTGTGTGATGATGCTGGTTTTATCTCCCATAAAAAGTTTTACTCTTTTTTCTCTCGTTTCCTCTCTCCTTCTTTTCTTGAACAGCTATTTGCGTGATGATGCTGGTTTTATCTCCCATAAAAAGTTCTAGATATTCTACTCTTTTTCCCTCCTGTATTATTTCTAATTATAGCTCTACTCCTAGTTCATCTAATATTATCATGTTTCCGTTTTGGTGGGGTTTTTCTTCTATATGTAATTAGGGCATATACGAAGCTACCCGAATCATGATGTAGCTAAAACATTTCTTGCAAGCTATTATACTGCAGTGCAATGCAGTTACAACATAATAGATAATGCAATTATAACTGTAATAGTTTTTTCAGCAATCGTTACTGCCTCTTATTCGACTATTCCACTCTACCATTATTATTCCCTATTGTTTAAAGTTCATATTTTTAATCGATGATTTTGTTTTCTTTGGCATTGATAACGCTTAAATTAAATAAGCTATCGACAAGATACTGCTTCCAAAGCTGAATATTGCGTCATCGTCCACAGAAGTCAAACCTTGGTGCCAGATGGGAAGTTGAAGGACACAGCGCCATCTTGGCACAGTCATCCAATCATCACAGCAGGCCAAACCTTTGACTCAAGCTCATGGAAAGAACTCTCTGTCGACAAGTTTCTTCGAGACATGGAACAATCGAGACGGGAAAACCCTAATCACTCGTGGAGGGATTTCACTACTATATCAACGAGGATGTCTACCAGCACCCTCTAAGTGAATCAGAGGCATCTGTAGCCTACTGCTTAGACTGGTGGACTTGGGATTACGAGAGTGTCGACTCGATTTGAGACCTATCGACGATAGTTTCCATAATTACGTTCCTTGTATAAAAAACAAAACAAACACCAACATCAGCTTAAAACACATTTCTCTACACAATCAATGTGCAATTGGGTACATGCATCTGTTGGGGAGTAAAGTATGTGATATACTACCCAGCGTCCTGTCTAAACGTATCACCTCTGTTCTTCTTCTTCACGCTATTTATAATTATAGACACCAGGATGAACACCAGATCTACGAGCCCTAATTGATTGTCCTGAAGGAAATTTTCCTACCAGCAAATTTATTTGTCGATTTAATCAACTTGACTTGTAGATCTAGCTCCAGACTACTACTAAATCATTATATCCCTTTCACATTCTTTACCATTGGCTGCTACGGTGTATTATGAGTTCAAAATGCACTTATTTTTCATAATGCACATCTACCCCTCTCAGCCAATCAAGATTTTTCTTATAATGCGACTACGTCAAACATCATCTTTTTTTTAGAGCTTCGTGACGATGTATAGCTTAGCGACTGGCTATTTCTGACTTAAAATGGCAGACAATATTATTATAATGATCTCCTCTAATCTAGATCTAGATCTAGAAGCTAAAATGTAGCTTGTTAAATCAATGTCTAATAAATCCCTAGAATATAGACCTATAAAATTATGAAAGATTTACTAAATCGAAGGTCCTCGAGAATGATTTGTTGGACCTCAATACAAAATTATGAAAGATTTAGAGCAGTGTTCCCCAACATAAGGTCCTCGAAATTTTGATTTGTTGGTTTTAATACAATCAGTTTTAATACGGTAATCTCTGTAGACTTATTTATAAAACATGTGTTACATCAGTTACTTCCACAGCTTGGCTATCGAATACATGTGTTATCTCTGAATGTGCATAATTATACTTTTGAATCAGTGCAGTTTTTATGCGGGCATGTTGTGGAAAATTGGGGTTGGATGGGACGATTTTACCGGTGTGGGTGTGTGTGCGTGGGGGGGGGGGGTGGAGGAAGGGTGGGGGGGGGGGAGAGTCGGTGAGGGTTGGGGGGTCACGGTAAGGTAAACAATTTCGAAAGGGGTTCGCTAACTGAAACTAGATCTAGTTGAGGAACACTGATTTAGAGTTATCTTAAAAATCTCGTTCCGGTCCACATAGGATGTCTTGTTTTGTGGCGTCAAAAATTACTCCGCGCTAGGAACCCCTTTTAATCAAAGATTAATACATCATCAATTCACCTGCTCCTTGTTTGCACCCTTTTTTCCAGAATTCAAATTAAAAATCACAATCATCTTTGAAATTCAAATTCATTTTATATTAATTTACTGCTCATAAAAGTATGGTACACATGTAATATGATTAAAGCATTTGAATGAAACAATAATGAACTCGGTTAGGTTGCGAAAGGCATTCACAAGTTGATGCCACGGCACCACAACCTCGTTCGTTATTTTTCATTCAGGTGTTATAATCACATATTCATAGATCTACTACCATCTGATTCATCCATGGATCAACCAATTTTTAAACTTCTTGTAAATTTTTTCTTCAAAGAACGAAAGAGAAGCACTATAACAAAACATTATTTCTTCTTACGTGTTCATCCCATGTAACTTTGTATATTATCATTCACATTCCAAGTACCCAAATGGTTTTTACCACTTTAAAACAACTCCTTTATAATACCGTATCATATTATATAGATATATCAATAAATGCTATAAAACAGTGCAAATGTCATCTACAGTCTACAAGTTGCTGTTTCCGCTGAACATATTGACTCAACAGCAATCCTGCTGGTATAGGTGGCTGGGTGATTAGGCTGCCGGACTGGGGATCATGAAGTCCCGGGTTCGAATCCTAGGTAACCCAGGCCCGATGTTTTGTTCCTTGGAAAATACACTTAACACGTATTTTCCCACTCGACCTAGGTGCAAAATGGGTACAAGCACTAGCTTGGGAGTAAAAACCTGCGCCAGACTAGCGTCCTGGCTAGGAAGTAATTATCATCACCTGTTCCGCTTCACGCTATAGAAACGGGGGATCATCTACAGGTCTGTGGCTGTAATGGCATTGAAGGAAATTTACTTTAATGTTCTTCTCGAGTGCTTTCTCTCTATATATATATTTGTTTCATGAATTATAATTTGGCAGTTGATAAAAGTAGACGGCTATGGAAGTGAATGTTTGAGAGAGAGAGAGAGAGAGAGAGAGAGAGAGAGAGAGAGAGAGAGAGAGAGAGAGAGAGAGAGAGAGAGAGAGAGAGAGAGAGAGAGAGAGAGGGGAGGGAGAGAGAGAGAGAGAGAGAGAGAGAGAGAGAGAGAGAGAGAGAGAGAGAGAGAGAGAGAGAGAGAGAGAGAGAGAGAGAGAGAGAGAGAGAGAGAGAGAGAGAGAGAGAGAGAGAGAGAGAGAGAGAGAGAGAGAGAGAGAGAGAGAGAGAGAGAGAGAGAGAGAGAGAGAGAGAGACGAGAGAGAGAGAAGAGAGAGAGAGAGAGAGAGAGAGAGAGAGAGAGAGAGAGAGAGAGAGAGAGAGAGAGAGAGAGAGAGAGCGAGAGAGAGTGAGAGAGAGAGAGAGAGAGAGAGAGAGAGAGAGAGAGAGAGAGAGAGAGAGAGAGAGAGAGAGAGAGAGACTCTGTTTGGACCATAATAACATGTTACTTATTTACAATAAACTCTCTATGTAAGCCTCCAATACTAAATCTTGAGAGAAATCCTTTGCTGAGTTTATAGATATATGTATAATTGACTTTGACCTTTGACGCTGAAATGAAGCTTCAGTGCTTTTGTTGCTGTAGTGAGGTCACTTGAGTGCTTTGTCGCTGAAATGATGTGCCCAATACATGTATTGTAATATAATAGTGAAATCAGAAAAGGCAAAAAAATTTTTTTCATCAAATGTGATAAATTATTGGCATGTTAGGAAGTATTACATATCTTCGTTCAGAGCCTTTTTATGATACAAAAGAGAGGCTTCAAGTTATAATGAAGACACAATACCTTCTTTTAATAAGGGAAAGTAATACAAGAATAGTACAGAAAATCTTTTTGAGATACAGATCAAAACGAAAAGAAATACCAGAAATAAACTAAAACAAAGATTGTAAAACAAAGCCAATAATGGATTACGAATCAACTTGAAATAGGGATTCAAAAGTATGGCTCAGAGAGAGAGAGAGCAATAGACAGTGGAGTGAAGTCAGAATGGTAATAATGGATAATGAGGATAAGAGCAGATAATAATAATAATAATAATAATAATAGTCTATCTCTAGACTCTGTTAATAACCATAATAAACATGTTACTTATTTACAATAGTTCGTTGACTCTATGTAAGCCTCCAATACTAAATCTTGTCTTGAAATCCTAAACGTTTGAGGCAGAAATCCTTTGCTGTGGCGTTTATAATGTTAATAAATATAATATAATATTATAATAATATAATAATATATATCCATATGCATATAATATAATAGTCTGTTTTCAGATTTGAATTGGAGACAACATAATATATATAATGATGAATCTTACGCTTATGTATATGTAAATACTTGTTTCATAGTATATCCTGTTTTTGTAAATTGATAAGTTGACGTTTGACCTTTGACGCTGAAATATAAAGTGGGCTATTAATTTTCAGTGCTTTTGTTGCTGACATCAGTGAGGTCATCTTGTAGTGCATTTGTCGTGTATGCTTTGAAATGTATGCCATTAACCCAATACATGTATTGTAATATAATAATGAAATCAGAAAGGCAAAAAAAAAATTTTTTCATCAAATGTGATAAATTAGTGTGTATGTTAACACGACATCAGTATTAACACAACATATCTTCGTTCAGGTTAAGTCGCCCTTTTTATGATCGCCCGCCAAGCACGGACTGAAGGGAAAAGAAAATAAAGATTAATAAAGGACTTCATTTTTTAATTTAATTGTTATAATGAAGACACAATACCTTCTTTTAATAAGGAAAGTAATACAAGAATAGTACAGAAAATCTTTTTTGAGATACACTATCAAAACGAAAAGAAATACCAGATTATTTACGAAATAAACTAAAACAGATTGTGAAACAAAGCTAATAATGGATTACGAATCAACTTGAAATACCGAGGCTCTTATCTCAGCTGAAAGTATGGCTGATTGCACATAGGAACGTAAGTGTCAAGTGTGCAATACACAGTGGGTGTTTAAAAATCAGAATGGTAATAATGAACAATAATAATGAGGCTATTATATTATTTCATGTTATAATAATAATAATAATAATAATAATAATAATAATAATAATAATAATAATAATAATAATAATAATAATAATACATGAAATAATAATAATAATAATAATAATATACAATAATAATAATAATAATCTGTAGCGCTTCTTGTAAAAATCCGAGTTGGTGGTGATATCGGATTGTGTTTTGTCTTAACACCGTTATGTTTGAAGTTCGTTGACTGCCATGAGCCTTTGTCCTTTCATGTGCTGATACTGTTCCAAATCAAGAAGATATTGCTGAATTTTTCTAGTCCATTTTGTCTCTCACTGTCAGTTTTCCAAAAGATCTCATTTGTCTTTTCTTGTTGTTGTTTACAAGTTCTCTTTCTTTTTCAATTTCTTCTGAACTTCTCTCTTGTCTATTTTGTTAATTTTGCTGTCGGGGATTTTCAATATTCTTCTATATATCCATATTTGAAATGCCTCTAGAAAAAAACGTTTCGACCGAATCAAATAGCGCATCTAAAGTCCACGTTTCGCAGACGTGCATATAACATCATTTGATCCACAGGAAAAGACATGTGTCTGCGCTGTTTGACGATATTTTCCCATGTCTGTTTTCAGATTTGAATTGGAGACAACTTTGTCAAAGCTCTAATATCGTGCCATGTTTGTTTTGCTACTTGTTGCTAACCTTTCACTTTCTTTCGGTGATGTCTTCGAATGACGTTTATTACATTTCTTAAGTTCGACATCATGGATCAATTCCAATAAACTACAAATTTGTTAGTCGGCGCTAATAGATTTCTGATTCTAGTTTCTCCTGTTTTTGCATAATAATATATAATTGAAGGACAGGTTGCCGTCTTGTTTACAGTTAAGCTGCAATGCATTCTGGTATTCTTTTCACTTTCAGTAGCAAACTTTTTAGTCTCACTGAAGTCTATTAATTTGTCTAATGCTTCTTGGACATCATCTAGCGTGTATGGCCGTTAACACGACATCATCTGGCGTGTATGTCATTGGGGCAACTAGGGGACGACATCATCAGAGGCGTGTATGCCATCTTCAACCGGATACGACATCATCTGGCGTGTATCAACGCCATTAACATTTAACGACATCATCTAGCGTGTATGCCATTAACGGACATGCATCTTATAGTAAACTTTGTCTTTTGTATGCTATTAACACGACATCGTCTAGCATGTATGTCATTAACACGACATCATCTGGCGTGTATGCCATTAACACGACATCATCTAGCGTGTATGCTATTAACAACGACATCATCTGGCGTGTATGTCATTAACACGACATCATCTAGCCTGCTAATACATGATCTTTCACTTCCAAAAGCCAGGCATTGACTTTAACGTGCATCGAGTGTAGTGATCTGCTGGTACGTGACTTTTTTTATCGTCCGTCTCCGATGGGACTTGTTGTTCACCTACTTGGGCTGTAAATGGAATCGAATTGCGCAAATGTGAGAATTGTACACGCCTTTGACAAGGCAGCCATGTCAATCGTTACGCATCACTCTCACGACAGCTTGTGTGTTTGTGCGGCGTAGCGTGAAGATCGCGAAGAGTGGCTGAACACGTATCGAGTGCATAATGCTTTCGAGTGGAAATGTGTACTCGAGTCCGGCCAGAATATTGGGAAAATTATGTGTCCTAGTTTATATCGCGGATTCTGTAACGCTTGTTGTAAAAGTGTAGACGCCAATGTCTGGAGGAAACCGGTTTTTTTGTGAAACAAAAATAGATTATTATCAAAGGCAACCTTGGTTATAAAGTGAAGGTGAACCTTACAGTGACAGTGACAGC